>JAIOJX010000030.1:130766781-131324281 GCA_022376925.1 Tragulus kanchil
AGTTGGAGGATATACTCCTTTTACATTTGATATACTTACATCCATGTATTTTAAATTCCATAAGTTACTTAAAAAACAAACTAATATTAATTTAGAGTTAATTACATGCTAAACTTTTTTTTTTAAAGATTCAATTATTTATGTATTTTGGGGGGTGGGGAGGGAGGGAGGGGAGCAGGCGGGCCACTTCTATTGGTCTTTTGTTTCTCTCTGTTCATCCATCTTTGTTCTTTGGCTCCTGTGGGCCTCCCATCGTGGTGGCGTCTGTCATTGCAGAGCACCGGCTCTGAGTGCATGCGCTCCAGAGCTACGGCTCGGTAATTGGACACATCAGTCCAGCCGATCCCAGGCCAGGGCTCGAACCGGCGCCCCTTGTACTGCAAGGTGGTGTCCTTACCCACTGGACCACCAGGGGAAGCCCCATGCTAAACTTTTGATGTTTTTTCTTAATTCCTGTATCATAAGATTTCCTGCTGCATCATTTTCCTTCTACAGAAGAACTCCTGGTAGAATAGAATGTCATTTAGCACATCGGTATGAGTATCAGTGTTAGTGATTCGCTCAGTCATGTCCAACTCTGAGACCCCGTGGACTGTAGCCTGCCAGGTTCCTCTGTCCATGGGGTTCCCCAGGCAAGAATAATGGAGTAGTGTGCCATTCCCTTCTCCAAGGGATCTTCCTGATCCTAGGATCGAACTTTTGGAGTTCTTGCCATGATCCTTATTGATATCTTTGTCTGCTTTGATCATTACTAAAATTCTGTTAATGTCTTCAACCAGAATTGTGTATTCATAATCCTTTCAGCTCTGTCAGTTATCACTTTACATTTTTGACATTCCATTACTAGGTATATACGAATATAGATTATTATAAAACACTTTCAAATTGATTGTTTTTATTAAAACCATACTTTCAGCTCTCTCTTTATTTCTAGTTATTTATTTTAACCTTAAAGTTTTCTTTATTTTTGTCTATCTATAATTATAAAACCTTTCTTTTGGCTGGTGTTTACATATAATCTCTCTTCCCATACATTTCTTTCAACTTTTGTTTCCTTACATTTAAGGTGACTGTCTTGTAAGCAGAATACATATTTTTAAAATCTATTTGAATAATTTTATCCTTCAGTTGGAGGATATACTCCTTTTACATTTGATATACTTACATCCATGTATTTTAAATTCCATAAGTTACTTAAAAAACAAACTAATATTAATTTAGAGTTAATTACATGCTAAACTTTTTTTTTTTTTTAAGATTTATTTATTTATTTATTTTGGGCGGGGGTCGGGTTGGGGAGGGAGGGAGGGGAGCAGGCGGGCCACTTCTATTGGTCTTTTGTTTCTCTCTGTTCATCCATCTTTGTTCTTTGGCTCCTGTGGGCCTCCCATCGTGGTGGCGTCTGTCATTGCAGAGCACCGGCTCTGAGTGCATGCGCTCCAGAGCTACGGCTCGGTAATTGGACACATCAGTCCAGCCGATCCCAGGCCAGGGCTCGAACCGGCGCCCCTTGTACTGCAAGGTGGTGTCCTTACCCACTGGACCACCAGGGGAAGCCCCATGCTAAACTTTTGATGTTTTTTCTTAATTCCTGTATCATAAGATTTCCTGCTGCATCATTTTCCTTCTACAGAAGAACTCCTGGTAGAATAGAATGTCATTTAGCACATCGGTATGAGTATCAGTGTTAGTGATTCGCTCAGTCATGTCCAACTCTGAGACCCCGTGGACTGTAGCCTGCCAGGTTCCTCTGTCCATGGGGTTCCCCAGGCAAGAATAATGGAGTAGTGTGCCATTCCCTTCTCCAAGGGATCTTCCTGATCCTAGGATCGAACTTGGGTCTCCTGCATTTCAGGCAGACTCTTTACTGTTTGAGCCACCATGGAAGTCCCTTTTTAGCATATATTTACATTGAATTCTCTCAGTTTTATTTTTTTGTTGTTGTTTTATTTATTTATTTTGGGCGGGAGTCGGGTTGGGGAGGGAGGGGGGTGGGCAGGCCACTTCTATTGGTCTTTCATTTCTCCATTCTCATCCATCTTCGTTCTTTGGCCTGTGTGGGCCTCCCATTGCAGTGGCCTCTGTTGTCACAGAGCACCGGCTCTGGGCTCATGCGCTCCACAGCTCCGGCTCGGTAATTGGACACATCGGTCCAGCCACTCCACGGCATGTGGGATCTTCCCAGGCCAGGGATCGAACTGGCGCCCCTTGCACTGCAAGGCAGTGTCCTTACCTACTGGACCACCAGGGAAGCCCCTCAGTTTTATTTTTAATTTTGAATTTTAACTTAGTCTATAACAGCTTTATTCATATGTAATTTACATATGATAAAATGCATCCCATTAAAGTATGAGAACTCAGTCTTTTTAGTATATTTGTGCAGTTGTAAATATACTGTCTAATTTTATATTTATAGAGTTGTAACTTTAGAATTTTAGAATATTTTCATCAACCGTAAAGAAACCTTGTACCCATTATCAATCCATAGTCCATTTTCTCCCTAGCCCTTGGCAACTGATAATTTACCTTTTGTCTCTATCAATTTGCATATTTTGGATATGTCATATAAATAGAACCACAAAAATATCACTTTTGTATGACTTCTTTCACTGAGCATTATATCTGTATGAGCATGTATGAGTACTTCCTTCTTATGGCCAAATACTATTCTAGTGTAGGAATATATCACATATAAGATTTTAAAAATTTTTATTGGAGTATAGTTGATTTACATGTTGTGTGAGTTTACATTATAAAGCAAAGTGGGCCAGCTATACATATATGTCTATCCAGTCTTTTTCAGTTTATTTTACTATATAGGTCCCACATTTAATATTGATCTATTAGTTTATGAACATTTGGATTGTTTCTGCTTTTTTGGCTGTTAGGAATAATAGTGCCCAGAATATTTGTATACACATTTTGCTATGCTGTATGTTTTTAGTTCTCTTGAGCATATACCAAGGAGTGGAATTCCTGGGTCATATATTAATACCATGTTTGACTTTTTTGGGGAACTGTCAAGCTTGTTTCCCAAAGTGTTTGGAGGACTTTATAATCCTATCAGAAATGTATGTGAGTTCCACTTTGTCCACAAACTCACCAACACTTGTTATTGTCTTTTTTTTTTTTTTTTTAATTTTGGCCTCTTTTATTGGTTTTTATTTACTTATTTTCATCCATTTTTATTCTTTTGATCTTTGTGGGCCTCCCATTGCAGTGCCCTCTCTCGTTGCAGGGCACCAGCTCTGAGCACATGTGCTCCAGAGCACTGGCTCATAATTGGACACACTGGTCCAGCCGCTCCATGTCACTCAGGATCTTCCTGTGCCAGGGATCAAACCAGTGCCCCTTGCACTGCAAGGTGGACTCTTTACCCACTGGACCACCAGGGAAGCCCTGCTATTGTCTTTTTATTTTAGCAATTTTAATGGCTTGGAGCTGGTTTCTCATTGTAGTTTTGATTTGCATTTGTCCGGTGATTTTGAATAGTGAGTGCTTATTGGACATTTGTATAGTTCTTTTGGAGACATGTCTTTTGAAATCTTTACTCCTTTAAAAATTGAGCTTTATGTCTTTTTATTGCTGAGTTGTAGAAGTTCTTTTTGTGTTCTGACTATATCTCTTATCAAATATACCATTTGCAAATACTTTCTCCCATTATTTAAGTTTTTTTTTTCTTTTTTCATTTTCTTGGTGATGTCCTTTGAAGGGCAGATGTTTTAATTTATTGAAGTCCAGTGTATGTATTTTTTTCTTTTTGTCACCTGTGCTTTTAGTGGCATATCTAAGAAAAAATTGCTAAACCTAAAGTCTTGGATATTTATATTTTCTGAAAAATTTTGTGGCTTTAACTGCTGGATTCACTCTGTGATGGCCCACACTCTGTCTGTGGAGTGTGCGTTTCTCTGAATCTGAATAAATCCATTTCTTATCACTTGTCTCTCACTGAATTCTTCTCTTCAAAGAGACATGAAGAGCCCGGGATGGAATTACCCAGCCCATAAAAGCTAAGAATGCCATGTTTTGGGGGCTGCTGGGTTCACTCTGTGATGGCCCACACTCTGTCTGTGGAGTGTGCGTTTCTCTGAATCTGAATAAATCCATTTCTTACCTAAAAAGAAAAATTTTGTGACTTTAGCTTTATATTTAAGGATATAATCTATTTTGAGTTCATTCTGGGTCTGGCTCCACCTTATTCTGTTGCATGTACATTTGCGGCTATCCTACTGCCACTTTTAAAAGACTGTTTTTTCCCATTGAACTGTCCCTGTTGAATTTTCTTTTTGACTTGTCATGTTGGTGTTTACTAGTTATTGTTTCCTAATCTTTGCCTTTTCTGCTATTAAGCTTGTGTGTTGGATTCTTGATTTCAGTTATTATTGTTTTTTCATTCATACATTTTCTACTGATTACTTTTAGTAGAATCCTGTTTTCTTGTAAATTTCCCACCATTTTCTCTTTTTTAAAGCATACATTAAGCACTGTTATTTTAAAAATGATAACTCCAATATATAATTCCAATAGAACATCTTTAGTTCTATTTCTTTTCTCAAATTTTTACTATTTTTTGCTATCTGTTCCAATTTCTTGTTTTCTCTAGTAATATTTGATGAAGTACTGATATCTTGAGTGAAAAATTATAGAGATCCTAGGTGATGATGCCTTTCCCCAAGTTAATTTAATTTCATTTTGACAGGAAGAGAGACCTATGGTAGATCTCCTTGATGTAGCTTCACATGGATTCTCTGATGGTATTGGTCTTGTTCTAATTTGCCTTCATTCTCAGGACAAATTCCTTATTTCCAGGGTATAGCTTTTTATGGTTTCAGTCATGAGGGAGTTTCCTGTATCACCTCTACTTTCTGAGCCCTGAATTATAATCTATATGTTCTTAGCACTACCATACTGCCATGATCTTTGCTTAGCTATCTGGCATACTACTGCTTTTGGCTAGGTTTCTGGAAGTCTCGCTTAGTGTATATGCAATTTCAGAGATGGAAAACTTGCTGGAGGGAAATTGCATGCAGAGTTTCAGGTACACGTTCTATGTGTTTTCTCATTTTCCTGAAGCCTAGCCTATTGGCCACCCTCTAAATTGTGTCTCTTCAGCCTGGTGAGAGGGCTTCAGCCAGGTTTGTGTTTGTGTTTGGCCTGTTTCTCTTTGCTGAGATCTGTGGGGGTCTTGAGAAAATGCAGTGCAGGGGCTCACCTTAGTGTGCTTGCGTTCCCTCTGCTACTGCTGCTTCTCACGTTCACCCTGCCGTCACCATTCTCTAATGTGTCAAGCTATTGTTTTATGCATTTTATAATTAAATTTTCACAAGAGAGTTATTTTGATATTTAAGTTTGCTCTAATAACTGGAACCAGAGTTTTCTCAGCTTTCTTTTGAAAAATATACAAAGAAAATTCTTACTTTTTACTGTAGTATAGTTTTCTCATGTCAGCGAGTAATATTCTTTAAAATATAAGATTGTTTCCTGGTGTTATAAGTTGTGGCTTAAATGTGATTCAAGACTTGGCATTGAATCCTAAGGAGAGCACCCTAAAAGTATATGTCAGTGCTGCAACATTTACACAGAGATACGATGACTCAGAATTGGTAAAAGCAGGCTGAGTTTCTTTGTGCTATATATGAGACCTCAGCATATGTGATGTGTAATGTGTTAAAGAAAGCCTTTTTGTACCAATATTTTGATCCACAGTTAATATATCGGTTAATTTAATTCACTGTATTTTTGTTTGTCTTCGACTGTAAAACACATTTCCAGGATGACAATTTGAGTGGCCAAGTCTCTTTAAAATGTCTGTAATAAAATTTGAACTGCTTGCTTCACTTTCTCTCAGGAACCATTTTTTGAGAACTAACAGATTCCTTCTATTGATCTTAGTTCTAACCAGAAATATTATAGTACGTATCAACATATTTATTGATATTGCTATTGAGAACTATCAAGGTGTTTCTTCTACTGAATATTATTTTTAAAATGATGACTGAGAGAATGTTTCTCTTTATCCTTGCTCCAAGTTTTGACTGTTAGCTATCTGCATACTACTGCTTTTGGCTAGGTTTTTTGGAAGTCTCGCTTAGTGTATATGCAATTTCAGAGATGGAAAACTTGCTGGAGGGAAATTGCATGCAGAGTTTCAGGTACACGTTCTATGTGTTTTCTCATTTTCCTGAAGCCTAGCCTATTGGCCACCCTCTAAATTGTGTCTCTTCAGCCTGGTGAGAGGGCTTCAGCCAGGTTTGTGTTTGTGTTTGGCCTGTTTCTCTTTGCTGAGATCTGTGGGGGTCTTGAGAAAATGCAGTGCAGGGGCTCACCTTAGTGTGCTTGCGTTCCCTCTGCTACTGCTGCTTCTCACGTTCACCCTGCCGTCACCATTCTCTAATGTGTCAAGCTATTGTTTTATGCATTTTATAATTAAATTTTCACAAGAGAGTTATTTTGATATTTAAGTTTGCTCTAATAACTGGAACCAGAGTTTTCTCAGCTTTCTTTTGAAAAATATACAAAGAAAATTCTTACTTTTTACTGTAGTATAGTTTTCTCATGTCAGCGAGTAATATTCTTTAAAATATAAGATTGTTTCCTGGTGTTATAAGTTGTGGCTTAAATGTGATTCGAAGACTTGGCATTGAATCCTAAGGAGAGCACCCTAAAAGTATATGTCAGTGCTGCAACATTTACACAGAGATACGATGACTCAGAATTGGTAAAAGCAGGCTGAGTTTCTTTGTGCTATATATGAGACCTCAGCATATGTGATGTGTAATGTGTTAAAGAAAGCCTTTTTGTACCAATATTTTGATCCACAGTTAATATATCGGTTAATTTAATTCACTGTATTTTTGTTTGTCTTCGACTGTAAAACACATTTCCAGGATGACAATTTGAGTGGCCAAGTCTCTTTAAAATGTCTGTAATAAAATTTGAACTGCTTGCTTCACTTTCTCTCAGGAACCATTTTTTGAGAACTAACAGATTCCTTCTATTGATCTTAGTTCTAACCAGAAATATTATAGTACGTATCAACATATTTATTGATATTGCTATTGAGAACTATCAAGGTGTTTCTTCTACTGAATATTATTTTTAAAATGATGACTGAGAGAATGTTTCTCTTTATCCTTGCCCAAGTTTTTGCAAACTGTAAAGTATATCTACTAGGTATCAGAACAGGAACTAATCATTTCTGCCTACTTTCTGTCATTGATACTTTGACAGTTATCAAAAGTCTTGATATTTTATAATCCACATGAGTGATGAGCATTTTCCTTAAAATGGAACCTTCAGCTTGACTTGGAGAATTACAGAAATAGCTATGACATTTAAAAATTGTGTTCTATAATATTTGTAATGGGGGAATTTACAACTTCAGGATAAACAACGGAGATGACTGTCTATATATTCAAAGCAATGTTAGAGCTTTTGGAGATTATCCGATCCTACAGGGATATGCAACTTTTTCTCTAATTGAGCTGTTTTACAACTCTCTACATAGTAAAGTTATAGAAAAAAGGGTGCATCTAAGTTGTTTCAGTCGTGCCTGACTCTTTGTAGCCCTCTGGACCATAGCCCACCAGGCTCCTCTGTAATCCATTGGATTCTCTAGGCACGAATATTGGAGTGGGTTGTCATGCCCTCCTCCAGAGGGTATTCCTGATCAAACCCTTGTCTCTTAAGTCTCCGTGAGCAGGCTAGTTCTTTAAAACTAGGACCATAATGCAAATAATTCTTGTCTGTAGACATGTAAGAAAATTCTAATAGAAGGAAAACATTTTTCCTCCTGTGGGAAAGCCAGTTTTGCTAGCTCAGTATGATTTTTAAAGAAAGCCTTTTGTACCAATATTTTGATCCACAGTTAATATATCGGTTAATTTAATTCACTGTATTTTTGTTTGTCTTCGACTGTAAAACACATTTCCAGGATGACAATTTGAGTGGCCAAGTCTCTTTAAAATGTCTGTAATAAAATTTGAACTGCTTGCTTCACTTTCTCTCAGGAACCATTTTTTGAGAACTAACAGATTCCTTCTATTGATCTTAGTTCTAACCAGAAATATTATAGTACGTATCAACATATTTATTGATATTGCTATTGAGAACTATCAAGGTGTTTCTTCTACTGAATATTATTTTTAAAATGATGACTGAGAGAATGTTTCTCTTTATCCTTGCCCAAGTTTTTGCAAACTGTAAAGTATATCTACTAGGTATCAGAACAGGAACTAATCATTTCTGCCTACTTTCTGTCATTGATACTTTGACAGTTATCAAAAGTCTTGATATTTTATAATCCACATGAGTGATGAGCATTTTCCTTAAAATGGAACCTTCAGCTTGACTTGGAGAATTACAGAAATAGCTATGACATTTAAAAATTGTGTTCTATAATATTTGTAATGGGGGAATTTACAACTTCAGGATAAACAACAGAGATGACTGTCTATATATTCAAAGCAATGTTAGAGCTTTTGGAGATTATCCGATCCTACAGGGATATGCAACTTTTTCTCTAATTGAGCTGTTTTACAACTCTCTACATAGTAAAGTTATAGAAAAAGGATGCATCTAAGTTGTTTCAGTCGTGCCTGACTCTTTGTAGCCCTCTGGACCATAGCCCACCAGGCTCCTCTGTAATCCATTGGATTCTCTAGGCACGAATATTGGAGTGGGTTGTCATGCCCTCCTCCAGAGGGTATTCCTGATCAAACCCTTGTCTCTTAAGTCTCCGTGAGCAGGCTAGTTCTTTAAAACTAGGACCATAATGCAAATAATTCTTGTCTGTAGACATGTAAGAAAATTCTAATAGAAGGAAAACATTTTTCCTCCTGTGGGAAAGCCAGTTTTGCTAGCTCAGTATTACAGATTCAAATGTATGTCTTCTTTGAGATCCCCTTTTTAACCCATTGAAGTGGGTCCCTCACCTCATTTAATTGATAAGTAACATCTTTGACATGTATTAATTTTATGTTTGTATGAGTGACATTTTATCTTCTTTTGAAAATCATCATCTAACCTAATGCTCCCTTGGGTTTGTCATTTATGGAACCTCTTAAGGGAAAGATGAACTCGTGCGTGGATGGAATTTAGACTGATTTGAGTGCGTGTAATGATGGTCAATGAAAGTATGTAAGACAAGAGCTTGTTTTTTTCTCCAGGCTTGACATACAGACCCACTCAGCACAGGAAGTAGGTTCTTCAGATCACAGAGATTTCTCAGGGTTTTGTTGTTGCTGTAGTTTGTTTATTTACTTTAATAGTACCTGTACAAAGATCTTTTTGCATTAAATCTGTTATACACACTGCAGTTATTTTTAACATGATTTTTTATTGTACTCTTTATTTCAGAGTCTGATTTGTTACTTTATTTCAAAGATTGATTTAGTAACTAAAACTGCCCACACTTTTGGTAACAATTGCCAATAAAGAGAAATATGAATTATTATATATTTAGAGATCATTCTGATATAGGACAGTCTCTTAAGCGACTTACAAATAAAATCTTGCTCAGTTCTGTACCCCTTCATCGGCACCAGAAATACAAAGAGTGATTTCCCCATCATTACTACTTCCCTAGTTGTTCAGGATTTCATCTTTCCTATCATTGATCTTCCCAGGTGGCACAGTGGTAATGAATCTGCCTGCCATTGCAGGAGATGCAAGAGATGCAGGTTCAGTTTCTGAGTTGGGAAGATCCCCTGGAGTAGGAAATGGCAGCCCACTGCAGTATTCTTGCCTGAAAAGATTCATGGACAGAGGAGCATGTCAGGCTACAGTCCGTGGGGTCACAAAAAGTCAGACACAACTGAGCAGCTAACCGTGCCGGATGCATCTTGGGTTTAAGGGGGCCTCAAGCATTATAATCAGGAGGAAGATTTCCTCTCTGGGTTATTCAAACAGTAACATTCTGTATCCCAGAAGGCATCATCAAGGTTCAAAATCAGTAGGTGAACCACTGGTTCTGAGGTCCTTTCTTGCTGCTAAAGAGATGATCACCTGGAGTATGGTGACATTCTCACTTAAGTGAAAGCTCCTGCTTATTCAGCTTGCATTCACCGTCTGGGTACTTGATTGCTCTTGGCAGTGGTCAGTGATTACGTCTGCCTACTGATTTCTTCCCAGGTCGCAAGCTCTGTTCTTGGGCTCCACAGTTCCCGGGGCTCCTTTTGGTATACCTCTCATTTCCTTATCTCTTTCCAACTATCTTTTTGTCAGGAATAAAGGAAGGTGGAGGCACATCTATTCCTCTGTATTCAGACTTCCCTCACATGCAGTTTTTCTTTCTTCAAGTTTAGTTCTCTCGTTTTTTCTCAGAGTAAACTTTAATGGCTCATTACCCTTAGAGGCTGAATCATTAACAAGCAAAATATTAGTTCTCTTTCTTAATATTCAAACCCTGCCTCTAGGCAAGGAAAAATATTTGCATTCCATTATTCTCTGCATGAAAGGAAAAAAAATTAAATAGTTAAAGTTTGTATTTTATAATAGTCATAAAATTGGAGTCTTGCCACAGATAAAATATTTGATTAGGATGCTTTTACGACTGGAAAAATTGAAATTGGAGCCAACAGGCTCCCTTCATGATGCTTTTCCTTAGGTTCAGAATATAGAAAAAATGCTGTACTAGTTCATGGTCCATTTAGAAACCACTCGAGGTTGGATGTCAGTTTGAAGTTGAAAACTTTTTATATTTTAGAATGGTAACAGAAATTCCTGTGTGTTTATTATGTAACTTCTTCAGAATGCAAGAGATGCAGGTTCAGTTTCTGAGTTGGGAAGATCCCCTGGAGTAGGAAATGGCAGCCCACTGCAGTATTCTTGCCTGAAAAGATTCATGGACAGAGGAGCATGTCAGGCTACAGTCCGTGGGGTCACAAAAAGTCAGACACAACTGAGCAGCTAACCGTGCCGGATGCATCTTGGGTTTAAGGGGGCCTCAAGCATTATAATCAGGAGGAAGATTTCCTCTCTGGGTTATTCAAACAGTAACATTCTGTATCCCAGAAGGCATCATCAAGGTTCAAAATCAGTAGGTGAACCACTGGTTCTGAGGTCCTTTCTTGCTGCTAAAGAGATGATCACCTGGAGTATGGTGACATTCTCACTTAAGTGAAAGCTCCTGCTTATTCAGCTTGCATTCACCGTCTGGGTACTTGATTGCTCTTGGCAGTGGTCAGTGATTACGTCTGCCTACTGATTTCTTCCCAGGTCGCAAGCTCTGTTCTTGGGCTCCACAGTTCCCGGGGCTCCTTTTGGTATACCTCTCATTTCCTTATCTCTTTCCAACTATCTTTTTGTCAGGAATAAAGGAAGGTGGAGGCACATCTATTCCTCTGTATTCAGACTTCCCTCACATGCAGTTTTTCTTTCTTCAAGTTTAGTTCTCTCGTTTTTTCTCAGAGTAAACTTTAATGGCTCATTACCCTTAGAGGCTGAATCATTAACAAGCAAAATATTAGTTCTCTTTCTTAATATTCAAACCCTGCCTCTAGGCAAGGAAAAATATTTGCATTCCATTATTCTCTGCATGAAAGGAAAAAAAATTAAATAGTTAAAGTTTGTATTTTATAATAGTCATAAAATTGGAGTCTTGCCACAGATAAAATATTTGATTAGGATGCTTTTACGACTGGAAAAATTGAAATTGGAGCCAACAGGCTCCCTTCATGATGCTTTTCCTTAGGTTCAGAATATAGAAAAAATGCTGTACTAGTTCATGGTCCATTTAGAAACCACTCGAGGTTGGATGTCAGTTTGAAGTTGAAAACTTTTTATATTTTAGAATGGTAACAGAAATTCCTGTGTGTTTATTATGTAACTTCTTCCAGAGGGTCCTGGGGTAGCATTAATTACTCAGAAAGATATTTTTTTTGGCCGTTAACATGTGAATATTCACACTCTGTAAGATAAAGTCTTTAAATGGTCTCCTGTCAATTCAGAACAGCATTTCCTACTAAAAATTTCAGGTCAGATTATGTTTTGATGCTAAATAAATTTAAAAATTACTTCAGATTTTTCATAACTTTTCTGATTTTGCAATTTTGAGGAAATATCTAGGCTTATGTTTCTTCAGTTTTAAGATGCCATCAATTTGAAATGTACTTTCCGTTTAATGATGGTTTTGAAAGCCCCAAAAGAAATGTTCTTTTTACTATTATTTCACATGTGTTTACTGGTTTTTTTTTTTTTTTTTGCAATTTTATATATATCTAATTTTACTGTATTGTGGGCAGTGAACGTGGTGTCCATAATATTATTTTTGTTTTTTTTTTTTATGTATGTGTTTATTGAAACTTCCTTTGTGGATAGCATATATTTCTCACTTATTAGAAAAAGGATGTTTACTCTCTGAGTGTTTGTGCATGTGTATTTGTGTGTATGTATGCACTGATCTATATATTATATATATGTGTGTATAAAAGTGTATAAGTAGATGCACATGTATATATTTATATACATTAGCAGATGTTAGGTTATATTATTCAGACATTGTCCATACTTATTTTTTTTTTTTGCCTTTAAGTCACTGTTTTTATTTTTCATCCATCTTTATTCTTTGGCATGTGTGGGCCTCCCATTGCATTGGCCTCTCTCCTTGCAGAGCACCGGCTCTGGGTGTATGTGCTCTAGAATGCTGACTCCTAGTTGGACACATGGGCCCAGCCACTCCGCGGCATGTGGGATCTTCCCCGGCCAGGGATCGAACTGGCGCCCCTTGCATAGCAAGGCGGACTCCTACTCACTGGACCACCAGGGAAGCCCATGTCCACGCTTATTTTGAATCTGCTAGATCTATTGTTATCTGAAACAGGCATCTTAAAAATTCTTATGTTCTTGTGAACCTGTTAATTTCTCTTTTGAGTTCTGAATGCCTTTTATATTCTGATACATGTTATGTTGATTGGTGGTTATATATTTTCTGACTTTTGTATGAATGAAGTCTTTCACTCATTTCTCAGTGACTTTTGCCTTTGATTCTTAAAGGCAAAATTATTTTTTAAAATAAGACACTATCAAGTTTATTTTTATTATAACTAGCCTGATATTTTGTTGTTGTTGTTATATAGAGCTTGATTAGTTGACACCTGTTTTTGAAAATTTAATCCATTCATATTTATCATAATTATTGATATATTTAGAATTATTTCTGCTCTCTCATATTGAATTTTCAATTAATTATAATTCATGTTTCTTTTGTCCCCATTTTCTCTTATTTACATGTATTTCCCTGGATTAAGGCTTGATATGTTAAAGCCTGCAGGCAAATCCATTGCATTGTGAGCCAAATTCAGTCATTAGTTTGTGTACGAGGTGGTGGTAGGGTGTCTGTGTCTGCTTTTGTGTGAAAGCAAGGGTTGAGTAGTTGTAACAACTTCCTGTGGCTTGCAAGATCAAGAATTTTTACTCTTCAGTACTTTGCAGAAAGAAAAATTGCAAAACTCTTCTTTAAATAATCCTCGGGTAAATGTTTGCTCTTTAATGACACTAAAAGATGTGCTTTGTTCCCTTATTTCCAATTTAATTGTAACAACTTTAGGCTCTCTGATTTTATGTATGACTATTTTTTGTGTATAAAAGTGTATAAGTAGATGCACATGTATATATTTATATACATTAGCAGATGTTAGGTTATATTATTCAGACATTGTCCATACTTATTTTTTTTTTTTGCCTTTAAGTCACTGTTTTTATTTTTCATCCATCTTTATTCTTTGGCATGTGTGGCCTCCCATTGCATTGGCCTCTCTCCTTGCAGAGCACCGGCTCTGGGTGTATGTGCTCTAGAATGCTGACTCCTAGTTGGACACATGGGCCCAGCCACTCCGCGGCATGTGGGATCTTCCCCGGCCAGGGATCGAACTGGCGCCCCTTGCATAGCAAGGCGGACTCCTACTCACTGGACCACCAGGGAAGCCCATGTCCACGCTTATTTTGAATCTGCTAGATCTATTGTTATCTGAAACAGGCATCTTAAAAATTCTTATGTTCTTGTGAACCTGTTAATTTCTCTTTTGAGTTCTGAATGCCTTTTATATTCTGATACATGTTATGTTGATTGGTGGTTATATATTTTCTGACTTTTGTATGAATGAAGTCTTTCACTCATTTCTCAGTGACTTTTGCCTTTGATTCTTAAAGGCAAAATTATTTTTTAAAATAAGACACTATCAAGTTTATTTTTATTATAACTAGCCTGATATTTTGTTGTTGTTGTTATATAGAGCTTGATTAGTTGACACCTGTTTTTGAAAATTTAATCCATTCATATTTATCATAATTATTGATATATTTAGAATTATTTCTGCTCTCTCATATTGAATTTTCAATTAATTATAATTCATGTTTCTTTTGTCCCCATTTTCTCTTATTTACATGTATTTCCCTGGATTAAGGCTTGATATGTTAAAGCCTGCAGGCAAATCCATTGCATTGTGAGCCAAATTCAGTCATTAGTTTGTGTACGAGGTGGTGGTAGGGTGTCTGTGTCTGCTTTTGTGTGAAAGCAAGGGTTGAGTAGTTGTAACAACTTCCTGTGGCTTGCAAGATCAAGAATTTTTACTCTTCAGTACTTTGCAGAAAGAAAAATTGCAAAACTCTTCTTTAAATAATCCTCGGGTAAATGTTTGCTCTTTAATGACACTAAAAGATGTGCTGCCTTATTTCCAAGTCCTTAACACTTTTCTTAATATTGCCTAATTTTTAAATTTTTGATTATTTACAAATAAGCAGTTTATAAATCTTTGACATGTTATTCTTTCTGAATTTCTAGGAAAGTCATATTTTTAACTTCTTTTCGATGTTGACCCTGATCATGTTGGTTTCCATAATATTTCTCCATTATGAAGTCTTTATTTTCCCTTTTGTAATTGATAGGTATTTTGGAGGGAGATATTAGATTATACCAATATCCCATTCTTTATCAAACCCAGAAACCTTTGCATCTGTTGACTACTCCTACCTGAATCGACTACCATTATGATTGTTGCCATAGTGATTTTCTATTTCTGTTTTCTATTTCCATTTCTATTTTTTCCAACATTTGTTAAGAGGAATTCTACTAAGAAAGAATCACTGCTGCTTTTATGTATGTGTATATACATGCATCAACTCAGGGACTTCTGTTTTATTCACCGGGTGTTTTTTTTTTTTTTAATTAATTAATTAATTAATTAATTTTATTTTTTACATGTATGTTCCCAGATCATTCATATGCATATTCACCGGGTTTTAATCAATTCCTATCATTATTTTAATGCTGAAATCACCAGTATGAACTTCTTCAAAACTGGCTCTTATTGACCTTTTATTGTACTCAGTTATTCTTCTAATCTGTAGCCAGATATGTTATCCACTATGGAACTGGCCCACCCTGCCCAGTTATTCTTTAATTACCTTATTATATCCTTGCACACCAAGCTAGTCCAGGTTTTTCTTATTTACATGTATTTCCCTGGATTAAGGCTTGATATGTTAAAGCCTAGCATTGAAGGCTTGATAGTAAACCTCAAAATTGCATTGTGAGCCAAATTCAGTCATTAGTTTGTGTACGAGGTGGTGGTAGGGTGTCTGTGTCTGCTTTTGTGTGAAAGCAAGGGTTGAGTAGTTGTAACAACTTCCTGTGGCTTGCAAGATCAAGAATTTTTACTCTTCAGTACTTTGCAGAAAGAAAAATTGCAAAACTCTTCTTTAAATAATCCTCGGGTAAATGTTTGCTCTTTAATGACACTAAAAGATGTGCTGCCTTATTTCCAAGTCCTTAACACTTTTCTTAATATTGCCTAATTTTTAAATTTTTGATTATTTACAAATAAGCAGTTTATAAATCTTTGACATGTTATTCTTTCTGAATTTCTAGGAAAGTCATATTTTTAACTTCTTTTCGATGTTGACCCTGATCATGTTGGTTTCCATAATATTTCTCCATTATGAAGTCTTTATTTTCCCTTTTGTAATTGATAGGTATTTTGGAGGGAGATATTAGATTATACCAATATCCCATTCTTTATCAAACCCAGAAACCTTTGCATCTGTTGACTACTCCTACCTGAATCGACTACCATTATGATTGTTGCCATAGTGATTTTCTATTTCTGTTTTCTATTTCCATTTCTATTTTTTCCAACATTTGTTAAGAGGAATTCTACTAAGAAAGAATCACTGCTGCTTTTATGTATGTGTATATACATGCATCAACTCAGGGACTTCTGTTTTATTCACCGGGTGTTTTTTTTTTTTTTAATTAATTAATTAATTAATTAATTTTATTTTTTACATGTATGTTCCCAGATCATTCATATGCATATTCACCGGGTTTTAATCAATTCCTATCATTATTTTAATGCTGAAATCACCAGTATGAACTTCTTCAAAACTGGCTCTTATTGACCTTTTATTGTACTCAGTTATTCTTCTAATCTGTAGCCAGATATGTTATCCACTATGGAACTGGCCCACCCCTGCCCAGTTATTCTTTAATTACCTTATTATATCCTTGCACACCAAGCTAGTCCAGGACCATCTTGTACTATTCTTGCCTCTATCCTGGAATCAGTTATTTCCCCAAGGACTCTGAGTTCCTTTAGAGGAGGATGTGGCAATGGTGGTTTAGTTGCTAAGTCATGTCCAGTTCTTGTGACCCCATGGACTGTAGCCCACCAGGCTCCTCTGTTCATGGGATTCTCCAGGCAAGAATACTGGAGTGGGTTGCCATTTTCTTCTCTATTAGAGGAGGATGGAATTTTGAAATTACTGTCTGGGCACTCACTTTGTGGTCATTGTTAGTTACTAGAGTGTCACAGCTTCTAAATTCTGTCCATAGGAGAAGGTACAAAATATGCACATGTGTGTAAACATATGCTCACACATATTATGAGATATATATAGATATATATAGATATATATAGATATATGTCTATTTATATGTCTATCCATTGAAATATATAAAATAAACATGAGTTCACACTGATATCACCAATTCCAGTATAACAGCTCAGGCCTCTTTCTAGCCTTCCTCCTTTTCTTATTTGAACTGAGTTCAGTTCTCCAGCATTGAAAAATATGGCTCCCAGTATCTTTATTTATTTATTTTTATAGTGGAATTTATTTATTTATTTAGGCTCTGCCACGCGGCTTGTGGGATCTTAGTTCTCTGCCCAGAGATTGAACCCGAGCTTACAGCACCAACTCCTAACCACTGGTCTACCAAGGAATTCCCCTACTGTCTTTAATATGGTTACTTCTTTTCTTAGTCCTTCTGTATATAATTAATCTCCTGACCACAGGAGCCATATATTTGGCCTTTAGCCCCATCATCAGCCCTTCATCACTCCACTGTCCATCCTCCTTCCTCATGTCTCCTTGTCCCTTGTCTCTGTGCCACTTCCTTAAATTGGTTACTTGCTGCATGGCCCAACCATCTCTTCAGCTCCAGACTCACCACTGCCTCCCTTGCCTTCAGCCACCTACCTCACCACAGAAAAAGAAGGGGAAGAAACCAAATAGGTAGAGAAACAAGAGGAGAAATAAAGGATTCTTTTTCTTATCTTACATGGTCAGAAATTGTTGTTTCTAGCCCTGGATTCTTTTTCTTATTGGATTGTTTTTCTGTAGAGTTTGATGAACTCTTTTGAAAAAAGCATCCTGTCACTTAGTTCTTAGAAATTCTTTGCTTCTACTTCTCCAACCATAGCTCTTCCATTTTGTCTTTCTTATCCTCTTAGGAAAATTCTTTGTCTGACATCACAGCTTCTGAATCTATTTTGTGTATCCCTTAAATTTTCTCTGGAGTTTACATCTCATCACCTCTGTATTAGGTTCTGGAAACATTCCACAGCGGTATATTCCAGACTTGACAGTTTACTAGGCAGTAGATCCAGTATATTATTCAGTCTATTTATTAAATTATATATGACTTCCCATAGGGGCTCAGAGGTAAAGCATCCACCTACCAGTGCTAGAGAGGCAGGTTCAATCACTGGGTCTGGAAGATCCCCCAGAGAAGAAAATGGCAACTCACTCCAGTATTCCTGCCTGGGAAATCCCATTGACAGAGGAGCCTGGCAGACTACAGTCCATGGGGTCGCAAAAGTGTCAGACATGACTTAGCAACTAAACAACAATAAAATATATTAATGAGTACATTTTTCATTTTTAAACCTTTAACTGATTATTACTATTCTTGTTTCATATCCACTTGTTTTTAAGTATTTTATTGAATTTCCTGTTTTTTTAATGCTATAGCATTAAATATTCATTGAAGACCTTTCTGTTAACTCATCTCCTTAATTCAGAGTTCTTTCTTGTGACTTAAAGGACAGAGCTGTTTGACAGTCTTTCATGGCATTGCCATGGGATTACTAAATCTTATTTAGGTATTTATCTCTGGGGACAGAATTCTTCTGCATATATGCCAAACAGTGATAGTTTCCTGTGTGTCCAAAATGACTTCTAGTGGTGATGATGTAGTTTTCCTAACACCACATGACATGGATATAGCAAGGGCAGCATTTTCTTTCAGGATGACTGTCTTGACTTCCTAGCTTGGCAGCTGTGATATACACCAGGTATAAAGGTCCCAAAGATTTTCTGCCTCTTAAACTTGTGCCTGGAATTTTGGCTCATTGCTTTGGCTGCCAGTCTTTCTTTTAGCAATACCCCACAGGTTCATGCCCACCAAGAATTTCTTTTCTTGTTAAGAAACAATTTCTTTCTTTTCTCTCCTCCTTCCTTTCTTGCTTCCTTCTTGTCTTTGTTCCTTCCTCCCTCCATCCCTTTTATCCTTCCTTCTTCCTTTTCCTCCTCCTCTTTCTTCCTTTCTCTTTATTCTCTGGTTTTGTGTATTAGTCTGCATCTTAGAACCAAAATCTATAAATGAAATGTTGTACCTTTATGTTAGTAAATTTATATAACAATGACATTTTGTGTGTTTTGCTTCATAGAATATAATGCTTCTTCTTATTTGGAGCCTAAAGGCTTTTCTGAACCATTCTTGTCAGGGGGCACTCATGTAGCACTATGTGGAAAACACTCCTCCTATGATACTGACTTCTTTAGTATGTTTAGGATTGATATATTGATAGTATAACATGAAAGAGCACTGGGATTTTGTCTGTATTTCCTATTTGATTAAGCTCATGTTTCTTTTTATCTTTAATTGACTTAAGTGTTTCTGGAAGTTAAATAGCTTCTCTTGAACGTCAGTCAAAGATTTTATAGCTGTTTGGGGGCCTGACTGTGATTCTATGTAAGCATGTATTGTTTGCAGAAATCTCCATTAGCTATGAGAATTTGATGATCTATTAAAAATGTCTGGCAATTTCCACTGCAAAAAAATAGGATCACAACTTGACGGCAAACTTTTTTACTGGGGTGTTTGTGTACAGACAATGGCATCACAACTTATTCATCAAAGTTTCTTGGGATGCAAAGTATGAAAAAGGTTTGCTTTAGTCAAAAAATATTGTATTCTTGTTAGTAATAAATGTCTAATATTCTAAATTAGAGATTAGAAACAAAAAAGATATAATAGGGTAAGAGGAAGCAACCAACTTGGTCTCTGTGTTAGGTAGGTCTCCTCTGATGACATAGAAAAGGAGAGTTAATTCCAAACAGCTTAAGAAAAACCATATACTGACTCATATAATAGAAAGTCTAAGGATTTGATATAGGACTTAAAATAATATTGTAAGGACCTGCTTTTGCCAAATCTCTTCATTCAGTTATTCCTGTGTTGGCTTCATTCTCAGGCTGGCAAAGCCTAACTTTTCCAGTCTTCAAGTCCAGAGGAAATGGTATAAAGTGTTCCCTGGCAATTTCCATATAAATTCTGGGAGCCACTGTACTGGGACCCATTTGGATCATTTAGTTCCTGACCCAATTTCCTGGGTGGCGGACGAGATGGTGTCTTTTACTCCAGTTAACTAGGAACCAGAATGACATCCCACCCAAAATACACATAGTTTGCTAAGGAAAACCGTGCAGTTTAACTTAAAGTAGCGTGAGATGCCTATTGAGTAGTCAAGAAGAACACCGAAATGTCTTACAGATATGGTTGGATATTGACGACAGAGACTCTAGGGAAATAGGCTAAAAACTCCCAGTTGTAGCAAGTAAAGGTGGCAGTGAGTTTCTACTTGATGATAGAATTTATCAAATTATAAAGCTTTTTAAGGGTCACTAGTTAGTGTTCAGTCATCAGCCTTACATATTATTTCTGTTCTTATGTATAGACTAAAGGAAATTTAGAGTCAAACTAAAAAAAGGAAAGAAAGGAAATATAAATATATGAGAGCAAACTAGGAAAAGTAAATGTTTCATTAAATGATTCAAGTACACTGAAGGATCTTTTTATTTATTATGATGACCTGGAAAACTTCAATTGCATTGCTGCACTTGACTCTGGTGTGTAGGTAAATAGTAGTTAAAAAAAAAATTCTGTTTGCTAGCAACCTAGGGGTAAGCCAAACTGTATTATTTGCTGTTCCCACAAATCCCAGATACAGTGCTCTTTGCTTCTGGTCAGAACTTGATTATTCTTATTTACTGACCCACCAGTGGTATAAATATATGTAAAATATGATTGTAGTATGGTGTGATAGCTTCAAAGCTGATTTATTACACCTTCCTCTGATCTTAACTCAGATAAAAACAGAACAGCAAGAAAATAAGCAACTCCTCCCTCTCTTAACCAGTAACACTTTTTCCCTTTCACTCTGCCCCCTACGTCCACACCAGTGGGACCAGATAAACACACAGAAGTCAATTGTTCTCCACTTGGGTCATAAGGTAGTAACTGGCTTGAATGTTATCTTTCAGCTTCACAAAGGCTTTCACAGTGATGAATGTAAGGAGTGGTCTGTCTTAAGGGGATTTGCATTATGGAAGGAAATTCTTGAGGCTCTAAAGAAGCCCGAGGAGCAGTAACTGGAATTGTGGGAAAAGAGTTTCTTTGGGCAGAGGGAGGGGGAATGTCCTACTCCCACAGTTTTGGTGGCATAGAAAACATAACCCAGGTGTTTTTCACAGTGTTTCTGCTTATAGATTTAACCTAACCGTTTCCAAGTGCATCCACCCCTGGGCATGTGTATGTTGGTGACCTAAAGTTACTAGAACACTTACCTCTTCCATCCAGTTCACGAGTGAATAAAAGACCTGGCAGGCACCTCACAGAGGCTGTGGGCACCTGCTCTGGACAAATCGCAGGGCAGTGTGCTTTTTGTCTTCACTGCATGTTCTGCACGAAGGACTGACCTTTGTTTATCGTCCATCCAGCTAAAGAGATTATATTTCATGGCCAGCTGGTTCCTTTTGAGGCTGACTTTGGCTCCTTAAAAATGATACTTGTTTAGATAAATGTTTAAGTTACTTAACAAAGGACAAAAAAGCCACCTTTTCTTGATGCTTTTTCCTCCCGCTTTTCATTCGTCTAATAGAAATCATTCATGCTTGTTGACAAATTGTTTTGGTTTTGTTCCCCTTTCCCCAGGAACAGTATTAAAAAGACTAAATATTTTATTACTATAGAAGGAATTTTGTCTACTTATTATTCACAATGCTGTCCTCTTGAGGCTGTGAATATGGTTATAATAGGTCTAGAGTTATTGACTTTCATTTAATATGAATATTCTCAACTAGTTTTGAAGGGGGGGCATTTCTCCTTTTGGTTTAGTTCCCCTTTGTGGTATATAGTACTTTCCTTACTCACCTCTCCTACTAAAGACGCATGTGCTTTGAATTAAAAACTTAAGTTATAATAAAAAGTATTAAGAAGTATACTTGCTTTTAAAGATTCAGAGATATTTTCCAAACCCTGCAGTGAATACCCATAACATCTACTGCAGTGACTTGCACATAATTTGCATTCTGTCTTGCTTGCTATTTGACTGAAAAAGATGTAAATAATTTGAATTATCTGTATAACTACTCTCAAATCATAGTGTCAGTGCTCTTCATAACTCTTCTCTTATGGGTTATTTTGATGTTTATGCTGGTCATTTTCACAGAGCCCTAACCTGTCAACCTGGGCCTCACGAATGCAGTGGACTCAGATGTGACAAAGCTTCAAACTGTTTCATTACAGCCAGTTTGCCTGGTTTCTCATTAAAAAGGGAGCCATCTAGAAGTGTAAGTCCCTGAAGATGAGAAAGCAGCCATCATGAATGAAGCTAAATGACACACCTCTTATTTTGGGGGACGTAACTGAGAATCCAGAAGTACCACAGCTGTGTAGGGAGCATGTGTAGGAGAATGGAGTCAGGTTACCTAGGCTTAAGAACCAGGTCTTCCAATTACTAAAGTGTACTTTTGGATAAATTCTTTCATATCTCTAAGCCTTAGTTTCCTTGCTTGTAAGATGGAGATAATAATAGTATCTCACTCATGGGGTTGATGTGAGGATTAAATGAAATCATGCTGCTAAGAGGACACAGCAGAGTGTGGCACTAAATGATCACTCAGTGAATGTTAGCTGTTAAGTCCTGTCTGCCACAGCTACCTTCTTCACTCTGAGCTGCTGAAGCTCTTGGAATCTGCAGTGGCCGTTTTGGCGCTTGATCATGCATTAATTCATCTAGCACCATCTATTGAGTGATTTTAATCCCCCCTTGGACTGCCGAACATGGCTCACAGTGTTTAAAATAGCAGATTGCCTAGTGGTGCTGTTGAGGTTAAACTTATAAATACTCACCTGAAGCTCTGGGTCAGTCCAGAGGATGAGATGGTTGGATGGCATCATCGAGTCAATGGACATAAACTTGGGAAAACTCTGGGAGACAGTGAGAGACAGGGAGGCATGGCTTGCTACAGTCCATGGGGCTACAAAGAGGCGGACACGAACAACCACCAGGTCAATATTAAACGAGCTAAAGGAATGTCGTACCCTATTAATGGAGAAAAAGTGCCTCACTTATGGAAGCCCTGCTTTATTCCTCATTGCTAGAATATTGGGTTTAATTATGGGAACCTACAGTCTGAGAATAACTTGGATAACAAAAAAGTAGGGAAGTGTCTAGGAACGTTACACATGGTGAGAAATGGTTGATAGGAACGGATGGTACAGCAGATGAGAATGTCTCTTTGATGTTAGGTGCTTTTGGAGAGGTTTGCTGTTTTTAGATTTCTGTTTATAGCCAAGTTTTAATCTTTGACTTCCTGAGGCTGGATTGGGGGCAGTTACATCAACAGTTACCCACTTTAGAAGCCCTTACTCTCCCAACTTTGTTTCTAAGTCAGTTTTATCATCCTTTCCATCCTCCCACCCCCAAGAGTTCTCCCTAGAGGTTTTTGTGAGCTTCTTGAGAGAGTGCTGAGAGGGCTTAAGTGTGACTAAAGCCTGAGTCAAACTCTCTATCCTTTCCTCCAGGCTCTAGAGCAGTAGAACAGAAACAGGTGGGAAATGGGAACTAAACTGTAAGGACCCAGGAGTCCAGGGCTCAGAGGGAACTGGGTTGGGCAGAGTAGATTAAGAGCTCTTGTCTGAAGCATGTGCTTGAAGACCACATCCACAGCTGTGTTGCTAACCCGATCCTCAATTTGAGACTCTGTCTCTCGAGTGATTTTTAAAATTCAATTTAAATTGCCAGTGTGAAAGACTGGTTTTTCTACAAAATTAAAAAAATGGTCATATTTGTACTATACTTGGTTTGGAGACTGAGTGTATAAATATGTGGATCAAAATGATCTATGAAAGCATCCCGAACTATTTTTTTCTCATGATCTGATGTTTGGGATTGCTGAATTTCACACTTAGAAAGCAGTTACTTTGATTTTATATTCTCTTTTTTTCTTTTCTAAAATCGGAGATAAGTGCCATTTCTGACGATTATTTGCAAGCATTTCCCCATGCAGGTTTTCAAGCCCCTGCAAGCTTTCTACTGTCTTGATTGCCTTTGACTATAATGGTGGTTCAGGTCTGTGTTCTGGATGTTTTGCTAACAATTCAAACTTGCTGTTTTCCTATCACAATTATGTTCTCCATTACTTTTCTTTCTTTCTTTCTTTTTTTTTAGGAATAGTTGTAATTCATGTAATTGTAGGACATTTGTTAGATGAAAACCTGCCTAGAAATATCAAATACTTAAAACATTATATAGTTTGGGAGCAGATGAGGAATGATATTTTAACACATAGGCTTTATTTTCACTGAGCTGACATTAAGCCAAGGTAATTTTGTTCCATGTTGTATAATGTTCTCACTTGTGATTATTCCTGCAGGTTTCTCTCTCTCTCTTTTTTTTGATCACAGCAACTAAAGGGCAAGAAACAGCTGCTGAAGTTTCAGTTGTCAGACATTTTAGGTAGTTTTTTCCTTTGCATTAAACAGTTCTGTTGAAAATACTAAATTGTGTATATGTTGAGATTGCCACCCGCTGGTGAAATAGAGAATTTCCATTTTAATGAGTAATTTAGGAAAACACATTTGTTTTCTGTTTCTAGAGTATGAATTTATATGTTTAGGTATAAAAGTATATACTGTAAACTTTGCTAAAAGAATAAAGAATTTTATTATTATGGAACAGTTTAAAGCTCTGCTGGAAAATAAAAAGAAAAACCCATCATTTTGAAACCATTTTAAAAAACTATATTTACATCCCTTGTAGCCCCTACAAAGGGGAGAAGAGAAAAAAAAAAGAAAAGAATCTCAGAATATGCCTAAGTGAAAAAAAAAGAAAAGAAAAGAAAAGAATATGCCTAAGTGTTACCGGTGATTGTTATTGAGTACTAAGATTAGGAGGGAATAAGATAATTTTTGTTGCTTCTTTACACTTATTGAGTTATATTTTTTCCCTTATGGAAAGCTTATGCTGCTTTAAACGAAAATATAAATCTGAAGAGGCAAAATAACTATATGTTAGTGTACATAAATCAAAATGTAAATTTCACAATGGCACTTGATAGTGTTTAAGAGAAAAAAAGCAGCACCCAAATCAATGCCACATTCAACTAAAAAGATACAAAAGGAACAAAAGCCGGAGACTGAACTGCAGCTTTCTTCACTCCACTAGCACAAATTTTAAATTCAAATGCATACATAAGAATTTATTATGTGATAAAGATGCCATTTAAAATTCATGTGCAAGGGTACGTCACATCATTTACCCACCATATTCCAGATGTGAAAAATTTAAAAATATGCAATAAAATGAATTTAAAAAATCAAAATTAATATTTAGGCTAAGCAGAAAGGCAAAGGAAAAATTATAAAGGAAAATATTCAAAGCTTCTTTGTATAAATATCACCGGAAAAGCAAATGATAAACTGGGAGAAATATTTAAGAGCATACAGAACTGACAATAAAATAAGACTTTATTCAAAAAAAAAAAGCCTGTGAGCATTTGAAAAGAAAATTAACCTCATTACTAATCAAAGGATTATATGTTTTTAAAACTGAAAAATTTAACTATAAAATTGGCCAAGGTTTCAAAAATGTTATCATACTTAGTGTTTTCTGACAAAAGTTTTCCTTTTCTGATAAAGCTTTCAAATATCTGACAGGTTAAAAGTGTGTTGCTAGGTACATGAAAGGTGATACAGACAAAAGTGCTCCATATTATAAAACTCTACTGCTATTTAAAATTATTCCTTAAAAAGGTATTTAATAACATTGAAAAATTCTCGTCTAGAATTTAGATTACAAATAGGACTTTAAGTAGTAACACAATTTTATCTATTTCTATCCCTCTGGAAAGATACGATTCTGGAGTTTTAATAGTGATTATCTGTACTACCTGAGTTATTGGTGGCAATTTCCCTCTTCATTCGTTTCTATATTTTTAATTTTTTGAAAGCAAAAAATTGCAAGTATATATAAAATGCCTATTAATATTCATTTCAAATTTGACCATAAAATAATTCAAGAAATTTGATTACTATTTTAATAAAGATTAAAATATATGTTAAATGTAAATATGTATATTCATAATTCACACATATGGATAGAAATTATTTGAGAATTTACTAGTGGTTATTTGTATGATTATTTCTATGATTATATTTCCTAGTTAGAGTTTGATTATTTTCTTCATCATTCAATTTTGTAAAATTTTTACTTCTGATGGACGAAAATGTACATTTCATATATATATATATATATGCACATGTACATAATCTTTGATCTTCCCAGGTGGTGTAGCACTAATGAATCCGTCTGGCAATGCAGAAATTGCAGATTCAATCCCTGAGTTGGGAAAATCCCTTGGAGAAGGAAATGGCAACCCCCTCTAGGATTCTTGCCTGAAAAGTCCTGTGGACAGAGGCGCCTGTCAGGCTACAAGCCATGGAGTCATGAAGAGACTGAACTACTGAGCACACACATATACATAATCTTTAGGAAGATATTTATTGATGTGGAAAATATTCATGAAATTTTTAGTTAAAAAGGTGGAAAACTATGTGCACTATAAATAGTTCACAAACTGATGTAGAAGCTTGTATCTGCCTTATTTATACATGCATCTGAATGGTGGTGGTTTAGTTGCTAAGTCGTATCCCAACTCTTTCCACCCCATGGACTGCAGCCTGCCAGGCTCCTTGGTCCATGGGATTCTCCAGGCAAGAATACCGGAACTGATTGCCTGTTCCTTCTCCAGAGGATCTTCCTCACCCAGGAATCAAACCTGAGTCTCCTGCATTGCAGGAAGATTCTTTACTGACTGAGCTATGAGGGAAGCCCAGTAAATCTATTAATATGTATATGACTAGATTTTAAAATGCTTGAAAGGGCACATACTAAAGTTTTAATTGTGATTATTGATTTGGTTACTTTAAATATGTGCAGTTTATTGTGTCTTGATTATACCTCAGTAGGTCCATTAAAAATATGTAGTAAAAAAGACTGTACTGTCCAATGCTCTTATCCTTTCTGTCGAAAAAGAAAATTTAATATTTAAAAAGTTGTGTTCCCCTCTTACTAGCTCAATATTTATTTCATCCATTTATTGATATATAGAATACCCAAGATATTTAAAAAACAGTTCTTCACTAGCATTTGGCACAGTAATGAATCAGCATTTTAAACCAGTCTACACAAATTTGGATCCACGTATTATTTTCTGTGGTGGAAGGGTGGGATTGAATATTTCCATTTATCAAGATACGTTAGTCCCTAAAAGGAAATTAACATTATGTACAAGGAGCTAACTACTTTGTGAGAACATTCAACTATTATTTCATGAAAAGAAAGTTTCTTATGATTAACAAACTTAAGCAAACATGATACGACTTTTAAGAAGGAAACTACTTACCCAGATATTAGAATAACTCATTAACACAAGCTTGGGTTCAGCAGTAATATAAAAATGATACAAAGGAAAATACAGTCTCAATCATTTTTGAATAAAGGAAAGCATCGAGCTCTCCTCGATGGTTACGCCTTGTTATAGCACATGCCCTGGCAGTCAGTACTCATGTGTGTCTTCAGATACAACGATGGCTCTTCCAGGCTCGCTGAGCTGTGTGCAGACCTTTTGCACAGACCCTCCTGTGGGACAGCTGGCTGAAGAGTCTTTTCCGCCTTACTTGCAAGGCTCGCTCACTCTGAAACCCTACCAGAAATATTAAAATAGTAATGCATGGTATAGTCCTAAAGAAGGAATGAATATACCCATCCCTGAGGCATGTCATGAGTTGATTATAATAAAAATTGCTTAATTATTTATTAGTAGTTGCTTTATAAATTACTCTGGTTTTGCTAAAGGGTATAAACTGTGAGATGGGAGTGAAGAGCTAGAGAGGTGAAATTGTCAGGGGACCAGGCGACTAAGGGTTTCATATACCACACAGATGCCTTTTGACTTGATCCTGTAATACTCTGGAAACAGAAATCTTTTAACAGGGAACCGGAAGGTCAGATTTGTATTCTCTCTGGTTTAATTTTTTGATTATTGATTTGGTTACTTTAAATATGTGCAGTTTATTGTGTCTTGATTATACCTCAGTAGGTCCATTAAAAATATGTAGTAAAAAAGACTGTACTGTCCAATGCTCTTATCCTTTCTGTCGAAAAGAAAATTTAATATTTAAAAAGTTGTGTTCCCCTCTTACTAGCTCAATATTTATTTCATCCATTTATTGATATATAGAATACCCAAGATATTTAAAAAACAGTTCTTCACTAGCATTTGGCACAGTAATGAATCAGCATTTTAAACCAGTCTACACAAATTTGGATCCACGTATTATTTTCTGTGGTGGAAGGGTGGGATTGAATATTTCCATTTATCAAGATACGTTAGTCCCTAAAAGGAAATTAACATTATGTACAAGGAGCTAACTACTTTGTGAGAACATTCAACTATTATTTCATGAAAAGAAAGTTTCTTATGATTAACAAACTTAAGCAAACATGATACGACTTTTAAGAAGGAAACTACTTACCCAGATATTAGAATAACTCATTAACACAAGCTTGGGTTCAGCAGTAATATAAAAATGATACAAAGGAAAATACAGTCTCAATCATTTTTGAATAAAGGAAAGCATCGAGCTCTCCTCGATGGTTACGCCTTGTTATAGCACATGCCCTGGCAGTCAGTACTCATGTGTGTCTTCAGATACAACGATGGCTCTTCCAGGCTCGCTGAGCTGTGTGCAGACCTTTTGCACAGACCCTCCTGTGGGACAGCTGGCTGAAGAGTCTTTTCCGCCTTACTTGCAAGGCTCGCTCACTCTGAAACCCTACCAGAAATATTAAAATAGTAATGCATGGTATAGTCCTAAAGAAGGAATGAATATACCCATCCCTGAGGCATGTCATGAGTTGATTATAATAAAAATTGCTTAATTATTTATTAGTAGTTGCTTTATAAATTACTCTGGTTTTGCTAAAGGGTATAAACTGTGAGATGGGAGTGAAGAGCTAGAGAGGTGAAATTGTCAGGGGACCAGGCGACTAAGGGTTTCATATACCACACAGATGCCTTTTGACTTGATCCTGTAATACTCTGGAAACAGAAATCTTTTAACAGGGAACCGGAAGGTCAGATTTGTATTCTCTCTGTATGATTGGAAGATAGGTTTGAGGGGGGACAGGAGAAGAGGCAGGTCATCTTTAAGGTGAAAACCATGAACGTCTGAGTGAAGGACTGTAGCAAGGTAAAAGAAGAGAAAGCACAAAATGTTCAAAAGGTAAAGCATGTAGGAAAAACATCTAAATGGATTTGGGAGTTGAGTGGCTATGGGGGCCAGAGGTAAAGCAGAGGAAAGAACTGAGCTTTCTTACGTAACTGGGTAGATAGTAACACCCTTAACTGATAGAGAAATGACAGGTGCAGATGTTGATTAGAAGGGGAAACATAAGTGGCTGGTTGACCTACTTTCCTAATGGATACAGGCAGCCACTCAGAAATTTTTACAAGAGCAAATTGTATGGACATATATACCGTAAACAATGGCAGTAAAATTACAGACAAAGCCCTCCAACTAAATCACAAAAAGCCAGGAATACATAAGAACCTTTTTTATGATGTCAGGGATGTGGACAAAGATGGAACAATTAAATTAAATCACATTAATTGTATTTGTTATGTTGCAATGGGAATGATTTTGCTTGCTGTCATAATGAACTCTGTTATAATAGGCATTTGCCTTGCAGCCCACCTATTCATTTATTAGAATGAGGTTTTTTTTCCCCCTTTTACAAAGTAAATACACAATAAGATCAAATAAATTTCGATGATTGCCAACAGATGGTGCGGGGCTCAAACTTAGACCATCTGATCTTTCGCCTTTCAGTTCTTTCCGGCTGTTCTTTCTACTTAATTACCTTCCCCTCACTTCCTAATCCCTTTCATGTAATTCTACACCAAGATTAGGTTTAGCACTCTCAATTTTCTACAGCCTATACTGCTTTCTGATGAGATATTTGGTTTTTGTAGCTGCATTGCTAATGTATCTAAACAGTCTGGTTGTAGCAGAACCTTTCAATCCTACTTGAACCGTGTCTTTGCTCAATGTATTAATTCAATTTAATGTTGAGAATTTAAAACTTACTCTTTTAGTTTGATTCACTTCACATCTGACACAGTGGATCAACCACCAGTAATTTTATGCAATCAAAAAACTATTTTAATTGACCTGTCTTTTAAATCCTTCTCACATGAGACCTGTATGTTTTTCAATCACTGAAACAGCCTTACTAGAGTGGTATGTGTGTTTCAGTGAGAAATTTCCTTTATTACACGAATGTATCTTTTCATCTTTTGTGAATGAAGGAAGGAAAGTATTGAGGCAATAGGTATTTTTAATGATATTTTAGGGAAGTACATAAAGGGTAGGAATTTATGGACACTCAGAAGGCATCTCCTAAGGTAATTTACTGTAGACCATGTGTATTTATATAATCTATGCCTAGATAAAATCTTTTTTTTCTAAATGTCCAGTTTATGTTCAGGTATGTTTAAATGTCCAGATCAATGTAAGGAGGCTATTTTTGTGTTCCATTCTATAGTCCCAATAGCACTGCTTTACTGAGGTAACCTCATAGAATTCTGTTGATTAGTTGAAATTCCTTCCTTATAAATGTGTCTTCATGTTTCTGTCCTGTTTAGCAGTAGTTTGTTTAACCAATTGCTGTTCATCAAATACAGAAATTACACAGCAAAAGACTGCATATTGTTAAGCATTTGTAATAAAATGAAGCTTAGTTTTAAAGATCTCTATATTTTTGGAATATCATTTAAAACTAATCAGTTTTCTTCTGATAATAAAAGTATTAAATGTTCATTTGCATTTTTTGAAAAATTCAGAAAGATGAAGGAAAGAAACCTGATATTACTCATGTCTCACTGAAAGTGATGACTATTAAAATTTTTACATAGAGCCCTTCTGGATTTTTTTTAATGCCTTTTTTTTTTTGCCTCTAAGTCATCATTTGTTTTTCATCCATCTTTATTCTTTGGCCTATGTGGGCCTCCCATCGCAGTGGCCTCTCTCATTGCAGAGCACCAGCTCTGGGCGCCTGCTCTCCAGAGCGCTGGCTCATAATTGGACACACGGGCCCAGCCATTCTGCCACACGTGGGATCTTCCCGGGCCAGGGATCGAACCACTGCCCCTTGCACTGCAAGGCGGACTCTTTACCCACTGGATCACCAGGGAAGCTCCTTTCTGGATTTTTTTAAATGCATATATTTATAAAATGAAAACTTTTAAACAAACTTGAACTTATGTAATGATTTATTAGACAGTCACTACTTTTAACTTATTTGAATTTTAGTCGGCATGTGTGTGTGTGTGTAAGAGAAAAATGTAAATAGATTTTGAAAATTTCCTGTTCATTTTCATTCATGAGTGTATGGAATAAGCATGACATGGGGATCGGAAGTTGCTGTTTCCTCAGTGAGTCTCAATTTCTCTGTCTTGTATAGTATGTGCATCTTGCTACACTGACTATGATTCTAGTGATAAAAGTATATATTTTTCTAACAACATGGTCAAAACTTAAGCCAATGGCTTTGATGCTCAGTCACAGAAATAGCTATCTATTCTAATACCAAAAAGAAAAACTGTGTTGAAGTTATGGTATCTGGTGTCCAAACTGGAGATTTTCAAGAGTAGGCTTATCTATATGAGATTTTTCTTATGATGTGCTGATTTTAAAATCTATCTCTTGCGTGAGCTGCTACTTCACTGTAATCTACTTGTTTTAGTATCTAGTTATTAATTTTTCTCATATCATTAAGTAGTCTTTGAGGACATACGACTTTATCCAGTCCATTGTTATTTACTTATTTAATTACCAATGTTTTGCTGTAAATAAGGTTACGACAACTGTTGTACCCAAGATTTGACATGATGGTCAACCATTATTTTTGCCTATGTACTTAAGTATTGTTGTAGTATCTTTCCTTCAGGCATTTTTTAACACTTTCATGCTGGTGAAGTATAGAAACTAGGGGGATGTGAGTTTACAATAACCAATTGGAGATTGCCCTCAACGGAAGAGGAGGCAATAAAGCATATATTTTACATACAATCTTTGGCATTTTGGGAGACACCTTGCCATGACACCTCCTGTTCAGAGAGTTGGGTTAACACTTAGTCACATGAGCCAGTTCATGGAATATTTTTGCTGTGACTTTGTTTGGGAGCCGCAGTATTCCGGTTCTTGTTGTCGGCTTCATTCTGCAAACACCCAAGGCATTTCTCAGACTTCTGTGATTCACGTGCTTGTCCTTCAGAGCAGCATGGCTCTCCTGCAGAGCTTTAGTTGCTCTGAACAGTTGTGTTGGACGATAGCTAGCTGGTGTTGTGACTCGGGCAGTAGACAGAAAACCAGGCTGTCACAGCTTTATGAGAAACTTCACATGAATTCTCCAAAAGTCTTTAGGAAAATCAGGATTCATCTCCTAAGGATACATTCCTAAATGTGGGGTAATTGCTTGTCAGAAGTGTAAACTTTTGAAGTGTATACTTTCTAAGGTTTTTCATACATATCAATAAACTGCTCTCCAGAAATTCCATGCTAATTTATATATGAGACTATATATGTCATAGCCATATCATATCACTCTCTGTGTGTATATATATATATATATATATATATATATATATCTCACCATACATATCATATCAGCTATAACATGGGGCTGATCTTTTGTCAACAAGATGATTATTTTCAAAAGAAGCCTAGCCATAGACCTGGTAAGGTTTTACTTTGTATTTCTTTAATTGCTAGAGAAATTGAGCAATTTTTTTGCCTGTTTAATGACCTTTTGTCTTTTTTATTTTAAATTCATGTTCTTTCCCCTTTCTCCCACAGGGTTTTTGGTGCAAGCATTTTTAAAATAAAAACTAATGTGTAAGAGCACTTGTCATTTAAAAGTAATACTCCCACCAGTGAAATAAGGTATATATTTATCAGATAGGAAGAGCATGAGAAGAATAGAGAGACGACATACATTCAAGCAGAATGGCCTCTCATGACCTTTATGTTCTCACTCCCTTTAAAAATTGCCCCATCCATGGCTTCTGATGCCTAGGTGGCCACGTGTTACACCACCTGACTTTAATGATCAGAGCTGATGGGATGTCGACTCAAAGGTCATGAATTAATAGGCTGCCAAGGGATTTATGAACTGCACTGGAATGTCTCCCTAGGGAATTAGAATAGCAAGTTTAAAAAAAAGATTGCCAATTAATAGGAGATCTGAAAGGACAAATATGCAGAATATGAATGAACCAGATTAATGGTGGAGACATAGAGAAAAAGAGTCACACATTCCTGCTCCTGAGATCTCTGAAGCCACCTTAAATAGCCACATTCCAACTCCAGTCCCAGCAAGGCTGTTTTCCTTTCCTGCTTTTATCTCCCCAGGCACCTCCCTGTCTCTTAGGCTTCCTTCACTGGACCTGTGTTATTTACATTTAAGCAATGCTGAAGAAACAGAATGATTCTAGGAAAAGTGACACAGACTTAAAACTATCTTATTTACTACAACTGTCTACATATTCCAGCAGTTATTTTAATAGTACATAATTCTTTCATTTAATAATTTCTTCAGCATAAAACCATGGAGCATGTAGTGTATATTAGGTGTCGGGCTGGGTGGTAAAGGACATACAGAGACAAATCAGGCAATCTCTGTCATCGAGAAGCATAGAGTTCAATCACGCATTTCTACATAGCATGGTCTTTTATTACTACAGATTGTCAGATCAATGGTGACCAACTAGTTGCTAGGCAACTTGAGATACAGGAATACAGAACTGATGCAGCTTCATTACGATATGAATTCATCTTTGAAATGTTTAAGAATTGTGAAGGGTCTGAATTTTTCCTCTCCTTTCAAGGTACAATGTCAGACTGCCACAGTTTTAACAGATGCTGGCAGAAGGAAGACATGTGACTTCTGGGTCAGAGACAAAGGATTTTATTATTCACAGCATGGCAAGGAACACGAGCTTTATGTTTATTTCTGGTCCTCTTGGCCCCAAGTTCCATGGAGGCATGGAGGGCAACTCGGTGAATGTATCACGACTGAAGAATACCACGCATCAGTTCAGTTCAGTTGCTCAGTTGTGTCGACTCTTTGTGACCCCATGGACTGTGGCACACCAGGCTTCCCTGTCCTTGACCACTTAATGGAGCTTGCTTAAACTCGTGTCCATTGACTCAGTGATGCCATCCAACCATCTCATACTCTGACGTCCCTTTCTACTCCTGCCCTCAGTCTTTCCCAGTACCAGGGTCTTTTCCAATTAGTCAGCTCTTCACATCAGATGATGAAAGGAGCTTCAGCTTCAGCATCAGTCCTTCCAGTGGGGGAACCGAAATCTTTTACAGTGAACTATAAGCAAACCTGTCTGAGATTTACCCTGTAGGGAAACATCTTGATTATAATGGTCAGTAACTTGCCCTCCACTGTGGAGGAAGACACTACCTTTCTCTTCCAAGGCTGTTCACTATCACTAAACAAACATCCTTGATAGAGCAAAACAAAGACAGTGCTTTTGCTTGCAAGACATTTTGCAGAAACACCATAGACCCGTAAGAAGGAAAAATTTTTTTTGTTTCCAGCAGTTATTTTAATAGTACATAATTCTTTCATTTAATAATTTCTTCAGCATAAAACCATGGAGCATGTAGTGTATATTAGGTGTCGGGCTGGGTGGTAAAGGACATACAGAGACAAATCAGGCAATCTCTGTCATCGAGAAGCATAGAGTTCAATCACGCATTTCTACATAGCATGGTCTTTTATTACTACAGATTGTCAGATCAATGGTGACCAACTAGTTGCTAGGCAACTTGAGATACAGGAATACAGAACTGATGCAGCTTCATTACGATATGAATTCATCTTTGAAATGTTTAAGAATTGTGAAGGGTCTGAATTTTTCCTCTCCTTTCAAGGTACAATGTCAGACTGCCACAGTTTTAACAGATGCTGGCAGAAGGAAGACATGTGACTTCTGGGTCAGAGACAAAGGATTTTATTATTCACAGCATGGCAAGGAACACGAGCTTTATGTTTATTTCTGGTCCTCTTGGCCCCAAGTTCCATGGAGGCATGGAGGGCAACTCGGTGAATGTATCACGACTGAAGAATACCACGCATCAGTTCAGTTCAGTTGCTCAGTTGTGTCGACTCTTTGTGACCCCATGGACTGTGGCACACCAGGCTTCCCTGTCCTTGACCACTTAATGGAGCTTGCTTAAACTCGTGTCCATTGACTCAGTGATGCCATCCAACCATCTCATACTCTGACGTCCCTTTCTACTCCTGCCCTCAGTCTTTCCCAGTACCAGGGTCTTTTCCAATTAGTCAGCTCTTCACATCAGATGATGAAAGGAGCTTCAGCTTCAGCATCAGTCCTTCCAGTGGGGGAACCGAAATCTTTTACAGTGAACTATAAGCAAACCTGTCTGAGATTTACCCTGTAGGGAAACATCTTGATTATAATGGTCAGTAACTTGCCCTCCACTGTGGAGGAAGACACTACCTTTCTCTTCCAAGGCTGTTCACTATCACTAAACAAACATCCTTGATAGAGCAAAACAAAGACAGTGCTTTTGCTTGCAAGACATTTTGCAGAAACACCATAGACCCGTAGAGAATTGTGTTCCAACAGTTTTCTTTCTCTGGACATTTTATAAAACCATTCAGATGTTTGGTTCTTATTTATATTAACTCTAAATATCTACTTATTCTGAGATTGTCCTGTATTTCCCCATTTTTACCATATTCTTTTTACTAGATATATTTATTAAAATTGTTTTTTATTTGTGTTACATAACAGAAAGCCAATGTTCTCCAACTTAAGCAAGAATGAAAGTTAGTGAAAGGATACTGGATTACTTCCTAGTTCAAAGAACAACCCAGACTAAACTGACACTCCTAGAATTGTCCCTAGGACCCGTCAGCAGAAGTTCCTGTTGTCTCTAGAGTGTTGTGATTAGCACGCGTCAACCCCAGGGTCGCTGTCTCTGTCATTCTCCACTCCAAGCTTTGAATTCTCAGAGGAGAGGAGTAGAATGGGGTCCAGCCTGGCTAAGACTCTGCCTCTAGGTTTCCAGTTATGCCCAAGGGAGAGGGGCCATAAAAGGGCACAGACCTAGTACATTTCTGCTCTTCCCAAATTAGGAGAGTTTCTTGACAGCATTGGAAACCTCTCAGTTGCTTTCTGCTATATCTGGATTTATTTTGGTTGATATTCCACTGCTCATAGAAAAATACAGTTTTCATTTTACAAATTATTCTATTTTTTAATCAATTCAATATAGTTTTGCTTTGTACGTTATTTTTTCGGTCATCTCCTGCCATTTTTCAGTTTGGTGGAATAGGGGGAATCATTTTGTGAACTCGTTCTCTACTCCTTTGCCCTTCAGTCTTTCCCAGTACCAGGGTCTTTTCCAATTAGTCAGCTCTTCACATCAGATGATGAAAGGAGCTTCAGCTTCAGCATCAGTCCTTCCAGTGGGGGAACCGAAATCTTTTACAGTGAACTATAAGCAAACCTGTCTGAGATTTACCCTGTAGGGAAACATCTTGATTATAATGGTCAGTAACTTGCCCTCCACTGTGGAGGAAGACACTACCTTTCTCTTCCAAGGCTGTTCACTATCACTAAACAAACATCCTTGATAGAGCAAAACAAAGACAGTGCTTTTGCTTGCAAGACATTTTGCAGAAACACCATAGACCCGTAGAGAATTGTGTTCCAACAGTTTTCTTTCTCTGGACATTTTATAAAACCATTCAGATGTTTGGTTCTTATTTATATTAACTCTAAATATCTACTTATTCTGAGATTGTCCTGTATTTCCCCATTTTTACCATATTCTTTTTACTAGATATATTTATTAAAATTGTTTTTTATTTGTGTTACATAACAGAAAGCCAATGTTCTCCAACTTAAGCAAGAATGAAAGTTAGTGAAAGGATACTGGATTACTTCCTAGTTCAAAGAACAACCCAGACTAAACTGACACTCCTAGAATTGTCCCTAGGACCCGTCAGCAGAAGTTCCTGTTGTCTCTAGAGTGTTGTGATTAGCACGCTCAACCCCAGGGTCGCTGTCTCTGTCATTCTCCACTCCAAGCTTTGAATTCTCAGAGGAGAGGAGTAGAATGGGGTCCAGCCTGGCTAAGACTCTGCCTCTAGGTTTCCAGTTATGCCCAAGGGAGAGGGGCCATAAAAGGGCACAGACCTAGTACATTTCTGCTCTTCCCAAATTAGGAGAGTTTCTTGACAGCATTGGAAACCTCTCAGTTGCTTTCTGCTATATCTGGATTTATTTTGGTTGATATTCCACTGCTCATAGAAAAATACAGTTTTCATTTTACAAATTATTCTATTTTTTAATCAATTCAATATAGTTTTGCTTTGTACGTTATTTTTTCGGTCATCTCCTGCCATTTTTCAGTTTGGTGGAATAGGGGGAATCATTTTGTGAACTGATCTAAGCCAATCTAGTGATCAAGAGTTTGGGATACATATAGGTAGTATCTGGTGGTTGAAAATTGGTTGGACTATATGTCTTTTATTGTCAATCTTGTTGTTAAGTGGTGTGCTGTAAGCATACCAAGGCTTAGCCCCAGTTTGGTTAATGTTGAATATTTGTTATCTTCAAGACCATTATGCCAACTGTGGAAGTTTATTTTTAACATCTTTCATGCTAATTAATATACCTTCTAGTGTATATTTCAATAATGCTGTTTGAAATATCAGAGCAACCACCTCCACAGTTGCAAATTTTCATAATTAGGATAATTCCAAGATTACTTAATCAGCCCTGGAATGTGGGATAATGTTACCTTATTACCTGTATGTACATATATTCACAACACCCCCTATGGAAGTATTTTTCTTTTTTTAATTAATTAATTTATTTATTTATTTATTTTTGTACATGTATGTTCCCAGATCAATCAGATGCATATCCCTTGGCCCTCCCCCCACCCAGGTTCCCCGCCCCATCCCTCCAGACCATTGCTCCAAGTGGTTGTAGGTATTTTTTAAATTAAATTACCAGACTGACAATACAATAGGTCAAAATATAGGCATTCAGTCATGCACTCATGCTAATTTCCAAACTCCTTTGTAATTAACATTCCTCCTGACTAGATTAATTGGGTTTGCAATAAGTAATCACATTTATAATACTGCAACTGTTCCCAAATTAATTGCTCATGTGTTCAATGAGCCATTACATGTTTTCACTTAAAGGAGCTTAAAGAGCCCATGATTAGAGCTCTAGTCCTAAACATTTTGGGGAGAGGTGCAGAGAATCGTCCAAGAATACGTCAGTAATACGATGACAGCAATAAATCAGTGGTTCCCAAACTCTGAGAGGGCATTGAGAATCACCTCACCACTCACTGAAAAGGTAGATACCTTGGGTCCACCCCCAGCAGTTCTGATTAGATGGTTATGATATGGGGTCTGGGAAAGCCTGGAGAAGCTTTGCACACTTTTTTCCTAGAAAAAAGCACATATTCACATATTTCAACTTTACCAGTGATCTTACTGTGGTTTTAGTCTAATACAATTTTTCTCAAGACTGGCTGCATATTACAATCACCAAGGGAGTTTTAAAACAATATTTTAGACCAATTAAAGTGTAATACGAGTGGTATAGGGTGACTAAACTGTCTGCATGTTTTTTTCCCTAACTGAAAATGGAGACTAGAGATTTTTCCCAACATGTCAATTTATTTTACTGAATTAGACTCATTTGACAGATACGTAGCAAAAATGATAATAAAAAGAGCCCAGTTACCCTATAAATCTTACAAAATACACAGTTTAATTTGTGTATTGATGAGAAGGCACATCATTTTGGGCATTAGTTTGTCTTTCTCTCTTCAAAGGTTCAAAGGGTTTAGTGGGCTATGTACTCTGATAGATAGCCTTCCCAAGCTCGAAAGAAGGCCACGGTTCTCTTTATAATTTATGATGGCAAGGTGAGTGTTTATTGTATTATTTTAGTTGAAGAAAAATCTAAGAAAATATATAGTGCTTTAAATTGACCACAAGTTGAGTATATTTTAATAACATGCCCAAGGTAAATATTTGTTTTGAATAACCTAGAAAAATGGCTAAATGGGCAGTTTTCTGGGTATTATCTGAGAAAAGTCTTTTTATAATTTTTTCGTTAGGAACATATCATGATGAACAAAGTGGTAGATGGCAACGTTAGTTACACTGATAAAGTTTTTGAAATTATTTTGAACTTCTATATTATAAAGAAAAGGAGGCCTGTAATCAATGATAGAAAAACCAGATTGGAAATAACTATAATCAAAGCTTCTTCAATGTTTCCTTGAAGTAGACCCACTTATAATATTACTTATATAGACATTCAAAGCACTGGCAAAAAAAGGTGATTTAACGATGTTTAAAGCCCTTGAGTAGCTTTATAAAAGGGCAAGAAATTTCCCTGAGGACATGAATTTAATAATCATGATAATATCTTATGCTGATAACTCTTGAGTTAGGATTATCACTGACAAAGTTTTAAAAACACAGATTGTGAAAATTAAGCATCAGAAGTTTGGATAATTCAATATGTATGAGGTATAGCCCATTTGTATTGAAAAACTGCCTTCCGGGCTTCCCCTGGTGGCACAGTGGGTAAGGACACCGCCTTGCAGTGCAAGGGGCGCTGGTTCGATCCCTGGCCTGGGAAGATCCCACGTGCCGCGGAGCGGCTGGACCGATGTGTCCAATTACCGAGCCGGAGCGCTGGAGCTCTGGAGCGCATGCGCCCAGAGCCGGCACTCTGCAACGACAGACGCCACCGCGATGGGAGGCCTACAGGAGCTGCAGAACAAAGATGGATGAAAATAGAGAAATGAAAGACCAATAGAAGTGACCCGCCCGCTCCTCCCTCCCCAACACGAGCCCCGCCAAAAATAAATAAATAAATAAATAAATAAAAGAAAAAGAAAAACTGGCTTCCAAGTAAGCAAAAGGACCATTACTATTCTCAGAAACTTTCTCTCAAAAGTGGAAAGTATCTAATGGAAGAGACCAGGTAAATGCAGGTTTGTTTTATTTGTCAGAAAATTTTCCTCCCCCACCCAACTGTCAAGGTGAAACTGTTACTGTTTTTTGTTGTAAAAAATTGAAAAAATTTCCAAGCTTTTAGGAAAAGTATTTATTAGATTGTGGAGTGGTATTCACCAAAATTGTGAAGGTTTGGAAGTTTGCTGGAATTCTTTTGTGGTAGAGCAGATTGAAGCGTAGTTGAATTGTAGATGTATTGTCATTTTAAGCCACTGCTGTCTGAGAAGATAGCACCTGTAGAAAGGCGATTACTTTTCCTAGCAGTGTAGTGAAGGGCTTGCAGGGAGGATCCCGCCTTGTAGGACAATGGTAACAGTGGTTGCTGGGTACTTGCTCTCTGCCTACCTTGCAAGCTGCTCTGCATTCCTGTTTCCAGTAGACCCACTTATAATATTACTTATATAGACATTCAAAGCACTGGCAAAAAAAGGTGATTTAACGATGTTTAAAGCCCTTGAGTAGCTTTATAAAAGGGCAAGAAATTTCCCTGAGGACATGAATTTAATAATCATGATAATATCTTATGCTGATAACTCTTGAGTTAGGATTATCACTGACAAAGTTTTAAAAACAGAGATTGTGAAAATTAAGCATCAGAAGTTTGGATAATTCAATATGTATGAGGTATAGCCCATTTGTATTGAAAAACTGCCTTCCGGGCTTCCCCTGGTGGCACAGTGGGTAAGGACACCGCCTTGCAGTGCAAGGGGCGCTGGTTCGATCCCTGGCCTGGGAAGATCCCACGTGCCGCGGAGCGGCTGGACCGATGTGTCCAATTACCGAGCCGGAGCGCTGGAGCTCTGGAGCGCATGCGCCCAGAGCCGGCACTCTGCAACGACAGACGCCACCGCGATGGGAGGCCTACAGGAGCTGCAGAACAAAGATGGATGAAAATAGAGAAATGAAAGACCAATAGAAGTGACCCGCCCGCTCCCCTCCCTCCCCAACACGAGCCCCGCCAAAAATAAATAAATAAATAAATAAATAAAAGAAAAAGAAAAACTGGCTTCCAAGTAAGCAAAAGGACCATTACTATTCTCAGAAACTTTCTCTCAAAAGTGGAAAGTATCTAATGGAAGAGACCAGGTAAATGCAGGTTTGTTTTATTTGTCAGAAAATTTTCCTCCCCCACCCAACTGTCAAGGTGAAACTGTTACTGTTTTTTGTTGTAAAAAATTGAAAAAATTTCCAAGCTTTTAGGAAAAGTATTTATTAGATTGTGGAGTGGTATTCACCAAAATTGTGAAGGTTTGGAAGTTTGCTGGAATTCTTTTGTGGTAGAGCAGATTGAAGCGTAGTTGAATTGTAGATGTATTGTCATTTTAAGCCACTGCTGTCTGAGAAGATAGCACCTGTAGAAAGGCGATTACTTTTCCTAGCAGTGTAGTGAAGGGCTTGCAGGGAGGATCCCGCCTTGTAGGACAATGGTAACAGTGGTTGCTGGGTACTTGCTCTCTGCCTACCTTGCAAGCTGCTCTGCATTCCTGTTTCCAATCTAACGGTCCCATGGGTAGTGTCATCACTGCCATTTTATGGATGATAAAATGGTGGAGACAGGATTTAAATCCAGACAGCTCTACTTACTAAGCTCCTGTTCTTTCTCTCACACCCTCTTCTCTTTGTTCCATATAACCCTCACACTCTCTTGCTTAAATCTTGGAGCATCACTCCCTGTATTGGGCGGGAGTCAGCATTGGCAGCTTTGGACAGCTTTGCTCACCCAGAAAACGCTTCTCCTTCTGAGCTTTATGTTTGTTTATTTGGGACTTCCACTTAATTGGCTCCATGGGAGAGAGATGAAGGATAGATTAGAGAGGGTGAGTTGAGTTCCGAGCCAGCTCTTTCACTCCCCTCTTCCACCGTCATCAGGAGGCTCTTTAATTCCTCTTCACTTTCTGCCATTGGTATCATCTGCCTATCTGAGATTGTTAATATTTCTCCCGGCAATCTTGGTTTCAGCTTGAGCTTCATCCAACCTGGCATTTCACATGATGCATAGAAGTTAAATAAGCAGGGTGACAATATGCAGTCTTGACATAGTCCTTTCCCAATTTTCAACCGGTTTGTTGTCTGGTCCTAACTGTTGCTTTTTGACTCACACACAGGTTTCTCAGGAGACAGGTAAGGTGGTCTCGTTTTCCCATCTCTTTAAGAATTTCCCACAGTTTGTTGTGATCCACACAGGCTTTCATGTAGAGGATAAGAAGGAAAAGGGAGCATTGAGGACGAAAGGTAGACCACTGCGGGCACTGTCTCTCCACCATCTGGAGAGAAGGCTATGTGTTTGGGGCAGACAGGAAATAAAGCGCAGGATCCTCCTCGTCTTGACTGTTCCTTCTCTGATGGTGGGCATGTGGCAGTTAAAAGGCTGGGGTGTTCTATTATCCTGTCAGCAGGGGGAGCAGTGAGCTTGAAGTGACATCCAGTAGGGAGGAAAGGCCATCCACTCAACACAGTGTTGTGAGTAAATGTTCTTATCCTGCCAGGCATTAATAGATTTCATGAAAAAAAAAATTTTGTTTCTGTTTTCTTCCATGCTGTTTATGGTTAATTAAATTTTTAGACACCAACATCAATGCTGTAGCATAAAGAATGTTTACTTTAGTAGAAAAATACGTTTCATGTTTATGTTCAGTATTAGAGAACATCTTTAAATGAATTGCAATTTTAAAGATACTTTTCTAGAATCCATTAGAATTGCCAGTTCTGTCCAAGATTACTCTTATTTCTTGGACTTAGAATAACAGTTCTCTCGGAGGTCAGCCAGAAGAAGAAGAGACATTGGTTCTATGAGATGACTTGAGAGTCCCCGAAAAACGTATTCCTATTATTGTTCTTACAACCTCTAGTAGTTCCCAGATTTTAATCCCTTTTAAGGCCAAAACTTCTTTTTTAAAAAATATATAACTAATATCCGCATATTTTACTTGAAGAGAATAACTCATTAATCATTCTCTATGACTGACTCTATTCTCATCTGAATAGTTTCTGTGGACGGGTGCACTCTGATACTGCAGAGTACAAGGCTGGGTCATAAAGTGTGTGCCAAGACTTGTGAAAGTGTACAGTGGAGGGTCTACAGCAGGCAAGTGTAAGAGGGAAGCCTCCATGTTAATTTGGGCCATTGTTGGTTTGTTCTCTTTGGGCTTAGGATAGGAGAAGCAGCGTGTTTACTATGAAACCCAGGATGAGATGTGAAAGTCATAGTTCAGAAGAGTCCAGGTTTGATGAAGTGAGTAATATTTCTTTTTTTTTTTTTTAATTCTTTATTTTAAAGGTTTTACAGAGTTTTGTTGTTCACAGACATGTATGTTCCCAGATCAATCATATGCATATCCCTGGTCCCCACCCGCCCAGTTCCCCCCATCCCACCCCTCCAGACCATCGCCCCATGCCATTGTGAGCACTCCTATTCCCTTAGCACAATGACAATAGTGATCTTTTCCACACATGACAGTGTAGGTTTCCATGTGAGTAATATTTCTTCTGCTTAGTGGTATGTAGCATAATTTTTGGTCATAGACCCCTTGGAGTAGCTGAGAAAAGTTGTGGAGCCTTTTCCAATAAATAGGCATATGCACACAAAACTTACCCCCCTGTTTCATGAATTTACTGATACTCTGCCCTGCCCTGGAGCCTTTCGCGAGTCCCTTTTTAGAGCAGTAGTCTCAGAGATGGGGGTGGGTGGTGGGTAGGCGATGCACACTGCTGTGTGTGCCAGAGGAGTGTGGAATTTCTTGTTTGTACTTATTTTTTCTTTAAAAATTTTTCCGTAGGTTTTATATTGCATATAATGTATTAGTACCATAGTACACCTGTAACAGTATATAAAAAGACTAACAAAATTAGTTGTAAGAGCTCACAGCTCATATTTTTACTGATAGGAAGACACAACTCGAAACTGATAGATTACCAATTTAGAAAATAATGCTAATTAAATTTAGACTCTAGTTTCTTCCTCTCCCTAAATCGGAGGCCCAGGGATGGGAGCTTGAGAAGTGACTACAGTGCCTAGAAGTTTTGGACCTAATGATGGCAAGTGACATTTGCCTGTACTTCATGAAGCACTTTCACTTTTGCCCCGTTTGGTCCTCCCAGTGGTCCTATGAGATAGGCAAAGTAGATATGCTCATGTAAATCTCCAAGAAAAGATTTGTGAACCAAATTCTCAGAAAACTTAAAAGATCCTCCCAAGGGCCCTAGGCTGGTCAGTGGTGGAGCTGATGCTCGTAGCCTTGGCTGCTGACCACACATTATATGCTCGTTTCACTGAACTGGGGGAATAAGTCAGTCATGTGTTGCCTGTGGCCCCATTGCTGCAGTTACTGGTGCTCCCCAAAGACGGTGAGATACTGAATCCCGGGCTGATCCAGGCACGGGGACAGAAAACATATTTTAGCTATGTGTTCAAAGGGCCAGGAAGCAGAGCTCACAATTCAATATTAACTCTCTCCTGTTGGTGCTGTAATACTAACATATTTCAAAACAGAGGGCTCTGGAAGGGTTTAGATACATCTGTGTACAAAGACCATCGCCACATGCCATTGTGAGCCCTCCTATTCCCTTAGCACAATGACAATAGTGATCTTTTCCACACATGACAGTGTAGGTTTCCATGTGAGTAATATTTCTTCTGCTTAGTGGTATGTAGCATAATTTTTGGTCATAGACCCCTTGGAGTAGCTGAGAAAAGTTGTGGATCCTTTTCCACTAAATAGGCATATGCACACAAAACTAACTCCCCTGTTTCATGAATTTACTGATACTCTGCCCTGCCCTGGAGCCTTTCGCGAGTCCCTTTTTAGAGCAGTAGTCTCAGAGATGGGGGTGGGTGGTGGGTAGGCGATGCACACTGCTGTGTGTGCCAGAGGAGTGTGGAATTTCTTGTTTGTACTTATTTTTTCTTTAAAAATTTTTCCGTAGGTTTTATATTGCATATAATGTATTAGTACCATAGTACACCTGTAACAGTATATAAAAAGACTAACAAAATTAGTTGTAAGAGCTCACAGCTCATATTTTTACTGATAGGAAGACACAACTCGAAACTGATAGATTACCAATTTAGAAAATAATGCTAATTAAATTTAGACTCTAGTTTCTTCCTCTCCCTAAATCGGAGGCCCAGGGATGGGAGCTTGAGAAGTGACTACAGTGCCTAGAAGTTTTGGACCTAATGATGGCAAGTGACATTTGCCTGTACTTCATGAAGCACTTTCACTTTTGCCCCGTTTGGTCCTCCCAGTGGTCCTATGAGATAGGCAAAGTAGATATGCTCATGTAAATCTCCAAGAAAAGATTTGTGAACCAAATTCTCAGAAAACTTAAAAGATCCTCCCAAGGGCCCTAGGCTGGTCAGTGGTGGAGCTGATGCTCGTAGCCTTGGCTGCTGACCACACATTATATGCTCGTTTCACTGAACTGGGGGAATAAGTCAGTCATGTGTTGCCTGTGGCCCCATTGCTGCAGTTACTGGTGCTCCCCAAAGACGGTGAGATACTGAATCCCGGGCTGATCCAGGCACGGGGACAGAAAACATATTTTAGCTATGTGTTCAAAGGGCCAGGAAGCAGAGCTCACAATTCAATATTAACTCTCTCCTGTTGGTGCTGTAATACTAACATATTTCAAAACAGAGGGCTCTGGAAGGGTTTAGATACATCTGTGTACAAAGAAGATTTACCATGGGTTATTAAATGGGAGTTTTGAAGCTGACTTCATGGGACGTTCCAACCACTCTGCCTCCCACATTTCCCCAGGTGCCACTGTCACAGGCAAACCACTCATCTAGATGGATCATGGTTCTGACCCCAAATGACACTTCCAACTTTCCTTATATATAATCCAATTTCTGAACTTCCTTTTCAGTGATATTAAGTAGAATAGCATAAAGAAGTCTTTGGGTATTAAAGATATAAAAGTGTTCAGCATTGCTCAGGTGTCTCTGCTCTTTGCCAGTGCATTAGCTGTATTGATTCTAGAATTTTAAATGACCCTCTTTACCAGACTTGATTAATCTCTTTTCCCCTCGTCTTAGTTACCTAGCTTCTTCACTTTCTCCTGTGAGGTCTTCTTTCCTCTCACACCAGCATGAGTTCGAGGCAGCTGACCTTCATATGGCCGAGGGAGTTGTTGTGAGGAGGGTCTCTAGAGTCTGGTGATTAGCCTCTGAAGAGGGGACCTGCTGTTCAGGGGTCAAGACTTCAGGACATTGCCCAGCCCTGGGAACACAAACAGTGAATGTCCTGGCTTGGTAAGTACCAAGACTGTTCTAATATGTGATTTCCAGAGAAGAACATTTAGCCAGGCAGAAGGCTAGAAGGTAAAATGAGATCCCTGGCAAGAGCTAGCAAACTCGGTCCAAATATCACTATTACTGCGTGAGGCTAGGGTCAGTTTCTTGAGATTCCATCTCGTTAATTAATAGAGCATTTTGCTATCCTCAGAGGACACTTCGTTTAAAATTGTGTTCACACATTATTTTATTCTGTCTCTGCAACTGATCCGTGAGATCCCTGAGGATGCTGCTGCCTGGTGTGGCTTGTCTACCCTACCCCAGTGTCCCCCACAGTGACTGGGACATGATGAATGATGACACTTAGGTTACGATTCCCTGTCACTTTCGAGGGTCGGGGTGGGCTGGGAGGATGACCACCCTTCCCTGGAATCGGTCAGTCCTTAACCGGGATTGTTTTCACTTGTGACTGCTTATTTCTTTTCATGGTATTTGTTGCAAATGATAAAAGTATATAACTGCATTATAGCAAATTTGGATAATTTAGAAATAAAATCATTTCTATTGTTACTATATAAATGTATGTGCTCTTAATATTTTTATATGCATTTGAAAATATTTTTTATGGCAGTGTACTTGAATGTTTTAAAGATTTTAACAAATTTATTATAAGCATTTTTCTTTTTATTGGAATACAAAAATTTATTTCACTACTTTCCTGTTATTATCTGTTAGATTTATCATTATTTTTTTCCTCATTGGTATTTGTTAGATATGCCATTATTTATTTCCTTGTTGTTATCTATCAGATATACCATTATTTAACTATTTCACTATGCTAGTTGCATAGGTATGATTAAATGACTATTAAGTGACTGCTGGCTTAGGTATCTTCCTATGTGGATATAGTTTGACAGGTCATTGTCGTATAGAATAGTTGTGACTCATAGTTGGTAGTGAAAGGGGTGAATAGGCAGATTTGGTAAGGAGGCCAGCAGATTCCACAGAGGAGGAGGAGGAACAAATATCTTTTAGCCAGGGTGCCTTCACCTTGATTGCCACACCTATGACAATCATCTGTTTTGCCTAAGACTTTCTTTAAACCTAGAGCTTATGTTTATAACAACAGAGCATCTTGCTGGAGGACATGTTTCTCCTTCTTAGCTTGTACCTATGTTATCTAAAGATGTATGTCGTGGTGTAGGTCTGGTAAGGTCTTTATCACCTTAAAATATTCTTTTGATTTATTGTTAATAATTAACTGGAAAGGTACAAAACGCCCTGCCTAAACTAGCTGCTGGGGGTACTCTTCTATCCCCCTTTAAGTTCCTTTAGCTGGAAGCTTTCTCTATCCCTTTTTTATTCAATAAACTTTTCCTGCATGGAGCTCTGAGTGACCAAAGCCAAGTCTTTTTGATCCCATTGTGAATTCTTCTCCTTTGGAGATCAAGAATCTGAAACTATTTATGGTAGCCTATCCACTGTCATCTATCAATAGTCAATAAATGTTGGTTTTATTCCTACTTCTCTTTCCCTCTTCTTATTTTAAACAATTATTTTAATTAATTTATTTATTTTGGCTATTCTGGGTTTTCACTGCTGCCACAGGCTATTCCCTAGTTGCAGGAAGCAGGGGCTACTCTCTAGTTGAAGTGAATGGACTTCTTGTTGTGGTGATTTCTCTTGTTGTGGAATTCCGGCTTTAGGGCACACAGGCTTCAGTAACTGCAGCACATGGGCTCAATAGTTTTGGCTCCAAGGCTCTAGAGCAAAGGCTCAATAGTTGTGGCTCACAGGCTTAGATGCTCTGCAATATGTGGGATCTTCCCAGATCAGGAATCAAACCCATGTCTCCTGCATTGGCGAGTGGATTCTTTACAACTGAGCCACTGGGGAAGCCCCTCTTTCCCTCTTCTTTATATTAACTTTATGGTTGTTTCTTATACTATGAACCTGAGGGCAGAACATATACTTAATCCAGAGTTTTCCAGATGGTTATTATGTGAGTTTACCTTGGCTATTTCAATTAGTAATTTGTGGGGAGTACTAGTACTCTGATCCCAGATAGTCAGTTTTCTTTATGCTACTTAGTCAGCGTTACTGATTCATTTTTGCCAGACATAAAATGTTAAAGCAACAAAGGATTGTTGAAATCACGTTATCCAATGGTCTTCCAATTGGGACACCATCAAAATTTTTCAAATACTTAAAAGAATCCTAATTCCTTACTAAATCTTAATTTGGTAGCTGATGATTGGGAATCTGTATTTTAATAAGCATCCCAGTGTTCTGATGTAGGTGGTGGAAGGACCATAATTTGAAGTTGCCATTTGGTTAGTAGACCTTGCTAACCTTTTAGAGTTAATTTTAGATTTTTACCATGTTCAGTATTTTGCTTTTAAAACTAACTGAATCTCAAGATGACTTCTAGCAGGAGGAAATATTACAGTCACAATTATGCTTTGCAAGAGGAAATAAGTTCTAAATGAATCTTAACATTTTACTTGACACGTTACTATGTTTAAGTGTATTAAAGATGTCATTGAAAGGTGCAGAGGAGGAGAATGAACTTGATTTGGCAGGTAGGTGTTCATGCTACTATTATCCACAACTGTCTGCGCTGATTGACAGCACACACATTGCCTCTTAACAGGCATTGTACTCAGTTTCATCAGATTTAAGTGTATGGCATTTTCTCTGAATATTTGAAACTGTTTTAGTTAATCGTATTAATTGTACATAGACCAACTTTCAGCCACTGTTCAAAGTGGTTAAAGGGTAATTAACCAAAAGATTCTGTGGACCTCTACCTAGAATAAACTCAGGTCAACAATTGCTATGTTGCTTAGGTATTATAGGCCAAATGTTAGTTCAAAGACATCTGTATCCATATTATAGATAAATAGTGAAACTCAGAATGGTGACACGCCCAAGGTCATTTAGGCAGAAGGAGCTGAGCCATAATTGCAGCTCAAATCTCTGGAGTCCTTGTTCTCTGCTCTTTCTACCATACCGAACTGTCCCTTTTGCATAGTTTCTATCTAGTGAGAAACACTTAGTATTATGGCTAGTAGAGAGGCTATAATCCATATTTATACTGCAGAGAGCATTGAAGCAAGGAATTCTACTCAATATTTTCTTTGGAAAACCAAACATGCTTTATTTCATTTTTTTCACAATTTATTTAAACATCTCACATATACAAAATAGGTACAATTTAATTTTCTGCTTGTCTGAGAAACAAGACTTCTTTGGAGCCATGGGAGAGGATGAAAATGAGACTGGCAAAGAACAAATGCTGAATTTAAAGATGAGGAAAATGTTGGGCAAATAATCCACTTACTTTTATGTGGGAATAAGATGTAAAGTACCGATGTTAAATCAAATAAAAAAAAAAAAAACACAATACAACTCAACACAGAGGAGTATTTCTCCTCAGATTCTCCTAGCACCATCAACATTCTTCAAGTATCTGAAATACTGTTAATTAGCACCTTTGTATTTTGAACAAAAAAACAAATACCTCAGCTCATCTCTGGTCAGCACCTCATGGTGTGGATCACACTCACAGGAAAGTGTTTTGAGGTAGTTTAAACCTTTGGAAGTCTGGGTTTTAAACTTCCCTCTGTGGAAGATATTCAAAAGCCACAAGTGGTGCAAATGTTCATGGTTTTTATTTTATTTTTCAATTTTCATTTTGGTTTTCTTACAAAGGATGACATTTTCCACAACAGGTGTAAGAGTGTTGAAAAAAATTCCAAATCTTTTGGAGAGGGGGAAAGGGAGAGAGAATTAATTAAATCATATTGCACAATGCTCTGATCAATCCTTCTCCTTCTCTTTTGCCCACAATTTAAGCAAGTAGATGTGCAGAAGAAATGGAAGGATTCAGTTTTCAGTTAAGAGAGAAGAAAAAGAAATGGCCAAGAGAGAAATTTTTCAGATTTCCTTTTTTCTTTAATTTAGGTTGAGTTCATTTATTTGAAACAGACTGGGCCAATGTTCAATCTGATTTCTTGGTCAGCGCCACCGATGTCCAAAGGTGCAATATCAAGGATAGGCAGGCGAGATGGCTTATTTGTCTTATATTCAATGATTGTCTTTTTCCATTCATTTGACTTTTTCTGTTTAAAAAGAGAAGAAAAGAATACATACATAAAGCAGTACTATTATGTAACCTAAGCATCTTGTATCATACTATATAATTAAATATATTACATACAATTACATTACATAATATGTAATTATACAGTACATATATTTATATAGAAATAAATACTATATTAGATATTATTTATATATAATTATATGTTATGGGTGCATGCTAAGTAGCTTTAGTCATGTCCAACTCTTTGCAACCCTATAGACTGTAGCCCACTAGGCTCCTCTGCCCATGGGGATTTTCCAGGCAAGAATACTAGAGTAGTTGCCATGCCCTCCTCCAGGGGATCTTCCCAACCCAGGGATCAAACCTGTATCTCTTATGTCTCCTGCACTGGCAGGTGGTTTCTTTATCACTAATGCCATCTGAGAAGCCTATTACACCTTATATTAGTGTAATATATACGAGGTATTACAATAACCATTTTTTGTCTCATGTCCTTCTTAAGGTGTGTATCTCAGATCAACAAATTTATCTTTGAAACAGTAGTATTAGGGGTACCTTTACAGGGAGAAGTTTCCTACCAGTATAGTTTTATTAAAAAAATACATTTTGTTGCTTATTCTAAGAAGTTTATTTCTACATTATCATTTTCAGGTTATGTGTGGCAGGGAGAGTTGGATGGATATGCAGTAATACTATTAGTGAACTTTAATTTTTCTTCAGTTTATAGCATATTATAGAGAAAGTATAAAGGAAAATTAAATGTAGGCCATATTAATAAGTAAATAAAATACATGTAAGTTATAGCTTGGGCCCTTTAACCTTAAGTAATTTTAAGTTATGGGTTTAAATCATCATTTAAGAAACCCATGTTGAAAAATAATACATGAAATATAGTATATATTTCATTATTTCATAGAATTTCAGGCAAGATCTGATAAGAATATCCTGGATTTACCATCTGAATTTAAACAAGTACATTTATGAAAGAAAAACCAAATAAGTTAGGTCCCTGTCATTCATCTGTTAACTTAATTGTCTAAACTCGACTATTCCGCTTCCCAAATAAATGTTATTCCCATATTTCACTATTACTTACAGAGCAGCCATCTACAAGAACAGTGTAAGTAAATCTGCTGTTGCCCTCAGCAACAAGTTCGACATCATTGGATCCTTGCAAAATGACAGCCTTTTTCAGGTTGCCAGTCTCCTCATCCATGTACGCAATGCTGTTCTTGCAGTGGTAGGTGATGTTTTGAGATGCATGGTTGGCCAGAAGGCGCATGAAGGCAAGTTGGGTAGCCATTTCCTTGGTGGTTACTCCTTCCACATTATATTCAAACTACAGAGAATAAGATGGGAATCCCAGTTAAATGAAGAAAGACTCAGATGCGAAGAGTTAACTTAAAAAAAAATTAGTCTGCTATAGAGAATAATAATGGACTCAGATCTGAACTTGTACTTTTAAAGGAAACTCAATTCACTTGTCCTTGAAGTATTAGCTACCTAGAAAGAACATAGGAACTACTGCTCTGAGGCAAGTTAGCTCAAAAAGGGATCTATTTCAGATAAAGCCTCACACTCATGCTTTCTTGCTCTCTCTCTCCCTCTCTTTCTCTCTTTTTACAATAAGAGAGGAAGAAGATAGAGATTTATACCATTTTATTTTCCACTAATAAAATTGATGAAAACTTTTAATTAGAAATCCAGAAAGATTCATATCTTGAAAACACATGTTTATGGGTACTGGACTACACTCTGGGCTGTACTCTTTCACACTCCTTCACACTCTTTCACACTAAATGACATTAGTTACTTTTTCCAGTGACTATGAGTTAAGTTACATTTGAATAATAACTCTTTTTTTTCTTTTCCCCATCATGCCTCTTTTATTTATATTTATTTTCACCCATCTTTTATTCTTTGGCATTTGTGGGCCTCCCATTGCAGTGACCTCTTTCACTGCAGACCACCAGCTCTGGGCGCATGCGCTCCAGAGCGCCGGCTCGTAATTAGACACACTGGTCCAGCCGCTCTGCAGCACGTGGGATCTTCCTGAGCCAGGGATAAAACCATTGCCCCTTGCACTGAAAGGCAGACTCTTTAACCACTGGACCACCAGGGAAGCCCCACATTTGAAAAATAACTCTTGAATTGTACGGATATGTCCAATCTATCCCTCTTTAATGTACAACCTAGGAACTAACTGAACCCAAGAATAGAGCAGGTTCTTTTAAAAGACCATTTTGGTCAAAGGCTAAAATGAAAATTGTTACAAAGCAAACAGTCCTAGATATGATTTAGTAGGAGAAGGAAGGTTTGTTGGATTCCTTACCTGGGTGCCACCATTGATAGTTTCTCCTACCCAGACGTGCTTCTTGGCCTTGGAATTTCTGAAGTTCTTGACTGGAATGTCTTCAGGCTGAGCCCGGATGCAGGTTTCGCCAGTAGAGAAATCACAGTATACTTTGATGGCATCCATAGTACATCCTTGGTTAGGATCAATCCAGTAGTACCTTTCAAGGAATAAAGCCTAAAGCACCTAGAAAGAACATAGGAACTACTGCTCTGAGGCAAGTTAGCTCAAAAAGGGATCTATTTCAGATAAAGCCTCACACTCATGCTTTCTTGCTCTCCCTCTCTTTCTCTCTTTTTACAATAAGAGAGGAAGAAGATAGAGATTTATACCATTTTATTTTCCACTAATAAAATTGATGAAAACTTTTAATTAGAAATCCAGAAAGATTCATATCTTGAAAACACATGTTTATGGGTACTGGACTACACTCTGGGCTGTACTCTTTCACACTCCTTCACACTCTTTCACACTAAATGACATTAGTTACTTTTTCCAGTGACTATGAGTTAAGTTACATTTGAATAATAACTCTTTTTTTTCTTTTCCCCATCATGCCTCTTTTATTTATATTTATTTTCACCCATCTTTTATTCTTTGGCATGTGTGGGCCTCCCATTGCAGTGACCTCTTTCACTGCAGACCACCAGCTCTGGGCGCATGCGCTCCAGAGCGCCGGCTCGTAATTAGACACACTGGTCCAGCCGCTCTGCAGCACGTGGGATCTTCCTGAGCCAGGGATAAAACCATTGCCCCTTGCACTGAAAGGCAGACTCTTTAACCACTGGACCACCAGGGAAGCCCCACATTTGAAAAATAACTCTTGAATTGTACGGATATGTCCAATCTATCCCTCTTTAATGTACAACCTAGGAACTAACTGAACCCAAGAATAGAGCAGGTTCTTTTAAAAAGACCATTTTGGTCAAAGGCTAAAATGAAAATTGTTACAAAGCAAACAGTCCTAGATATGATTTAGTAGGAGAAGGAAGGTTTGTTGGATTCCTTACCTGGGTGCCACCATTGATAGTTTCTCCTACCCAGACGTGCTTCTTGGCCTTGGAATTTCTGAAGTTCTTGACTGGAATGTCTTCAGGCTGAGCCCGGATGCAGGTTTCGCCAGTAGAGAAATCACAGTATACTTTGATGGCATCCATAGTACATCCTTGGTTAGGATCAATCCAGTAGTAACCTTAAAAAACATAAGACCCGGATCATAAAACTTCCTGAAAGGGGCAAAAATATATATCAAGGCAGTCTTGAAAATGGATGCTAGCTGGGAGAAGAAAATACTTGATTAACTGAGTGTGATTTCACATGGCACAGTTTTGACTCAAAAACCTTTCCATTCTCAGTGTCAGTGGGAACTGATTCTGAAAGGCCCAACTTGTGAGAAGGGTCATTCTGTTTGGTCGTCTCAACCTACCACTGCTCCATTCTGGGTGGCTGAGTCTTAAGTCGCGGCATGTGCGGGCTGGGTTCTTCCTAGAGCCTTCTGGAGTAAGAAGTGTCTCAATCTGGTTGTTGAGAGATTTCAGCGTAGCATCAACTTCATAATCCTTGGGTCTGAGAGAAGTTGGTGAGCGAGGCTGGTCAGCCCTGTAGAAGTCTCCATCAAAACCAAAGTCATAACCACCACCACTTGGGCCAGGAGGTCCAGGTGGGCCAGGAGGACCAGGAGGACCCTGCAGAAGTGAAGGTTAGAAAGAGGAGGTTTTGTATTCAGTGACAGTCAGAGACAATAATGACAATGATGACAGCAGGTTTTCTGTGAAGAGTCACACAAAAGCATGCTCTAATAAGTAGAAAAAAAAGAATCATGTGTGACAGTGTGCTTCCAGGCATACTTGCAGGGATGGATAGATAACTTTTTATATATTTTAGAAAACAGGGAATTGGGGGAGTACTTTAATATGTTGGTATCGCTGCCTTGGTTTAGTCCAAAGAAGGTAACCCCCTAGATCAGTGATGCCCTTCATTATTTCCACAAATCATACTTACAGCAGGACCTTGGCTACCCTGAGAGCCACGAATGCCAGCAGGTCCAACTGCACCAGGATGTCCAGTGCGACCGTCTTTGCCAGCAGGGCCAGAAGGACCAGCAGGGCCCTAGAGAAGAAGGACACCCATTCTGTGTGAGCCAGCAAAAACCCCACAAGGCAGGAGAGGTCTGGGGTTTGCTGTCTGCCATAGGCTCTTTTCAGAGATAAATGTGTCTTGGATTGACCTACCCTAGGACCAGCAGGACCCACAGCACCAGGAGCACCTGTTAGGATCAATCCAGTAGTGACCTTAAAACATAAGACCCGGATCATAAAACTTCCTGAAAGGGCAAAAATATATATCAAGGCAGTCTTGAAAATGGATGCTAGCTGGGAGAAGAAAATACTTGATTAACTGAGTGTGATTTCACATGGCACAGTTTTGACTCAAAAACCTTTCCATTCTCAGTGTCAGTGGGAACTGATTCTGAAAGGCCCAACTTGTGAGAAGGGTCATTCTGTTTGGTCGTCTCAACCTACCACTGCTCCATTCTGGGTGGCTGAGTCTTAAGTCGCGCATGTGCGGGCTGGGTTCTTCCTAGAGCCTTCTGGAGTAAGAAGTGTCTCAATCTGGTTGTTGAGAGATTTCAGCGTAGCATCAACTTCATAATCCTTGGGTCTGAGAGAAGTTGGTGAGCGAGGCTGGTCAGCCCTGTAGAAGTCTCCATCAAAACCAAAGTCATAACCACCACCACTTGGGCCAGGAGGTCCAGGTGGGCCAGGAGGACCAGGAGGACCCTGCAGAAGTGAAGGTTAGAAAGAGGAGGTTTTGTATTCAGTGACAGTCAGAGACAATAATGACAATGATGACAGCAGGTTTTCTGTGAAGAGTCACACAAAAGCATGCTCTAATAAGTAGAAAAAAAAGAATCATGTGTGACAGTGTGCTTCCAGGCATACTTGCAGGGATGGATAGATAACTTTTTATATATTTTAGAAAACAGGGAATTGGGGGAGTACTTTAATATGTTGGTATCGCTGCCTTGGTTTAGTCCAAAGAAGGTAACCCCCTAGATCAGTGATGCCCTTCATTATTTCCACAAATCATACTTACAGCAGGACCTTGGCTACCCTGAGAGCCACGAATGCCAGCAGGTCCAACTGCACCAGGATGTCCAGTGCGACCGTCTTTGCCAGCAGGGCCAGAAGGACCAGCAGGGCCCTAGAGAAGAAGGACACCCATTCTGTGTGAGCCAGCAAAAACCCCACAAGGCAGGAGAGGTCTGGGGTTTGCTGTCTGCCATAGGCTCTTTTCAGAGATAAATGTGTCTTGGATTGACCTACCCTAGGACCAGCAGGACCCACAGCACCAGGAGCACCTTGATCACCATGGTGACCCTTTAAAGAGAGAACAGGAAAATCACACTTTTAGAACACATGTCGATGAACAGACTTAAAAAAATTGAACAGAAAACTTTAGTTTCAATGACCTCTGGGTTGAGAAAATTGAAAATTTAAACTGTGGCTCTTTTCTTTCATTATGTCTGTTATATTCAATTATTCTTTTTTCTAGAAGCTATTTCAGAGGGCAGTATTAGTCATTCCTCTAATTATATTTATTTTAAGTGGGGTTGAAGGACATTGTTGCCAGGAGATCCTAATATCTGTACATTTCAATCTCCTCTAACCCTCACCTTTCTGTATTGGGATGAAATGGCATTTATCTCTGAGCTATAGAGTTAGCCAGAGAATGGGAAATGAATACGACATGGGACATTTTAGAACAATAGCAGTGACATTTGGAGGACTTAGTTGAAGGACTTTAAGATCTGTTACATCTAAGCTGGATGTCCGTGTTGTACTTACAGCAAGACCAGGAAGACCTTGTAACCCATTGTGTCCCTTTAAGCCAGGAAGACCTCTGGGCCCCTTATCACCAGGCTCTCCCTTGTCACCTCGAATACCTTGTGGGCCCTATAAAGAAAAAAAAGGACAGAGAGGACATTTACCTTTAAAAAACAACACTCACTTCTCCACAAATATTGTTCAATCTGTTTAAAAAGATTACTCAAGATAAGAAAGGTGTAAGAGCCAGGTGGGTGCTACACCCACCTCCTTCCTTAATCTGCTTTAGTTGAGCTTTCTGTTAAGTGACTAATCTTTGTGATGGAAAAGCAAAAGTGTTAGTCGCTCAGTCATGTCTGACTTTTTGCGACGGTATGGACTGCAGCCTGGCAGGCTCCTCTGTCCACAGGATTCTCTAGGCAAAAATATTAGAGCGGGTTGCCATTCCCTTCTCCAGGGGATCTCTCCCAACCTAGTGATTGAACCTGGGTCTCCTGCAATGCAGGCAGATTCTTTACCATCTGAATCTCTAGGGAAGCCCAATCTTTGTGATAAATCTTTCTTAGTTAATACCAATAAAAAAGAGATTTGAAATATAAGCGATTGAAAGCCATTTGTAGCAATTCTCAACATGGACTAAATTTAAACAAATATATATGAAGTCTAGTCTATGTATGATTTGTCTTCTTATGGACAGTCTGGACTGATCCTCCCTAAACGCTGTCAAGAAGTCTTCACCGTGTACATACACTGGGACCTCTTGGGCCAACAGCACCAGCAGGACCGACAGCACCGGCAGGACCCTGTGAATAGGAAAAGAAGAACACAGCTTATCCACCAAACCCAAGATCCTCCTTCCTGTGCTCCCACAGTCCCAAGTGTGTGGAGGTCTGGGGTGAAGTCTGATGAGGATGACAGCATTCAGGGACTGGTATTTATAGACTTACAGGTTCACCACGGTTTCCATGTTTGCCAGTGGGACCCACAGGGCCTTGAGGACCAGGAGCACCTGCAGCACCCACGGAACCAGCATTGCCAGGGTAACCACGCTCTCCCTACAGAAGGCAAAAATGAAGCTCAGCATCAGTCTGGCCTGTATTGCAGTCCCTTTGTAGCTAGAGAATGATGACGATGAAGCATACTGACCTTGTGTCCGGGTTGACCATCGCGGCCTGGGGGACCGTCACTCCCAGGGTTGCCCTGTGAAGATATCACACCAGTTAAGGTGGTTCAAGAGACTGTAGCCCTTGGGCCCCTACAGTTAGGCTACCTGCCTTCATTACTCCCACTGCCCAACAGAGAGCCCACTGTCAGGCTGTTAAAAAAAAACAAAAAAAAAACAGGAACAAGAGCTTGTGAACCTAGATATTTTTAGAGATATTTTTAATCATTCAGCCAACTTAAAGACTCATCCCCCAGCCCAGCTTATATTTAGTATTTCCAATCCTGAGGGTGGTTAGTACAACTAGACCTCAGCTCAGGGTACAAAGTTGCACCCAGTAAAGTACTGCTGGGTTAGATTTTACAGACCACACGTTGGACTCACGTCACGACCGGCTTCACCAGGAGCACCATTGACACCAGGGTTACCCACATTACCAGGGGGACCACGGGCCCCAGGTGGGCCTGCAATGCCGAGAGGGCCAGGTTCACCCTAAAGAGGTAGAGAAGACAGAATTTCTCTCGTTGGATGGAGGGCCAGCCTCACACGGGATCCCAGTGCAGTCCTAGTTGGGGATTCCACTTTTAAGAGAGAAGGTAAACTGAAAGTGAGGGCCACTTCATGTGTCGTGAGTGTCATCCTTGCCCTCCTCCTGCACCCTGAGGTGGCCCACTGTGTGCACTTTTGGAATGGTGCTCTATACAGAGTTTCATCTGATAGTCCAAGTAAAATGAATTCATCCAGTTGAGAGAGTTTATATGGTTCCTAGGTACTGTCACCTATTAGGTTTAATGGAATGATTCTGAACTTCCAGAGTTGCGTTCATCCTCCAGGATAAATGATGCTACTAACATTTCATACTGTGAAGGCGTAAATGCAATCAGAGTGTATGTCGTTGTTAAGCATGTAAAAAGAACAAAAACTGTTCTGCATAATGTGAAGCTGGGCCTTTCTAACATGTGTCTAAGGAAGGTAGTATTAAAGCTTCTCAGATAAGTGACATGTGATCTGTATAAAGAAGTGCCATGAATAAAAAAAATCTTAAGTGGAGTTATTCAGTGATCAATCTGTCACAGTTGAAGTGGCAGCTTTTAAAATCTTTTATTATGTTAATGAGGATAAGAAGGGTGTCAAACACTTACCACAGATCCAGCAACACCTGGTAGACCACGTTCACCTCTAGAGCCCGGGAGACCCAGAAAACCAGGAGAACCAAGTAGACCTTGAGGACCTGGGGTGCCAGGAGGTCCCTAAACAGCAGGAAAAATACTGTAAGACCCTAGGTGATCAGAGATTCTGAGAGGGGTTTATCTTCAGTTTCAAAAAAGGCTAGTGACCTTCATTAGCAGGACATATCTTTGGCTATCTTTTCTCTAGTGAAGACAGTGAGTTTCCATCTTGGCATGTATATTTCTTTGTACCTGGTTTCTCCTTAAGACCAGTGGGATAACATTTTAAAAATGTGGTTGGGACTAATGAAGCCATCTTGGAGTGAAGGAATAGAATTTATGCAAAACTTTTGACCTTGGCCCCTAAATAAATCGGGTCTAGTGAAAGCACATTTTGGAGGTAGCAATAATACTTCACATTGCATGTTTAAAAAACTGGTAGCTTACCAAGATTGATTCATTTTTACAGCAGGCTGACCATAGCAATGGAATTTTGCTCTAATTCTAGTACCACTAAGGTACCGTCAACAACTTAAAGGGCTGTATTGATAAAACACTGAGTTCCCTCACTTATTGGCATCCCAACCCAGTGCCTTCTGAGCACCTGCTGAAAGCTTGATACCTCAATATCTGTGGGATAGATTTCCTAGTTTAGCTGAGCTCTGCCTGAGATTCTGCAATACTCATCAACAAATATATGCCACCTGAAGATTTGTGTATGGGAGTTTTAAAAACTTCAATACAAGGTATTAAGAGAGAAGAGTTAAATCACTTACAGCAGTACCAGGCTCTCCAGAGGGACCCTTCTCACCAGCAAAACCAGGAGGGCCAACAGCACCTGTTTCTCCAGTTCGACCAACTGGACCTTGGTCACCACGAGGTCCACGAAGTCCTTCTTTACCAGCAGGACCAGGAGGTCCAGGGGGGCCAGAGATACCCTGTGAGCAAATGTATGAGGTTATTTTCTTTCAGTTAATCATCACACAGTAGAGAACAAGCGAGCAGCTGAGGTTCTAAATATTAAGATGCCAACAATTTGAAGCAACAAAATAATATCCTGCTCTAAAAAAGAAATGTTTTGACTTTTAAACAATCTTTCTTATAGAAAGAAGCAGCTTCCGTATTCCTCTCCTGAGGCTGTAATAAAGTGAACAGCTGAGGCAGAGGCTATGGCAAATGTCTGAGAGGAAAGGCAATGCTGTGCCATGGTTGCCAGCATACTGGAACCAGAGCTGTGCTGAGTTACAAATAAGAGTTAGCTGTAAATGAATGAGACTTAGGGTTCTAGAGGACTCCACTTGTTTATTTTTGAAGAAAGCCAATACAGGCATTTTGTTTGTACCTGGTTTCTCCTTAGACCAGTGGGATAACATTTTAAAAATGTGGTTGGGACTAATGAAGCCATCTTGGAGTGAAGGAATAGAATTTATGCAAAACTTTTGACCTTGGCCCCTAAATAAATCGGGTCTAGTGAAAGCACATTTTGGAGGTAGCAATAATACTTCACATTGCATGTTTAAAAAACTGGTAGCTTACCAAGATTGATTCATTTTTACAGCAGGCTGACCATAGCAATGGAATTTTGCTCTAATTCTAGTACCACTAAGGTACTGTCAACAACTTAAAGGGCTGTATTGATAAAACACTGAGTTCCCTCACTTATTGGCATCCCAACCCAGTGCCTTCTGAGCACCTGCTGAAAGCTTGATACCTCAATATCTGTGGGATAGATTTCCTAGTTTAGCTGAGCTCTGCCTGAGATTCTGCAATACTCATCAACAAATATATGCCACCTGAAGATTTGTGTATGGGAGTTTTAAAAACTTCAATACAAGGTATTAAGAGAGAAGAGTTAAATCACTTACAGCAGTACCAGGCTCTCCAGAGGGACCCTTCTCACCAGCAAAACCAGGAGGGCCAACAGCACCTGTTTCTCCAGTTCGACCAACTGGACCTTGGTCACCACGAGGTCCACGAAGTCCTTCTTTACCAGCAGGACCAGGAGGTCCAGGGGGGCCAGAGATACCCTGTGAGCAAATGTATGAGGTTATTTTCTTTCAGTTAATCATCACACAGTAGAGAACAAGCGAGCAGCTGAGGTTCTAAATATTAAGATGCCAACAATTTGAAGCAACAAAATAATATCCTGCTCTAAAAAAGAAATGTTTTGACTTTTAAACAATCTTTCTTATAGAAAGAAGCAGCTTCCGTATTCCTCTCCTGAGGCTGTAATAAAGTGAACAGCTGAGGCAGAGGCTATGGCAAATGTCTGAGAGGAAAGGCAATGCTGTGCCATGGTTGCCAGCATACTGGAACCAGAGCTGTGCTGAGTTACAAATAAGAGTTAGCTGTAAATGAATGAGACTTAGGGTTCTAGAGGACTCCACTTGTTTATTTTTGAAGAAAGCCAATACAGGCATTTTGTTCATAATTGAGAAATCACATATGCTCTCAACTAGGTTTGCCTACAGGGAATGAAGATTTTTTCTATTATGACCCTGTGAAAAGATTCCAAGAAATCAACATCTCTGCTATTTTTTTCTCCTGAAATCTTAACTGGAACACTTAATCCTTGGTAATTAATTAAATTCTCTTGAGTCCTGACAGGAAAGTCTGAATCAAAATTAAATTAGAGGCCAAACCACCTTTAAATTCAGGAACAATTATACTTTACCAACAGAGGCAGAAATGTTGGCCATAAAGGGTAATTAGACATAGAAGTGTCTGATATATGTGACTAAAACTACCCTGCTTTTTATTTTTAGCAAAGAGACCTGGCCCCTAACATGGGACAGGAGGATTTGTCTTCCTATGAATAAAAGTCTCTTAAACTGATATTAGAAAATATAATTTCTGATAATTTTACCTTAATGATTCAGAAAAACTGATTGCAGATTAGGAAAGTAATAGCAAACTATCAGCATTAGCGAGCTCCCTACCAGTGTGCTACTAGAGGCCAGGGATGCTGGCTAGAGTAAATAAATGAAGACATGTTTTGAAGTGGTTTACTTACAGAAGGTCCAGGGGGACCAGTCCGTCCAGCAGCACCAGGGAAACCAGTAGCACCCTAAGAACCAAGCACATTAAAATTCCACAGTCAGCAGCAACTGCAGGAACTGAGGTAAGATAGAAATTTCTCCTTTGAAAAATCCTCAATACATCTGACCAAGGATGGAGGTGATGACAGCCTCCGAGAGGGTTTTATTTTAACCGGGACCCTGAAGACCCTCCCCCTCTACCCATCTTGCAGACCAGCATGGCCCAGATTGCAATGCCTGTATTTTGCATTAAGGCTCTGATAATTCTTTCTGAAATGCTATCACATTACCTGATGGTGGTAAAAGCAAGAAGACAAGACACTGTGCTACTATTATATATCGATGTGTGTGTATTAGTAACTCTTAACCAGCTGGCTGGGTGCTAAGGGAATGGACACTGAGTAACTCATTTTGTTTACAGAGAAAAGTACAATAATAGACCAAGGGTCTATTATTAATTGCTATCCAATGAGAGGAGGAAGGAATCTATGGAGTTAATTCCTAGGGAACTCTGGCTCTCCAGGGAGTCAGTGTGACTGGATTGGACCCCGAGGGAAGGGACTTGATCAGGCAAAAGGATAAAAAATACCAAAGAAATATTTTACCCATTTAACAAACTACTTGGATTTAACTTCAGTTATTACTACCTCAAGTAAAGTACTAACAACATACAGTGAACTGAGTTCCAGTTGGAATTTAAGGTAGTATTCCAAGAACCTAACCCTTCACTTGAATATCAGAGTTTCTTTTCCAAATGGAGTTAGCTTGAATTCAAGACCCCCATAATTATAGTCCACATTCAAATTTCCAAACTCTCAAGTTGTCTCTAACAGATTCTGAAGAAAGAAAACTGATCCAAATCCAATGGGAGTACTCACAGGGGGGCCTCCATCACCACGACTTCCAGCGGGACCAGGGGGACCATTTGGACCCTAAATGGAAACAAAGAAAGATGGAGTCAGATCCTGGAACAGTCTTCGTAAATGGTACTCTTCAAATGGACCATTTCCCCATGTGCACTAGAAATAAATCTAAAGTTTATCTGTGTTACATAAAATAAATGTCCTTCCTCCATATTACCATCTTCATGCAGTTATCAAAGAAATGAGATAAAATAATATTTATGAAACTTCTATAATGTGTCAAGCAGTCTGCAAATGTTAACTCATTTAGAAAATCATCTTCTGTCTGGTGTGTCCCCTGATGTAGTCACTTGATTGGTTTATGTTGAGTGACAAGGTTGCGTGGGTCACTGTACAGGCTGTGTTGACCACTGGTGGATTCAACTTACAGAGGGGCCAGCAGCACCAACGGGGCCTGTGGGACCAACAGGACCACTTTCACCCTTGGGCCCTTTGGTTCCTCTCTCCTTTAGCACCAGGTTGACCAGCAGCACCCTGTTGGAAAGGAATAGTTATAGTTCAGGTATTCCAGTTCTCTTCTTGCTCCCTGGGGTGTCTTCAGATTAACCTTCATGACGTGATACTTAAGGGGGTTAGAGGAGGAAGGAAGTACAATAATAGACCAAGGGTCTATTATTAATTGCTATCCAATGAGGAGGAAGGAATCTATGGAGTTAATTCCTAGGGAACTCTGGCTCTCCAGGGAGTCAGTGTGACTGGATTGGACCCCGAGGGAAGGGACTTGATCAGGCAAAAGGATAAAAAATACCAAAGAAATATTTTACCCATTTAACAAACTACTTGGATTTAACTTCAGTTATTACTACCTCAAGTAAAGTACTAACAACATACAGTGAACTGAGTTCCAGTTGGAATTTAAGGTAGTATTCCAAGAACCTAACCCTTCACTTGAATATCAGAGTTTCTTTTCCAAATGGAGTTAGCTTGAATTCAAGACCCCCATAATTATAGTCCACATTCAAATTTCCAAACTCTCAAGTTGTCTCTAACAGATTCTGAAGAAAGAAAACTGATCCAAATCCAATGGGAGTACTCACAGGGGGGCCTCCATCACCACGACTTCCAGCGGGACCAGGGGGACCATTTGGACCCTAAATGGAAACAAAGAAAGATGGAGTCAGATCCTGGAACAGTCTTCGTAAATGGTACTCTTCAAATGGACCATTTCCCCATGTGCACTAGAAATAAATCTAAAGTTTATCTGTGTTACATAAAATAAATGTCCTTCCTCCATATTACCATCTTCATGCAGTTATCAAAGAAATGAGATAAAATAATATTTATGAAACTTCTATAATGTGTCAAGCAGTCTGCAAATGTTAACTCATTTAGAAAATCATCTTCTGTCTGGTGTGTCCCCTGATGTAGTCACTTGATTGGTTTATGTTGAGTGACAAGGTTGCGTGGGTCACTGTACAGGCTGTGTTGACCACTGGTGGATTCAACTTACAGAGGGGCCAGCAGCACCAACGGGGCCTGTGGGACCAACAGGACCACTTTCACCCTTGGGCCCTTTGGTTCCTCTCTCTCCTTTAGCACCAGGTTGACCAGCAGCACCCTGTTGGAAAGGAATAGTTATAGTTCAGGTATTCCAGTTCTCTTCTTGCTCCCCTGGGGTGTCTTCAGATTAACCTTCATGACGTGATACTTACAGCAGGACCGGCAAATCCGTTGGGGCCAGCGGGACCAACTTCACCACGTTCACCCTAGGTGGGAGAAGGGGTTTCAAAATGTTACAACCACCTTAGAGTCATTGGCGTCTAAATGTGATGAGCACCCAGAATGATCTAGGTTTCTACTTACAGGGCTACCACGAGGACCAGCAGGGCCAGCGGGACCAGCAGGACCGGCTTCACCCTATAAGGTGACCAAACATGAGTGCATCAGCGCACCTCACAAAGATGCTCAAAGAGGTAGGCGGGAGAGGGAACAGAGGTAGACACTGGGTTCTTGCCAGAGTTCTCAATTGCACTCAAAGAGATAAAACTAATATCACAGGGAGAAATGAAATGGACCCTTACTCTGCCTAATGTTGCTTTCATTTTGGAGGCTGAAGTGGTATTGGTCATACACTTGCAAAAACATTATAAATCAGTGTTTACAATATCAGAAGGGGGACGTTGTAATTTTTAGGACACCAGGCTGATCTATTTGTTGCAACTGGTGCAATACAGTAGATAAGGTCTATTTTAAGTAGACTGTTCTATGTGAAATGGGCACATATGTATTTTATTTTGTTTTATTTTTTTACAGTTGAAGCTTTCCACAAGGCTCAGTGCAAAACAAATGGCAGCGACTGAAGTATAGATCTATTACCAGGTGCAGGTATAGGAAGGGAAAGAGAACTTTAAACATGCAGCACTTGTTTCCTGGTGCCCCATACTAACAGACACGTTTTTAAATAAATGGGCTTTATACCAAGCCATAAAAATGCAAGAGGCACTGGTTTGAGCCCTGGCCTAGGAAGATCTCATGTGCCGTGGAACGGCTGGCCTGATGTGTCCAATTACTGAGCCAGAGCTCCGGAGCACATGAGCCCAGAGCCGGTGCTCTGCGATGAGAGAGGTCACTGCAATGGGAGGCCCACACAGGCCAAAGAACAAAGATGGATGAAAATAAATAAATGAAAGACCAATAGAATTGACCAAAAAAAAAAAGAAAAATGTATTGCTGGGACCCGCTGGGGCCATGGCAGCAGGGAATTTTAGATACTGCTATTGGCCAGAGAACTGCAGCTCAGTAAAAATGCATGCTTACCCGGTCCCCATTGGCTCCAGCTGGGCCAGGAGCACCTACAGCACCAGGAGCACCCTAGTACCAGAAAGAAAACAAGTCCTTGTTAATCACACCTCCATACCTTCCGAAGTGATCCTTGCCAGTTCCCTGTGCTGTGCTTACACCGTGACCAAACACTTCCATTGGACTCTCCAGGTAGACATCAAGAAAGCCTTTGATGCATTTCAGTTCTAATTATCAAGACTGTTAGAAGCCACTCCCAGGAGGAGAGTACCCTAGCAGTGAAGGTCATGGAAATGTCAAGGTTAGGAACTGGGGAGATCTGAACTCTCTGGTCTTCTAAAATTCCCTAGAGGGTAGCAAATGACTAGCTTTATTAAAAAGTGTTAGGATTGTGCAAAATTCAGAACAAGGATTATGATGAATGTGTCACAGGGAGTTTCTAGCATTGAGCGAGAGGTGAAGAGAACCAAAGTAGCCTATGGCTCGGAAATGGCATGATGCCAACATTCTAGGGTAAGACTAGTATACCTTTATGGGATTATTGTTGGCATCTCCATGGCTCTAACAGTTAATCTTTGTGGCTGCTGTTTGAATGATAAATTCTTAGGGTATATAGGACCTTGTTAGAGGATGTGGCCTCTTAAAATGTAAGAATTAGTGTTTTTGTTCTAAAATTCTATGATAACTTAAACAATTGTTTAATGTTCTATTAAACCTAGAGATTTTGGATTGTAGTTTGTATTTTATATAGTTTGAGGAAGGTAGAAAATTCAGGCCATGATTTTCAGGAGAATAAGTCCTCCTTTGAATTTTTCTTTTGGAACATGTAAAATGATATTATTAGCCATAGAATCAGGAAAGAGTGGAACACCCTTTCATTAAACTTGAATCCCTCTTTGTCAGTTCAGTTTTGGAAAGCTTCTCAACTCAAACTGAATGAAATGTTAAAAACAAATGAACAATCTATGTACAAACAGAATTCTACTCACACGAGCACCATCTCTGCCAGTGCTACCAACTTCACCTCTGAGACCAGTCTCACCCTGAAAGTATAAAGCAAAGGCAACTTTTTGTTTTCCAACCAAACTTTTGAATCAACATTCATCTCAAGTGTTTTGTTTTTTTGCAGATGATACCATAAAACCTTTATTCATTTAAGATCTTTAGTAACATTTGATTTCTTACCATCCTCTAAAATATTGAATGGAAATATTGATTCAATGGAAATATTGAAGGAAAAAAACCAAAAAATAATTCAAGTCCCTTTCCAGATTAGTGTTAAATATTCTTCCTAATCCCCATACACCCTCCCCCTCCTTGAAGCATATCAAGCAAGGTGCAAATTCATGTAGACAGAATTATAAGGCAACATCACAATGGGCTTCAAGCACCCAATCACTTATGGCATAACTAATGCAGCAGCACGGTTGACAGCTGTTCAATATAGCTTCTTCTCATTAATTAGGGCAGGCTGAGGCATTATTGTTAGTGGCATTAAAATGAGCCTCATGTATTACTCAACACCATCTGTTTGTGTGAAATTCCATGGTAGCAAGGAATTTTGCCAGATTAGTGAGTTTAGAAATGCGTAGGTGCTAGGTGGCAGAGGGAAAGGTATACAGATAGATATAAAAATGCTACCAGGCTACCTGCCAAGAATTGTAAAAAAAAAAAGAAAAGGTTAACCTTGTGCAGCCTTCTTTGCTAGAGTTCACCATCAACATTACGTCTTAAGGCCCAACACAGAGATGATACCTTTTCTCCTTTGCCTCCAGGAATGCCAGCAGCTCCCCTCTCTCCTGGGAGTCCACTAGGACCAGACGGACCAGCAGTGCCTGGAGCACCAACCACACCAGGTTCGCCCTTGAATCAAACACATGTGAAGTCAATTATTTCTCTGGTAACAGAAGAAAGCAAAGAGCCAAACTCTTGAAGCATTCCAATTTAAACATTTAATGGATAGCATTCTTGCCTGCTTAGAGACACAAAGGAAGCCTACTGAAAGAGGAGGATGTAAGTGAGTGAGACGCTGTTAATGACATGGGGACTAAAGAGAAGAGGGTGCTGGGAATGGGTACCCACGATCTTTCTATAACCTGCTCTTAAAGGAGGCAGGCCTGGAAGAGAAGAGGGTAGGACAATGGGAGGCAGAGAGTGAAGAATGTTTGTCCACAAACATTTCTCAAGGTTAAGGCTCTTAGCCCAGGCAGGAAACGTGGAAAAAGACCTCATCAATCAGGGAGATGTTTACATTTTAATCTCCTTAAGAGTGGGAACTATAGCTTCCATTTTTCTCTAAAACCTTACAAGTCCACGTCCTTAAAACCTGTTGACTGACTTCTGAGATAAAACCCTTTGAAAGTACCTTCTTAGAGAAACCAGAATTTCCTATCTTCCTTGCTCTCATTCTCTTACCTTATTTTTATTTTATCCAGTATCCTTCCATATACCAAAATACCTTTTTTGTAGTGAATCTTTATACCCCTTAAAGGGAAGAATCAAAAATTATTTAAGTTCCTTTCTCTTGACTCTGGTTGAAGTAATCTGTTTTTCAGAAATGTATAATTCCATCTATTTTAAGATCTAAATCACAGGTTCTATTTTGAGACACGTTTTCAGGCTTAAGCTTTGGGGGTGAAGGTACTGTCCAGTTAATTTTTCTCATCATAAATTTTGTTATTAAAATTGAGATTACTTTTATGAAATTTTACTCTAAGATCCTGGGAAGGTAAAAGTTTATTCTCTGGGGCTTCTCTGGTGGTCCAGTGGGTAAGGACACCGCCTTGCATTGTAAGGGGCGCTGGCTTGATCCCTGGCCTGGGAGGATCCTGCCGAGGAACGGCTGCCGAGCCGGAGCTCTGGAGCGCATGTGCCCAGAGCCAGTGCTCTACAATGAGAGGCCACTGCAATGGGAGGCCTACACAGGCCAAAGAATAAAGATGTATAAAAAAAAAAAAAAACCACAAAACTGAATAGGAGGGGACACTTCCCAACACATTAAAAAAAAAAAGTTTATTCTCTAAAAATTGTGTCTCTATGTATATGATGTTTCTAGATTAAGACAAAAGTATGAATAGCATGATGAGTAAAGAGTGAAACCCCATAAGAATTCACTTGTGTGTAGAACACTGGGGTTTTGCTTCTTGTGGAGTAATTCGGGTCTGTTGGAATCAGATTGTTATTTATTAAGGTGGAAATCATCACAGAACTGGGAGTAAAATTTTAAAAACCTGAGAAATAATTCATTTACTATAGCAAGGGACTGACTTATTCTAGAGTCTACTGGGCCAAACCAGCGATTATAGAGCATCACATTTTACCTTGTTCCCATCAGGCCCGGGGGGTCCAGAAGGACCTCGGCTTCCAATAGGCCCAGTAGGTCCAGCGGCTCCACTCTCCCCTGGGGGACCACGCTCTCCCTGTGGAAAGGAATCAGAAGGAGTGCTGCGTTGTTCATCATTTTCAGAGATATCATGCTATACATCAGAGTTCACCTTTGTTTAGCTTCTAAATCCCCCCTCTGCCATTTACAAGGAAATTATAATTATTTTCCCTTAATTTCCCTACTAGAACGATGAAGGTGATAGGATGAGACAGTCTCTAAGGTCTTATTCAGTTCTAGTGGTCTGTGGCTACAACTCCAAACTTTGTTACCTCTAGAGTTCAATATTCAACTTTTGGCATTCATTTCCTCTTTTTAATCTTTTTTTTGGTGGTAAACCCATGGGTAACTGTGCCAGTTATGCACAGTATTCAAAGGGAAAGACTGTGTCATTTTAGGTGAAAAGCAATGCCATATGTAAGTAAGATTAGACATTCTTCTATCTGTATTCTCTTTACAATTGCATGCAATAACGATGTAACAGGTATAATATATATAACAGAGAATGCATATATGAAGTATGTATATTTGTATGACTGTCTGTCTATTTATCTTCCTACCTATCTAAATATCTCCCAATTTGCATGTATATATCACTACAACACAGCATTCTGTGGTTCGGAATATTCAACATGTAAGTTCGCATTGTAATTGTTTCAAAGACTCTTACTGTAATTTGGTTCTATGGTTCTGTGGTCCTATGACATTACATTGGTGGCATCCTAGGTATAGGGTAACTAGCCACATAGCAGGACACTTTAGGAGCCAACCAGTAATAGATGTTTCTAAAGGATTAAGACAAAAGTATGAATAGCATGATGAGTAAAGGTGAAACCCCATAAGCATTCACTTGTGTGTAGAACACTGGGGTTTTGCTTCTTGTGGAGTAATTCGGGTCTGTTGGAATCAGATTGTTATTTATTAAGGTGGAAATCATCACAGAACTGGGAGTAAAATTTTAAAAACCTGAGAAATAATCATTTACTATAGCAAGGGACTGACTTATTCTAGAGTCTACTGGGCCAAACCAGCGATTATAGAGCATCACATTTTACCTTGTTCCCATCAGGCCCGGGGGGTCCAGAAGGACCTCGGCTTCCAATAGGCCCAGTAGGTCCAGCGGCTCCACTCTCCCCTGGGGGACCACGCTCTCCCTGTGGAAAGGAATCAGAAGGAGTGCTGCGTTGTTCATCATTTTCAGAGATATCATGCTATACATCAGAGTTCACCTTTGTTTAGCTTCTAAATCCCCCCTCTGCCATTTACAAGGAAATTATAATTATTTTCCCTTAATTTCCCTACTAGAACGATGAAGGTGATAGGATGAGACAGTCTCTAAGGTCTTATTCAGTTCTAGTGGTCTGTGGCTACAACTCCAAACTTTGTTACCTCTAGAGTTCAATATTCAACTTTTGGCATTCATTTCCTCTTTTTAATCTTTTTGGTGGTAAACCCATGGGTAACTGTGCCAGTTATGCACAGTATTCAAAGGAAAGACTGTGTCATTTTAGGTGAAAAGCAATGCCATATGTAAGTAAGATTAGACATTCTTCTATCTGTATTCTCTTTACAATTGCATGCAAAAAGCGATGTAACAGGTATAATATATATAACAGAGAATGCATATATGAAGTATGTATATTTGTATGACTGTCTGTCTATTTATCTTCCTACCTATCTAAATATCTCCCAATTTGCATGTATATATCACTACAACACAGCATTCTGTGGTTCGGAATATTCAACATGTAAGTTCGCATTGTAATTGTTTCAAAGACTCTTACTGTAATTTGGTTCTATGGTTCTGTGGTCCTATGACATTACATTGGTGGCATCCTAGGTATAGGGTAACTAGCCACATAGCAGGACACTTTAGGAGCCAACCAGTCTTTCCAGTTATTCTAATGGCCACAGTCAAATTATATCAGTTTATTTAATTTTTAAAATAAGAGCAGGCTCATAATTTCAGATTTTAGTCTTTGAGCACCAATAGACATTGCAAAAATTGACTTTAAATCTTAGTAAGATATTACTTTTCCTGAGCTCAGGTCAAGCTGCTGTCACATATATATATATTTCACACTTGTCTGAATAAGTCACTGAATACAATACATATATATTAGTTCATTTACATTTCTTATAATATTATGGATTTTTAATAAGAAATATGAGCATTTAAATACAAAAGTCTATTATCAATATAGAAATCAATTTGACTACAGAAGAATGTCAGGAATTTGTTGTTACAGGGTCATCAGTAGTTTTTAGGGGAAAGCACTATTTGTTTTAAAAACACTGCCAGAAGTTTTTGAAAGTAACACTTACTCTTGGACCAGCAGGACCAGGGAGACCAAATTCACCAGGGATACCCTAGGCAAAACATAGGAATACATAAAGTGTGAAACTTATGCATGTTCTCTAAATCCACCACTTAAGTTTATGATATTTAGAAAAATTTTGAGAGTAAAATAAAGCCAGATAGGCTTTCCCTACATAAGTGTATAAGTACATAGGCTGTTTGGAACAAGAGAGCTTTCAGTGGTGTATGGAAAGATAAAATAAAGTGAGAATTCCACTGATATGAAAGATCGTCTCTCCTAGAACCTGGTATCAGAAATTTTTAGTTTCTTATTATTTAGTTGATTGCTTTTTCAAAAGTGACAAAAAGACTATTCTCCTTTGGTAATATAATAAGTAATGATGATGAACAATATCAAGACATTGCCTATTTTTAGTTATATAACAGACTGCTGTCTTAATAGAAACGATCATATTCTGCCCATTACCTAGTTAATTGTATACCCAAGTGGATCTCCTTTATTACTGACCAGCTGTCTCCTTAATGTGCCCCACTGTTCGGCAATTAACATGTAAGTTCGCATTGTAATTGTTTCAAAGACTCTTACTGTAATTTGGTTCTATGGTTCTGTGGTCCTATGACATTACATTGGTGGCATCCTAGGTATAGGGTAACTAGCCACATAGCAGGACACTTTAGGAGCCAACCAGTCTTTCCAGTTATTCTAATGGCCACAGTCAAATTATATCAGTTTATTTAATTTTTAAAATAAGAGCAGGCTCATAATTTCAGATTTTAGTCTTTGAGCACCAATAGACATTGCAAAAATTGACTTTAAATCTTAGTAAGATATTACTTTTCCTGAGCTCAGGTCAAGCTGCTGTCACATATATATATATTTCACACTTGTCTGAATAAGTCACTGAATACAATACATATATATTAGTTCATTTACATTTCTTATAATATTATGGATTTTTAATAAGAAATATGAGCATTTAAATACAAAAGTCTATTATCAATATAGAAATCAATTTGACTACAGAAGAATGTCAGGAATTTGTTGTTACAGGGTCATCAGTAGTTTTTAGGGGAAAGCACTATTTGTTTTAAAAACACTGCCAGAAGTTTTTGAAAGTAACACTTACTCTTGGACCAGCAGGACCAGGGAGACCAAATTCACCAGGGATACCCTAGGCAAAACATAGGAATACATAAAGTGTGAAACTTATGCATGTTCTCTAAATCCACCACTTAAGTTTATGATATTTAGAAAAATTTTGAGAGTAAAATAAAGCCAGATAGGCTTTCCCTACATAAGTGTATAAGTACATAGGCTGTTTGGAACAAGAGAGCTTTCAGTGGTGTATGGAAAGATAAAATAAAGTGAGAATTCCACTGATATGAAAGATACGTCTCTCCTAGAACCTGGTATCAGAAATTTTTAGTTTCTTATTATTTAGTTGATTGCTTTTTCAAAAGTGACAAAAAGACTATTCTCCTTTGGTAATATAATAAGTAATGATGATGAACAATATCAAGACATTGCCTATTTTTAGTTATATAACAGACTGCTGTCTTAATAGAAACGATCATATTCTGCCCATTACCTAGTTAATTGTATACCCAAGTGGATCTCCTTTATTACTGACCAGCTGTCTCCTTAATGTGCCCCACTGTTGACAAAGGAGAGCAGGCCACAGAATGTAACTGAATTGAAGCACATTCATCACAATTACAGATAAAATGACTCAGAACTCATGCCCTGATTGTGAATAGCAGTGTCATGTCTGAATGCCAAGAAAAACATTAAAAGCAATTTTTCAGGGCCTAGTTTGATGGAAAATCAGTGCATTTACTTCTTTTCTATGGAGAGGGAAATAATCTGTATTTTAACATTACCAAGAACAATACAAAAAAGTAAGGCTGTTAAATGGAATGTTCATGATACGTTTCACTTCCATAATGTGATGTTTCATTCAGTCCTTAAAACAAAGTCATTTGAATGAAAATGAGTAACTTGGCTCATTCTCTCCAGCAGTACCCACATACGTGGAACACTATCATTAACATATGAAATATGAAGTTTCCTTTTGCATATTATAATTGCACTGCAGTAGGGTATTAAAAAGAGAGAAAGTCCCAAGTTTGGGCGAATTTATGATCACTTGTTTTACTCACCCTTTCTCCTGGTTTGCCAGCTTCACCAGCTGTGCCTGCAGGACCAGGCAGACCCTAGATGAAAAAAATACAAACCTTAATCTTTATGACTATATTGGGGGGATTTTCTAATAATTGGTTTTTGGAGAAACTAATATCAACACACTCACTAACTACTGTGTATTATTAAGGAATGATAGAAAAGTTTGCCTTGAAAAAGCATGTACACTTCTTTGCTTCAGTTCTTTTTTTTTTTCGCCATTTTTAAAAATTTTGCTTTTTTGCTTCTACAGAGTTTTGTTGTTTACAAATATGTATAATCCCAGTTAGTCATATGTATATGCTTCATTTCTTTTTTAAAGAATTTTTAATGGGAGGATAATTGCTTCACAGTGTTGTGTTGGTTCCTGCCAATGTTGTGAATCAGCTGTAAGTATACATATGTCCCTCCCTCTTGAGCCAGCCCCCACCCTCACCCCAGTCCCACCCCTGGAGGTTGTCACACAGCACCAGGCTGGGCTCCTTGTGATACATAACAGCTTCCTGCTAGCTAGCTATTTGCTTCAGTTCTGAAATCATGTACCATGTGGTGGGCGAAGACTGATACAGTGATTTACAAGTGGTTGGACCAAAGGCAGTAGTCCATATGTTTTAGCTGACTTACCTGGAAACCTGGAGGGCCAGCGGGACCCTGTTCACCTTTCCCACCTTGGACACCCTGAAAGTGACAGGAAAGATTACACAGAGATATATGCCACCATTGCTATCTAGCCACATAAATTTTAGACTAGAGAAGAGACAGCCATTTTTGTGGGACTGGATTCATCTTAGGACAGAATAGAACAAGAGTGGGAGAAATACTCACCTGTGGTCCAGGGGGACCCTGAGCACCATTGTTTCCATCAGGACCTGGAGCACCCTAAAATGTTAACAGAAAAGCCTCAGCGTTAGTTACAGTCAGGCAATGTAAGATGCCCCAGAGCACATGTGCTGCCTCAAAACAAAGCTTGTCATTTTAGCATGAATCAAACACATCACGGGTTCCCAGCCGAGGCCCAAATACTACCTCCTAACTTTTGATATGGCTTATAGAAAGTCTATGGATGCAGGGCAAATTGTGAAGGCCAGAGAATGCTACTACCTTATTCATAGCTTCTTAATCACAAAATGAATTAAATAAAAGCAAATGCATCCATAAATATTTTTGACTTAGTATACATTCTGATTTGTTATAACTCACTGCCGCATAAGTATGGTTAAAGAGAAAAGACCTTTCTGACTATAAAAGAAAACTTGAGGATTCCATCTTAGAAAAGAAGTGATGGAATGATATCTGATGGCCTCAAAAGATGTGTTGTCATTCAATCACTCAGTCGTGTCTGACTCTTTGCAGTCCCCATGAACTGCAGCGTGCCAACCTTCCCTGTCCTTCACTGTCTCCCAGAATTTTCTTAGACTCCTTTCTATTTGAGTTGGTGATGCCATCTAACCACCTCATCCTTTGTCATCCCTTCCTCCTACCCTCACCCCAGTCCCACCCCTGGAGGTTGTCACACAGCACCAGGCTGGGCTCCTTGTGATACATAACAGCTTCCTGCTAGCTAGCTATTTGCTTCAGTTCTGAAATCATGTACCATGTGGTGGGCGAAGACTGATACAGTGATTTACAAGTGGTTGGACCAAAGGCAGTAGTCCATATGTTTTAGCTGACTTACCTGGAAACCTGGAGGGCCAGCGGGACCCTGTTCACCTTTCCCACCTTGGACACCCTGAAAGTGACAGGAAAGATTACACAGAGATATATGCCACCATTGCTATCTAGCCACATAAATTTTAGACTAGAGAAGAGACAGCCATTTTTGTGGGACTGGATTCATCTTAGGACAGAATAGAACAAGAGTGGGAGAAATACTCACCTGTGGTCCAGGGGGACCCTGAGCACCATTGTTTCCATCAGGACCTGGAGCACCCTAAAATGTTAACAGAAAAGCCTCAGCGTTAGTTACAGTCAGGCAATGTAAGATGCCCCAGAGCACATGTGCTGCCTCAAAACAAAGCTTGTCATTTTAGCATGAATCAAACACATCACGGGTTCCCAGCCGAGGCCCAAATACTACCTCCTAACTTTTGATATGGCTTATAGAAAGTCTATGGATGCAGGGCAAATTGTGAAGGCCAGAGAATGCTACTACCTTATTCATAGCTTCTTAATCACAAAATGAATTAAATAAAAGCAAATGCATCCATAAATATTTTTGACTTAGTATACATTCTGATTTGTTATAACTCACTGCCGCATAAGTATGGTTAAAGAGAAAAGACCTTTCTGACTATAAAAGAAAACTTGAGGATTCCATCTTAGAAAAGAAGTGATGGAATGATATCTGATGGCCTCAAAAGATGTGTTGTCATTCAATCACTCAGTCGTGTCTGACTCTTTGCAGTCCCCATGAACTGCAGCGTGCCAACCTTCCCTGTCCTTCACTGTCTCCCAGAATTTTCTTAGACTCCTTTCTATTTGAGTTGGTGATGCCATCTAACCACCTCATCCTTTGTCATCCCTTCCTCCTACCCTCAGTCTTTCCCAGCACCAGGGTCTTTTCCAATAAGTGTATCCTACATGAGTAAATGTTATGTGGATAGAGCCACATAGAAGTTAGCACCTACCCGAGCACCAGCAAGACCAGCATGACCTTTTTCACCACTTTTGCCAGGATCACCCTATAATAAACATGAAAAAAAATTTTTTTTCAAATTAACCGTGACAATCTTGAAATGTGAATTTCTTCCTTTTCTTTCTTTTTTTTTTTAGATTCCTCATCCTTGAATTCTGTTATTTAAGGCATGACCCATCATCATTGCAGCTCCAGATTAACAGAAAGGTCCATCTGGGTCTGCAGAAGCATGCGACTCAGGACGTGGGTTTTCAGCAAGAACACAATGACACGCTGGAGAGCAATGTGGTAAGTGGTAAACTGTAGATTTTTTGTGTTAAAAGGGACCCTTTTGAGGTAGAGTGGACTGGGACAGGAGAGAAATTAGATAGTTTTGGTGAAATGTGGTCACAAAAAGTGCTGAGGGAGAGAGGTTGTGGTAATCCTCACAGTGGGGCCTTTGGGTCCAGGGAATCCGATGTTGCCAGGCTCTCCTCTTGCTCCAGCTGGGCCAATTGGTCCAGGCCTGCCGTCAATACCAGGGAGACCCTGAAAGCAGAGTTTGTTGAATCTTTACTCAGCAGCCACAGGCTCGCACAACCTCAAGCTTGCCATGCTGCCATAGGATGAAACAGAATCATTTTCTGAATGCATAGAACTTCTTATATGAATTGTTGATAAGTTATGAACCCATTAGCTTCTTTATCACAAATGAATTAAATAAAAGCAAATGCATCCATAAATATTTTTGACTTAGTATACATTCTGATTTGTTATAACTCACTGCCGCATAAGTATGGTTAAAGAGAAAAGACCTTTCTGACTATAAAAGAAAACTTGAGGATTCCATCTTAGAAAAGAAGTGATGGAATGATATCTGATGGCCTCAAAAGATGTGTTGTCATTCAATCACTCAGTCGTGTCTGACTCTTTGCAGTCCCCATGAACTGCAGCGTGCCAACCTTCCCTGTCCTTCACTGTCTCCCAGAATTTTCTTAGACTCCTTTCTATTTGAGTTGGTGATGCCATCTAACCACCTCATCCTTTGTCATCCCTTCCTCCTACCCTCAGTCTTTCCCAGCACCAGGGTCTTTTCCAATAAGTGTATCCTACATGAGTAAATGTTATGTGGATAGAGCCACATAGAAGTTAGCACCTACCCGAGCACCAGCAAGACCAGCATGACCTTTTTCACCACTTTTGCCAGGATCACCCTATAATAAACATGAAAAAAAATTTTTTTTCAAATTAACCGTGACAATCTTGAAATGTGAATTTCTTCCTTTTCTTTCTTTTTTTTTTTAGATTCCTCATCCTTGAATTCTGTTATTTAAGGCATGACCCATCATCATTGCAGCTCCAGATTAACAGAAAGGTCCATCTGGGTCTGCAGAAGCATGCGACTCAGGACGTGGGTTTTCAGCAAGAACACAATGACACGCTGGAGAGCAATGTGGTAAGTGGTAAACTGTAGATTTTTTGTGTTAAAAGGGACCCTTTTGAGGTAGAGTGGACTGGGACAGGAGAGAAATTAGATAGTTTTGGTGAAATGTGGTCACAAAAAGTGCTGAGGGAGAGAGGTTGTGGTAATCCTCACAGTGGGGCCTTTGGGTCCAGGGAATCCGATGTTGCCAGGCTCTCCTCTTGCTCCAGCTGGGCCAATTGGTCCAGGCCTGCCGTCAATACCAGGGAGACCCTGAAAGCAGAGTTTGTTGAATCTTTACTCAGCAGCCACAGGCTCGCACAACCTCAAGCTTGCCATGCTGCCATAGGATGAAACAGAATCATTTTCTGAATGCATAGAACTTCTTATATGAATTGTTGATAAGTTATGAACCCATTTTCCTTTTCTGAATATGATGTCAGTTCACACACAACCAGGTCAATCTCATATGTACACAGTTCCCCCTTTCTCCTCTCTTCACACCCTTGTCACTCTCTTCAATTTTCCCTGCCCTGTTTTCCCTTTTCCTTTTGCCCCTGTGTTCATTTGGACCCTGTAATTACAATCTGTTACTTTGTGTTCCCAGATAGGTATTTAGCTGATATTTATTTTCAGTACGAACGTGTTCATGTATAAACAAGCTACAGGATAGACTTTATAAGGGTGCAATAAGTGTCCTTGAAAGTCTAAGCGATACTTACTGCGGGACCTTCTTTACCAGCTGGGCCAATATTTCCAGGGGAACCAGGGAAACCCTGTAAAACAAATGAGGATGCTTTCCTATTGGCACTTTCACACATATACTCAAGGTTCCAGTTAACTGAAATCTCACAGAAGCACTTTTCCCCATTTTTTATTTATTGCCTTAGGGTAAAACAGGGATATCAACCCTAGCCAAGAGGTATGAAAGATCCTTGAAAACTTTCTTCTATTTTTAATGCCTTTCCTGCTATTGAATTTTAGTGCAACTGATTCATTTAAAGATGTTTCAAGAAACTGTTTAACAACCTACTATATGGGCAAAAATGTATATATTTTTACCTTATAATAGAAAGACAAATACTTTTAGTAAGCAGTTTCCAAAGTGGACTTTTTATTGCTATGTTTGGTGTCTTTATGACTTGTTTATGGTACAATTACAGTTGATACCCATCCATAAGAGATAATGGAGGCAAAAAATTACTCTATTGCTATGGATTAGAGTGTGTACGGCTCTGAAGGTCATTTCTCCATGGCTTGTGTGTTGCTGAATACATTAGAGCACTTTGTGATTGCTGGAAACATGACTTACTTATGAATCTAATAAACTGATAATGTATAGTCCTAATACTTTTCATGAACACCTTATATAAAACTCACAAATTGAGACTCACTTATGAATCTAATAAACTGATAATGTATAGTCCTAATGCTTTTCATGAACACCTTATATAAAACTCACAAATTGAGATAAAAGATTCATGCTGATAGGAGAACCAACCTAATTTGGATATATTAAAATAAATTTATTCTTCCCCAAACGTCACAGCCATTGTATCAAGTAATAAATAGGGCATTTATGAACTAACTAAATTCGTCAAAATATCTACTGGGCTTTGATAAATTCAAATGAGAACTGTCAGCCAAGTCAACTAACAAATTAAATTTTGATTTTTTTTCATTGTTGTCTTCAAATACAAATCATCCCTTTAAAAAAGAAAACAGTGCTAGGTGTGACTCAGTCAGAATCAGTCTGAAACTTACTCGGGGTCCCATGAGGCCAGGCTCTCCAGGGCGACCAGAATCTCCATTGGGACCTCGTACACCAGCAGGGCCAGTTGCACCACGACTGCCGGGAGGGCCCTATTAGAAAGAAGAGGGAGGGGAGGTTGTTGGAGCCAGTGACATACTCACCACCAGAAGCATCAAGTTCCTTCCCAGGAGATGAGCAATGGACAGCTTACCATGACACCAGCTCTGCCATCAGCTCCAGGAAGACCACGAGAACCAGGATTTCCCTGTAAGAAAATACACAAGACAGAAGAGAGGGAAAATTCTTCCATCACATTGAGCAGAATTCCCTGAAACATGGCATGTATGCAAGAAATCTTGAGGCTCTTAAGGAGGAGATACAATTACCAACCAAGCCACGGAACTTCCTCCGAACCCCAAAGGAATGTGTGGAAGACACATTGTGTAGAAGTAGGTCAACCCTGTTTCTAGACCAATTTTATAACATATCAAATTGAGAGTGAGTGATTTAAGACAGCAGATGGAAAACAGCTGCTTCCTTCATCTAGAGAACGCATTCGGTAATCCGGATCAATTCCCAAGGAAGGAGTGCCTCTGGTGTATCTGGATGTCAAGAGCATTTGGAACCTACCCTCAGTCCGGGAGGTCCTGGGGGGCCAGCGGGCCCAATTTCACCAGTGGAGCCTCTCTTTCCTTCTTCACCACTGGGACCAGGAGGACCTGGCTGCCCAACAGCACCCTATTTAATCAAACAGAGAGAGACAGGGACACAGGGAGATCAAATGTATGTTCATATCCAGCCAGAGAAAAAGCAGTAACTTAAAAAAGTAAAAGTATTACTTTTCAAATTGAAAAAGTAGTAATTCCATAAAATTATGATTATAGAGCAATCACTCACAGGCTCGCCCTTGTTGCCACTCTCTCCTTTGGAACCAGCTGGGCCAGGCTCACCCTAGGGTCCAACAGAAAACAGTGGTCAAATGACAAACATTGGTCACCATCCTCTGGGAGACAACCATTGGGGACTATTTAAGAATCAAGGTAAAGAGACCTTTAGATCTCTATGAACTATGTTCAATTCATATTTAAACCACCTACAGGGGAAACGTCTTGATTGAAAGGACAAGATTGATACAACAGAAATGTGCCTCACTGACCTCTGCGTAATGTTCTAGAAGAGTGGGAGGGGTGTGTCTGTGTGTGTATGTGTGTGTGTGTGTGAAAGAGAGAGAGAGAGAGGGAGAGTGTATACATACATGTGCATGAACTTACAGAAGAAACATAAATTAAAAATGCTAGTGAAGAAAGAAGATGACAAGACCACAAGAGGAAGTCTAGAGAGGGATGAAGTGATGGTCGGGCTGGCGTTTCAGAACGAGGAAAGGAAAGCCATGTCCACTTACAACAAGTCCTCTGGCACCGGTAGCACCAGCGGCACCAACAGGGCCAGGAATACCCCGGGGTCCAGGGAGGCCGGGAGCCCCAGCAACACCAGGAAGGCCCTGGGGAAGAAATGCAGCAGGGTCAATCATGAGGCAGTTGGCAGGAGAGACAGCACCCATTCAAATGCCTTGAAAACCACAGCAGCTAGAAGTGGCCAGGAAAAAAAAAAAAAACCACAGCAGCACACAGTAGCCGTATACTTACTGCAGCGCCCTTAGCACCAGGAAGGCCATTGGCTCCAGGGTTGCCCTGTGAGGAAAAGGAAGGGAGAAAGATATGGTTCGTAGGAGTACTTCTGTTCTTCTGTGACCCCTACCTTCACTCTTTTTGTTTGCTTTCTCCCACCCAATAATATTAACAACCGTGCCTACTCACAGGAGGCCCAACAGGGCCAGAAAGGCCTGGAAGGCCCACTTCACCACGGGGACCAGCGGGACCAGCGGGACCAGGGTTACCAACAGGTCCAAGTTCACCCTAAAAGCAGGAGTGACACGGAGGCATTAGTCGGCAAATAAGGAAATAATAGCACATCTCTGTTTTTTAGGTCACTGAGTTTTAGGAAATTTCTTCAGAATTGCAGTGACTTCCCTTATGTGGTCTGGTACCACAGACAGTCCCATGACCAGAGGAGCCTGGAGGGCTACAATCCATAGGGTTGCCAAGAGTCGGACACGGTGGGCGAAACTTTTTTAGGTCACAGTCCCATCGAAAGACGAAACCTTTAGATCTCTATGAACTATGTTCAATTCATATTTAAACCACCTACAGGGGAAACGTCTTGATTGAAAGGACAAGATTGATACAACAGAAATGTGCCTCACTGACCTCTGCGTAATGTTCTAGAAGAGTGGGAGGGGTGTGTCTGTGTGTGTATGTGTGTGTGTGTGTGAAAGAGAGAGAGAGAGAGGGAGAGTGTATACATACATGTGCATGAACTTACAGAAGAAACATAAATTAAAAATGCTAGTGAAGAAAGAAGATGACAAGACCACAAGAGGAAGTCTAGAGAGGGATGAAGTGATGGTCGGGCTGGCGTTTCAGAACGAGGAAAGGAAAGCCATGTCCACTTACAACAAGTCCTCTGGCACCGGTAGCACCAGCGGCACCAACAGGGCCAGGAATACCCCGGGGTCCAGGGAGGCCGGGAGCCCCAGCAACACCAGGAAGGCCCTGGGGAAGAAATGCAGCAGGGTCAATCATGAGGCAGTTGGCAGGAGAGACAGCACCCATTCAAATGCCTTGAAAACCACAGCAGCTAGAAGTGGCCAGGAAAAAAAAAAAAAACCACAGCAGCACACAGTAGCCGTATACTTACTGCAGCGCCCTTAGCACCAGGAAGGCCATTGGCTCCAGGGTTGCCCTGTGAGGAAAAGGAAGGGAGAAAGATATGGTTCGTAGGAGTACTTCTGTTCTTCTGTGACCCCTACCTTCACTCTTTTTGTTTGCTTTCTCCCACCCAATAATATTAACAACCGTGCCTACTCACAGGAGGCCCAACAGGGCCAGAAAGGCCTGGAAGGCCCACTTCACCACGGGGACCAGCGGGACCAGCGGGACCAGGGTTACCAACAGGTCCAAGTTCACCCTAAAAGCAGGAGTGACACGGAGGCATTAGTCGGCAAATAAGGAAATAATAGCACATCTCTGTTTTTTAGGTCACTGAGTTTTAGGAAATTTCTTCAGAATTGCAGTGACTTCCCTTATGTGGTCTGGTACCACAGACAGTCCCATGACCAGAGGAGCCTGGAGGGCTACAATCCATAGGGTTGCCAAGAGTCGGACACGGTGGAGCGACTGAGCACACACCACAGATTTGGGTTTGCATTCCTATCTTCCTGGCCTGGTTCTGCCATCTTGGCTACCGCTGCTGTGTCTTCACCTATGTCTGTTTCTCTTGGTAAAAATTCTGGTTCTTAACTGGTCAGTCCCAACTAGGTTGAGAGTGAATCCTGGAGAAGCCCCATGGAATCAGTTTCCATGTTGCCATCTGTATCTATGCTTATGGGTCATCTTTTTCAAGTTTAGAGGGAGAAAACCAGCTGTTCTGTATCCATTTTGAAGGAGGGGCTAATTTAGCTTCTCTTCGATAGCTACTTATCTGCAAAGACAGTCCCTTTCTTTCACATCACCATAAAAAGTTGTCCAGGTAATGACAGTGGTCACCAGTGTTTTTACCTTGGGGCCAGGAGCACCTGGGAAGCCTGGAGGGCCAGCAGACCCAATGGGACCCTGAAATCAAAGGAGAAGGTGATAAGACGTTTCCTCCCAGTAAGTTCACAAAACAGTAACAGAAGATTGAAATGGCTTAGAGCAGCACTGTCCCATTTAATGCTGGCAAAGAGCAAACCGACAGCCAGTCTGTGGTCACTGTGGTCATTATCAGAGGGCAGACATTCCAGGTATCCCAGGTGAAGTAGGATTTATTTTATTTATTAATTGCAAGCCTCAGGGATAGTAGCTCTTATCCATGGAACCCTCAGATGAGCTCATAGAACATTTGGTAAGGTGTTGAGAATGGTGTGACTTCACAAGGAACTCGTGAAGAAGACGGCTCCCATCCCACCCTCTTAGTCCTTGCACATTCTTCAGTGCCATAACTTACAGCAGGGCCCACGGGACCCACACTCCCATCACTTCCACGGGCGCCCTATGAAGAAAATAGAAGGAACAAGTTCAAGTGGAATGGCATACATTAGACGGTTTATAAAAAGAAGAATAAAAATGAACCAAACTGGAAACACTCACAGCTGGGCCAGGGGCACCCACACGTCCTCTCTCGCCTGGAAGGCCACGAGCTCCCTAGAAGCAGAAATATTTCCAGTGAAATCCAGAATGCTAATTTAAGAAAAGTCACAGGCATCATTTGCTTTTTACGATCTCCAACGTGCACAAAAGTCCACTGGAAATAAATAGGTCTTGTTCTAATTCCAACTAAAAGGTAATGGATTTCAATTAACTAGGCAGAAGGCTATTAGAAAAATATCAAAGAATACAGTGCCAGAGGAAATGGTAATTATCTAAGACATTAAAGAAGTTCCGGCTTGCAAAGAGTGCACACATTTTTGATTTACAATAAAGCCATCAGTGTTTACCGTTTGACCTGGAGTTCCATTTTCACCGGGGGCACCAGGTTCACCCTAAGTGGAAAAGAAGGATAGAGTTTTTGTTCATTATATATATCAATTACTTTTTTCTGATTGGGTAATGTTGACAGTGGCGCTTCAACTTCAAACCTTCATTTATTTTATAACATTTCTTACATAGAGACTTTCTCAATTATGCTGACCACATACATTTAAAAAACTTATAAAATATGGGTTTTTATCTTGATAATATAAAATATCACAGTATTTTCCCCTTAGATTCTGGATAGCATTTAAATAGGCTTATATATCAGGAATCATAACAAAAAAATAGGATAAATTGCTTCCAACATAATCATATTTACTCTCTTTAAACTTACTTTGAACACTCAATAATGTTTTTATTTTTATAAAACATGCATGAAAATTTGAAGCTATTATTTTATGGAGTTGCATTTTATTTCCCATCTACGTTCCTGAGTAAAAACCATGTTGGTGGGGGATAGAGGTGGTGGTGGAGATGGTGGTGATGATGCTGGTAGTGGTGGTAATTTAATACAATGGCACGTGAAAAGGAACTTTCCTTCCGGATAATCTAATTTAGAGATAGAAGAAACCTGGTCTGAAATATCATTTAAGGATCCTTCATTTCTAGGATTTTCAAACGGGGAAATAGGAACCTGTGACTTCTAACTAGACGGTTTATAAAAGAAGAATAAAATGAACCAAACTGGAAACACTCACAGCTGGGCCAGGGCACCCACACGCCTCTCTCGCCTGGAAGGCCACGAGCTCCCTAGAAGCAGAAATATTTCCAGTGAAATCCAGAATGCTAATTTAAGAAAAGTCACAGGCATCATTTGCTTTTTACGATCTCCAACGTGCACAAAAGTCCACTGGAAATAAATAGGTCTTGTTCTAATTCCAACTAAAAGGTAATGGATTTCAATTAACTAGGCAGAAGGCTATTAGAAAAATATCAAAGAATACAGTGCCAGAGGAAATGGTAATTATCTAAGACATTAAAGAATTTCCCGGGCTTGCAAAGAGTGCACACATTTTTGATTTACAATAAAGCCATCAGTGTTTACCGTTTGACCTGGAGTTCCATTTTCACCGGGGGCACCAGGTTCACCCTAAGTGGAAAAGAAGGATAGAGTTTTTGTTCATTATATATATCAATTACTTTTTTCTGATTGGGTAATGTTGACAGTGGCGCTTCAACTTCAAACCTTCATTTATTTTATAACATTTCTTACATAGAGACTTTCTCAATTATGCTGACCACATACATTTAAAAAACTTATAAAATATGGGTTTTTATCTTGATAATATAAAATATCACAGTATTTTCCCCTTAGATTCTGGATAGCATTTAAATAGGCTTATATATCAGGAATCATAACAAAAAAATAGGATAAATTGCTTCCAACATAATCATATTTACTCTCTTTAAACTTACTTTGAACACTCAATAATGTTTTTATTTTTATAAAACATGCATGAAAATTTGAAGCTATTATTTTATGGAGTTGCATTTTATTTCCCATCTACGTTCCTGAGTAAAAACCATGTTGGTGGGGGATAGAGGTGGTGGTGGAGATGGTGGTGATGATGCTGGTAGTGGTGGTAATTTAATACAATGGCACGTGAAAAGGAACTTTCCTTCCGGATAATCTAATTTAGAGATAGAAGAAACCTGGTCTGAAATATCATTTAAGGATCCTTCATTTCTAGGATTTTATCTGAAGTGTATTCTTCGTGAGTAAGCACGAGAATGGGAGTCAGGAATTCTAGCCAGTGATGTGTGACTTCTAACTAGTGGATGTGTGATATTGGGCAAGTCACTCGCTCTCTCTAAGCCTGTTTCCCTCATCTGCAAAAGGTGAGGGTCTCCAAAGCTCCTTGCAGCCCTACATTTGATGATGCTGTGGTTAGTAGTCTGGGCTATTATAAAGGTTCTAGGAGGGTGAGTCTGACCTTATCCATTTGTGTGGCAGCTGGAAAGTGAGAACAGACTCTCCATATTCATGTTCATTTCTGATCCCTCTAGTATTTGTTACTCATTAATTTGTAATTACGTTGGTATTCACTTTAATATCACCTTATCTGCTTAATAGAAGAGAGAATATTTTATAGTTGAAAATGCTGTCAGAGAAGAGCCCAGCCAAGAGATAACACACTTCTGAGACTTTAATTACCTAATTAAAAATTTTTTGAGTGTGCACAGATGAATCACAGGAAAGAGGTTGAAAAGTGTATTGTGACATGAATGTACCTATCTAATTAGTATGTGGCAAAGGAGAATTTACAGCTGAAAATAACATAGTGTTCTAATATCTGATTATATGTTTATTTACTTTTATTTTGGCTGCAGAGAGCAACTGAAATTATAGGAGGAAAGAAAATGGAGGAAGACACTATTGACATTTTTACCTCAATCATTTAATAGGTATTGAATTAAATGAATGTTATTAGTAATTGGCCTTTGCTACAGAATCCCATAGTCCTGACCACTGAGAGATTTAACATATTGAAGAGGAAATAAGATACACTCAGAATATGAGTAGTCTTTGGTAAAATATATATGTTTGAAGCTATTATTTTATGGAGTTGCATTTTATTTCCCATCTACGTTCCTGAGTAAAAACCATGTTGGTGGGGGATAGAGGTGGTGGTGGAGATGGTGGTGATGATGCTGGTAGTGGTGGTAATTTAATACAATGGCACGTGAAAAGGAACTTTCCTTCCGGATAATCTAATTTAGAGATAGAAGAAACCTGGTCTGAAATATCATTTAAGGATCCTTCATTTCTAGGATTTTATCTGAAGTGTATTCTTCGTGAGTAAGCACGAGAATGGGAGTCAGGAATTCTAGCCAGTGATGTGTGACTTCTAACTAGTGGATGTGTGATATTGGGCAAGTCACTCGCTCTCTCTAAGCCTGTTTCCCTCATCTGCAAAAGGTGAGGGTCTCCAAAGCTCCTTGCAGCCCTACATTTGATGATGCTGTGGTTAGTAGTCTGGGCTATTATAAAAGGTTCTAGGGAGGGTGAGTCTGACCTTATCCATTTGTGTGGCAGCTGGAAAGTGAGAACAGACTCTCCATATTCATGTTCATTTCTGATCCCTCTAGTATTTGTTACTCATTAATTTGTAATTACGTTGGTATTCACTTTAATATCACCTTATCTGCTTAATAGAAGAGAGAATATTTTATAGTTGAAAATGCTGTCAGAGAAGAGCCCAGCCAAGAGATAACACACTTCTGAGACTTTAATTACCTAATTAAAAATTTTTTGAGTGTGCACAGATGAATCACAGGAAAGAGGTTGAAAAGTGTATTGTGACATGAATGTACCTATCTAATTAGTATGTGGCAAAGGAGAATTTACAGCTGAAAATAACATAGTGTTCTAATATCTGATTATATGTTTATTTACTTTTATTTTGGCTGCAGAGAGCAACTGAAATTATAGGAGGAAAGAAAATGGAGGAAGACACTATTGACATTTTTACCTCAATCATTTAATAGGTATTGAATTAAATGAATGTTATTAGTAATTGGCCTTTTGCTACAGAATCCCATAGTCCTGACCACTGAGAGATTTAACATATTGAAGAGGAAATAAGATACACTCAGAATATGAGTAGTCTTTGGTAAAATATATATGTTTAATGGTGATAGGAAGTTACAGTCATTTTAAAAACAGGACTTCTGACTTAGAATTTACCTTCACACCTGGAGCACCAGGCTGTCCCTTCAATCCATCCAGACCATTGTGACCCTGAAAGGCAAATCCTAATTATTAGAATTCTATTCCATTACAGTGCTTGGTCGACTCAGATGTCTTTTATCTTTGCAGTTACTGCCTCTCTAAGAATCTTGTGACTGCTGCAATAGAATATGGAGTCCCGCAAACCAGCCCCTGACAAACTCCCTCTGTTGCTCTAGGTAAGTCACTAAACCTCCGTACACTTCAAAAAAGGAGTATACAGAGCTAGATGCTCTCTCACCTACTTTCCATCATTAATAATTTTACCATCTCCAGAGGGCTTTAAATACCTCTTAAGTTATACCCATTTTATACAGTTTTCTCTGTAGGCATCCTTATTTCTTGGAAGCTGTAAACAGACTAAAAGAAAAAAAGTACACTCCACTTTACTTTCTGGCCACCTTACTCTTTAACTCTCTCCACTTGGGCAAATGCCGGGAATTTGGAAGCAAATGTGTGTAATCCAGGAGTTTACATGTAGCTGAGGTGTTTACTAAAAGTAATCAACATTTTATCTCACCCTAATGCCCTTGAAGCCAGGGAGTCCAGGAGTTCCAGGAAAACCACGAGCACCCTAGAAAGAAACACAGGATATGGCCAATGACGTTCCTATCCTAAATAAAGAGACAGTGACCTCTTCCCTCCAAAGTCCAAGCTTAGGATCAAAGACTAGTGTATGTGTAACCACAGAGAGGCAATTAAGATGTTTTAATTTGAGTAACTAATCCTACGATGCAAATGGAACACACAGTTGTTTACAGTATGCTTTCTGTCATTAATATTACATTATTAGCATTAAGAAAAGCTGTACGCATTCTCACCTAGGCTCCTTTATTTGTCAGATGCCTTTCACGAGTGTCTCAAGTCTGGCAGCTCTTTTGCCACTTAGCCTGATTCTACTATTGGCAACTGTCGTATATATTGAAATACCCCTGATGTTTGGACTATATGCAATTATAAAAAAATCTCACCTGTGGCCCAACAACTCCTCTCTCACCAGGTCGTCCAGGTTTTCCAGGGTGACCCTAAAATATGAAAGCATCATAAAGTAAGCCTTTACTTAGTAAACTATTAGATGAAAGCAGGGGCATCTTAGTTTTACAACGAGGGGAAAATGCATCATATAAAAATGTGGATCCGGATATATATGTGTATATATATATACACACACACACACATATATATGATTAACAGTGGCATCTCCTTAAATACAAGAAAAGTAATCATTTCACTGAAATATCATTTTTCATATGGGGAGAATTTTGTCAGGCGTATTAATCTTTTGGCAGAATTCTTAATTTGAATCTAGAAATTCTGTCAAGGCAGGAGGTATTTAAATGGCATGCTTGGAAATGCTGAAGAGTAAATACTTACATCCTCACCAGCTTTGCCAGGAGCGCCGGGTGGGCCACGAGCGCCTGCAGGACCCTAGGAAAATGGAAGAGCCGTCGTTTTGTTAATGCTGTATTAATAAACCTCTTGAAAGAGACATTGATCCCACAAGAGGAAATGTACTCACAGTTTGACCCGGTTCACCAGGCTCACCAGGAGGTCCTTGGAAACCTTGAGGGCCCTAAGGAAAAAACAGTCAGTCATACTGCAAGCCTTTATTTCATTCTGTGTCTTTTTACGTCAGAAAGAGGAGAAGCTTTCGGTACTTACAGGGGCTCCAGATGCACCAGGAGGACCCCGAGGTCCCATCAGACCCTGTGAGGAGGACAGATACAGTCAGCACTGACAAGCTGTCATTGACAGGCCTCGGGCTGGGTTAGACAGGACCAGCCCAGCAGTGCCAAAGACAGTCTGTGATCGACAGATGAACAGAACTGTCCTAGTTTTCATTTCATGGTTTTTGTTCCTCTCAGGGAGGCACGTACGGACCCAAGTTTCTCCCACTGTTTCTCTGCCTTTGCTTTCCCCTTTCCTCCTAACCCAAATAATAACTGAGTTAGATGAGGTGGCCACAGGTGCCTTCAAGTTGTGCGCTACTGGACATGCCAAGAACCTTGTAAGGTGCAGCCACTGAAGCCTTTCTATCTGGATTTCCTTGATCATATGTCTTTTCCTCATATTGTATTAACTAAGAAATTGATATTTTTATTACCACAAGGAGCATATATTGCAAAGGATCAGAAGTCTTTCTGAACAATTTGAGGGAGCTTTGTTATGACCTTATTGCTCCGTTTAGGGCTGTTGGTGGCTAAGGAAAATGTGAAACAAAAGAGGATGTAGTAAGGGGTGAAGGGAACATAAAATATTATTGAAACATTCTACTGGAAGAATCTATTATAGGCTACTGTTATTGAAAAGATGGACCAAATGACAGCAGCCTGTTCTCCTGTGGTTCTTCATTCTGTAGCACACACAGTAAAACCAAGTGTGACTAGCTTGGGAGCTCCATGCACATGTGACTCCCCCTTTGTAATGCCTGTGCAGAATCTTCTGAAGGGGCCATGCCTCTCATACTGAAAACATTACACAGACAAGTCTCAGGTAATCTGTTCATGATATATCAACCACAGTGACTCTGAAGTCAAGCCTGCCCCACTGGATTAGTACCTAGAGTGAAATGATATGGATTTTATTAAAAAGCACCTCATCTTATTTATAAGAATTATTTGGTTTTAGAAATTGTTTCACCATTAAAATAAACTGTCATTGTACAATCAAAATAGTATTTTGGGATACATTAAAAATAATTCTTAAACCATGAGTTTTTAATTATGTTTATTCATTTTTTCCTTGTATTTGCCCAACTTTCATTTTCTTAAAAAGTAGTTTATTTTGTGGGGGCGGTGAGATGGACAGTGATTACTCATTAATTCAGAGAAGAACCCTGTGGGGGTTTTTTACTTATTGATTTTCCAACATGGAAATGTATTTTAATGCTTTATAGCTGCCGATCATGCTTATCTGTGAAACACATATCTGTTGATTACATGTCGATGTATGTCAATATGGAAGCTTAAATTATATTTCACTGATGTTTAAAAGTAAAACATTATGCTTTATGCCCCCCAGAGAGATGTTCCAAAGTCAAGGGAATCTGAAATCCATATTAATTTTCGAGGCTTATGTAAGCTTTTCTTTATTATTATTAATGTGTTACTTTTTTTTTCTTTTAATTTTCTTCTGGAGGCACTGCTTTAAAACTGACTAATGTCCAGCATTAGCTAAAATGGCTAATTTCAAATAGCCAATATAAACAAAGCCCAAAGAAAATCTCTACTTCCTCATTTCAGATATGAATGCTTTAAATTACTAGCCAAATCAGGAAATTGGAAATCATCAATTAAAGGTATATTACTTCTCAAGTGAGAGTTTTAATTTACAGAAAATATTGTCTTGCCCTTTTCGGCTTAGAAAAACAAAAGAGGATGTAGTAAGGGGTGAAGGGAACATAAAATATTATTGAAACATTCTACTGGAAGAATCTATTATAGGCTACTGTTATTGAAAAGATGGACCAAATGACAGCAGCCTGTTCTCCTGTGGTTCTTCATTCTGTAGCACACACAGTAAAACCAAGTGTGACTAGCTTGGGAGCTCCATGCACATGTGACTCCCCCTTTGTAATGCCTGTGCAGAATCTTCTGAAGGGGCCATGCCTCTCATACTGAAAACATTACACAGACAAGTCTCAGGTAATCTGTTCATGATATATCAACCACAGTGACTCTGAAGTCAAGCCTGCCCCACTGGATTAGTACCTAGAGTGAAATGATATGGATTTTATTAAAAAGCACCTCATCTTATTTATAAGAATTATTTGGTTTTAGAAATTGTTTCACCATTAAAATAAACTGTCATTGTACAATCAAAATAGTATTTTGGGATACATTAAAAATAATTCTTAAACCATGAGTTTTTAATTATGTTTATTCATTTTTTCCATGTATTTGCCACAATTTCATTTTCATAAGAAGTAGTTTATTTTGTGGGGGCGGTGAGATGGACAGTGATTACTCATTAATTCAGAGAAGAACCCTGTGGGGTTTTCTACTTATTGATTTTCCAACATGGAAATGTATTTTAATGCTTTATAGCTGCCGATCATGCTTATCTGTGAAACACATATCTGTTGATTACATGTCGATGTATGTCAATATGGAAGCTTAAATTATATTTCACTGATGTTTAAAAGTAAAACATTATGCTTTATGCCCCCCAGAGAGATGTTCCAAAGTCAAGGGAATCTGAAATCCATATTAATTTTCGAGGCTTATGTAAGCTTTTCTTTATTATTATTAATGTGTTACTTTTTTTTTCTTTTAATTTTCTTCTGGAGGCACTGCTTTAAAACTGACTAATGTCCAGCATTAGCTAAAATGGCTAATTTCAAATAGCCAATATAAACAAAGCCCAAAGAAAATCTCTACTTCCTCATTTCAGATATGAATGCTTTAAATTACTAGCCAAATCAGGAAATTGGAAATCATCAATTAAAGGTATATTACTTCTCAAGTGAGAGTTTTAATTTACAGAAAATATTGTCTTGCCCTTACAGTGTGTTAGCTTATTGCGGACCATTAGCTCCAGCAGAACATCTTTTGAAGATAGAGCACTGAATACATTGTCAAGGTAAAATTTATATTTTAAAGACTATCTTAACTTTGGGCAGATAAATACTTTTGTTTGCAAACAACCAACTTAAAAAAAATCGCTAAATTATGTATGGGCATATACTAAGCTGCAGTGTTTAATCAGCTTAACATTTTTACTTCTGGCAATTTTCCCCTTCATTTATACATACTAATATATATTTTACATTTTCATATTGTTGTTTCCATCCTAACAAACCTCACTAATGCTTGCGAGAAGGTTCACTTGTTAAAGATAGACCTTTATCATAACAGTCATATTCACTCCTATATTGATTTATAATTAATCAAACTTTAAAAAGAATTTTTTATCAAAATGGATAAAAAGAAACATTTCATATGTTGTTAATTCCTTGAGAGGTGGTGAGAATCTGTCACATTCACTGCTCTATCCTGAAGACATAATAGAATTTGGGTCTTATTGCAGATAACTGGTAAATACTTGTTGGATAAATAATGCTTTATTCAAGTACTAGGTACATGAGCTATGATGTTGAATATCAGACATTTTGTCTGGCGTTCTGTCATGTATGACCTTGGGAAAGACCTTAAACTCTACCTAGCAAATGAGCTTCCCTGGGGGCTCAGGCGGTAAAGAATCTCCCTGCAATGCTGGAGGCCTGAGTCTGATCCCTAAGTCAGGAAGATCCCCTGAAGAAGGAAATGGCAACCCACTCCAGTATTCTTGCCTGGAGAATGCCATGAATAGAGGAGCCTGGCAGGCTATAATTCATGGGGTCACAAAGAGTCGAACACAACAGGGTAACTCACATACACATGCAGAAAATGAATGGCCCTTTCCAGCAAATTTATAGAACTTAATAGTTCTGAATCTCTATGGGTTGCTTAACATTCTAGGCCATATTAAAGGGCATAAAAAATTAACTGGAGTGATCACTTCTGAATCAAACTGGTTTGCCTAAATTATAGTTACTATGTCCGGAGATTATTTCTAGGATATAAATATCTGATCTATCTAGCAAGGCATATTTGTAGAAAAAATGGAACCCCCTAAACTAGGCTTAAATTTTTATAGATTTGAATACAAAAAGAGCTGCTGCTTTGATCTGATCTGAGTATTGACTATTAACCTAGATAGTTAACTAAATGGCAATGTGAACTTTTACAATAAAGTAACTTTTCTATTTAGTAATTTTTTTGGCTAAGATAAAAATTAGAGATAAACATACCATTGGTCCAGGGCCAGCTCCTTTTCCATCATACTGAGCAGCAAAGTTCTAGATGGGAGAAAAAAATACATATATACAGTAACTATTAGCCATACAGTTCATTTTTCTCATTCTACTTGTAAAGAGTTTTCTGTTGTTTAAAAGGGATCAGTGTTTATGATATCCTTATTAGTTTAGACTTCCATACTGAGCTAAATTCTTAAAAAAATTCAGGAGAGATACAAGTTTAAAATTTAGTCTGCTCCTAGTTTGAAATAGGGAGCATCCCTACTTACTTACCTACTTACTTTTGAACCTTTTCTTGCCCTGTTAATCCTCTCACTCCAGTGCCTCCCTACCTGTACACTGAGGAGGAGGGCTTTCCAAACTTTGAAAGTCAGTGAGGCCCCCCGATAAATTAAGCAGAAACCAAGAGAACAATTTTGTATTTCTACTTGTTGCCCTGCTTCTCTGGAACTGCACAATATGACTAAGAGGCCATTTTCTTGCTGTCGTTTCAAAAAGGGTTATAAAGAGTTCTCAAATTTAAAGGAAAATTAAATTAAAATGCCCTTGGAAGATTAAACTTTTAAAAAATAGTTCACAGTAATAGATTTCCTGTTAAAGATCTCTCTTAGAGTGGTAGATCTATTTTAAAAGATGCTTTTTAATGCACTCAGTAGATAAGCCATCATAATAAGATCTTCAGGGGAGAAAGGTTTTCTTTTATTGGCGTACAGTTGGGTATTAGAATCAGGCTTCTGATTCATAGTGCTAACCAATTAAGCAAATATGTTTTCCTTCCTGCAGTGAGGCCATTTGGCGCTCATACCATTGTTAAAGCATAAAGCTAAAAGAAGATATTAATGAAAAAGGGAAATGTACTTTTCTCAAATTAGTTTCAAGCAAATTAAACCCAAAACTGCTTTGAATGTTGGTTCCGCAGACTTCAAGTCGAGGAGAATAAAAAGAGTAGGGTGTTTGTGAAATTGCTTAAGATCAGGGATTTCATTTATAATTCAATCTAATCAAAACTTTTAATAATGCAACACCTCTTATTTGTGCCCTGCTGATAAAAGATATTAAATTCCCAAATTAAATAAGGGTCGTGAGGGCTGCAGCTACCTTCAGTGAACACAAAGACGTATCCTGTAATTGACAAGGGCTCACAAAGAGATCTGGCAAAGCAGAATCTTGAGTGAAGAAAGCAAAGAAAGGAACTAAAATAACTATACTAATATCCACATAGTAAACTTGCCCTTAAAATCACTAAAAATACATTCCCCAGTGACTCTTATTACAATACAGGTATAAGAAACCAAGTTAGCTAAAAGTTAACAGTACTTAAAGGCACCTTACCCCACCGAGACCAGGGGGACCAGGAGGGCCAGGTGGGCCAGGTGGACCAGGAGGGCCTGGGATACCGTCCTCACCATCTTTGCCTGGTGGTCCTGGTGGACCCTGTTATGTAAAAAGTGAAATCCATTGGAGTTAGAAGGACTCTGTAGGGACCTGTACTTCAAAAGAGATTTCTGAATACATGTGGCAAGATACTGATACTAGTCAGAATGTACTAGTGGCATGGCCATTTAAAATGCCATATTTGTCACTATTGACTTGGGTCTGTTTTAGAAGGAGGTTTAGTAGTTGGTATCTGAAGAAGACACAAGACAGGATAGTTTCTCCTGGAAGGGGACTGTATCAGCCATTGGGTATTAATTCTTAATGGGGCTCCAGGATTCAGATAAAACTAAAACTTATCGCTTTTAATGCACTCAGTAGATAAGCCATCATAATAAGATCTTCAGGGGAGAAAGGTTTTCTTTTATTGGCGTACAGTTGGGTATTAGAATCAGGCTTCTGATTCATAGTGCTAACCAATTAAGCAAATATGTTTTCCTTCCTGCAGTGAGGCCATTTGGCGCTCATACCATTGTTAAAGCATAAAGCTAAAAGAAGATATTAATGAAAAAGGGAAATGTACTTTTCTCAAATTAGTTTCAAGCAAATTAAACCCAAAACTGCTTTGAATGTTGGTTCCGCAGACTTCAAGTCGAGGAGAATAAAAAGAGTAGGGTGTTTGTGAAATTGCTTAAGATCAGGGATTTCATTTATAATTCAATCTAATCAAACTTTTTAATAATGCAACACCTCTTATTTGTGCCCTGCTGATAAAAGATATTAAATTCCCAAATTAAATAAGGGTCGTGAGGGCTGCAGCTACCTTCAGTGAACACAAAGACGTATCCTGTAATTGACAAGGGCTCACAAAGAGATCTGGCAAAGCAGAATCTTGAGTGAAGAAAGCAAAGAAAGGAACTAAAATAACTATACTAATATCCACATAGTAAACTTGCCCTTAAAATCACTAAAAATACATTCCCCAGTGACTCTTATTACAATACAGGTATAAGAAACCAAGTTAGCTAAAAGTTAACAGTACTTAAAGGCACCTTACCCCACCGAGACCAGGGGGACCAGGAGGGCCAGGTGGGCCAGGTGGACCAGGAGGGCCTGGGATACCGTCCTCACCATCTTTGCCTGGTGGTCCTGGTGGACCCTGTTATGTAAAAAGTGAAATCCATTGGAGTTAGAAGGACTCTGTAGGGACCTGTACTTCAAAAGAGATTTCTGAATACATGTGGCAAGATACTGATACTAGTCAGAATGTACTAGTGGCATGGCCATTTAAAATGCCATATTTGTCACTATTGACTTGGGTCTGTTTTAGAAGGAGGTTTAGTAGTTGGTATCTGAAGAAGACACAAGACAGGATAGTTTCTCCTGGAAGGGGACTGTATCAGCCATTGGGTATTAATTCTTAATGGGGCTCCAGGATTCAGATAAAACTAAAACTTATCGCTATAAACTTATATGGTTAACAGTACACAGTAATGTACTGTATATATTGACTATCAGTTTCTGACCAATGAATTTACTCAAGTATTTTAGTATGTTATATGTGAAAAGTGGATGCATCGATATAATAATAGTCATTTTATCACAGGGTAGAAAATCCTGCAGATTTCCTACCATCAGTACTATTTGTGTTGTTAAAATAATTTACTGACATAACCCTACCTGTAGTAGCTTGAGTGGAATACATTTAAGTCTGTACTTTTCGATGGATACAAGGTATGGGTATTTATATATCAATGTGAGTGTCATATAGTGAAAAACCATGTGGTTACACATACTACATAAGCCTAGCAAGGAAATCTAAGAACTATGAATAAAGTGCAGGCCCAGCTTGTACATTTATTAATTTAGACAGAAATATGCTGTTGACTGCTGTTTCACTATTATGCCCAACCTACAGATGAGATCTTACATGAGAATGAAACTAACCATGTTGAAAAGAGAAGGGCCGTGTGGTGGTGGGTAGATACATTCCCATTATGTATGTGTTGGACAGGTCAACTTAAAACAAAGAAAGATAGACCATGCAAAGAATTTGACTGTAATAGGTCTGCTTTCTTAAAGGATAATCGTGACGTAAAAAGAATATTGATTATATATAATAATGTTCATTCACTTTCTGTAGGGCATTATCTGCTTAAAAGATAGGCAATTATCTGGATACATAATATTCTTATAAACTGTCAGTCTCCTGTAGTTTCTAATATGTGGTTATTAAAATATGGGCCAAAGCCCTTTAAAAGTTCAAAAATTACACACCCTTTTTCCGCGTGGTCCTCTATCTCCACTTGGGCCCTACAAGGAAGATACAAACAGCACAATAATAAATGTCTAAGCAATTTCCGGTGAATGAGCAAAGCATTCTTGATAATGATTAGTCAGGAGGCTGATCTAACCATAATGTGACTAGATGGTAGCTATAAAAATGGCATAATACAATAGATAAGAATAGTTTCTCCTGGAAGGCTATTCAGCCATTGGGTATTAATTCTTAATGGGGCTCCAGGATTCAGATAAAACTAAAACTTATCGCTATAAACTTATATGGTTAACAGTACACAGTAATGTACTGTATATATTGACTATCAGTTTCTGACCAATGAATTTACTCAAGTATTTTAGTATGTTATATGTGAAAAGTGGATGCATCGATATAATAATAGTCATTTTATCACAGGGTAGAAAATCCTGCAGATTTCCTACCATCAGTACTATTTGTGTTGTTAAAATAATTTACTGACATAACCCTACCTGTAGTAGCTTGAGTGGAATACATTTAAGTCTGTACTTTTCGATGGATACAAGGTATGGGTATTTATATATCAATGTGAGTGTCATATAGTGAAAAACCATGTGGTTACACATACTACATAAGCCTAGCAAGGAAATCTAAGAACTATGAATAAAGTGCAGGCCCAGCTTGTACATTTATTAATTTAGACAGAAATATGCTGTTGACTGCTGTTTCACTATTATGCCCAACCTACAGATGAGATCTTACATGAGAATGAAACTAACCATGTTGAAAAGAGAAGGGCCGTGTGGTGGTGGGTAGATACATTCCCATTATGTATGTGTTGGACAGGTCAACTTAAAACAAAGAAAGATAGACCATGCAAAGAATTTGACTGTAATAGGTCTGCTTTCTTAAAGGATAATCGTGACGTAAAAAGAATATTGATTATATATAATAATGTTCATTCACTTTCTGTAGGGCATTATCTGCTTAAAAGATAGGCAATTATCTGGATACATAATATTCTTATAAACTGTCAGTCTCCTGTAGTTTCTAATATGTGGTTATTAAAATATGGGCCAAAGCCCTTTAAAAGTTCAAAAATTACACACCCTTTTTCCGCGTGGTCCTCTATCTCCACTTGGGCCCTACAAGGAAGATACAAACAGCACAATAATAAATGTCTAAGCAATTTCCGGTGAATGAGCAAAGCATTCTTGATAATGATTAGTCAGGAGGCTGATCTAACCATAATGTGACTAGATGGTAGCTATAAAAATGGCATAATACAATAGATAAGAATATTTTGTTTTTATTATAATTCTATGTAATTTTGTTTTACACTGGGAGATGGTGGCTATAGTTTCCAGCCTTAGGCCAATAGTATAGCCACTATTTTTAGAAAAATGATTTCTGTGGATAAAATGATCACTTTGTGACACTGATAACAGCATATTCATATATAGTCAAAGCCCTTTAAAATAAACTTTTGTCTACTACTATAATTAATATAATACTCATTCCATCTACAGAATAAAAACAAGTCTTTTCATTTCCTTCAGTATGTAAATCACCACTTGTATAATATAGCTATAATTAGAGATGACTCTGGAAGATAATAAAGCTTCGTTATCTTACACATCAAAGCTCCTTTATTTTATGGTTTAACTAATGCATATTCATATGGGCAGAATCTTGACAATGAATTTTCCTTCTATAGTATATTGTAAGTTTAGTGAAACTCTTAAGTTATCTCTGATCATTTCAGATTTGGAGAAGTATTGGATTCTTACCTTTCTTGCAGTTGCCTAGAAAAGAATAAGCAAATGATTATTATAAGGAAAAGTAAATAAATTTTAAAATGGCTCCCATTTCTGTATAGTATACAAACATACCTACAGATTATACATACTGCACATTGCTATTAATATTTCCAAGTACAATTTAAATTTTACTAATAAATAAAATATGTACAGACCCCAGATATATACTTATCTATAACTGTACCTCAAATTCAGTTCATGAGCTAAGAATCTGTTCATAATAATCTTGCAAATGATTCCAGAGAGTGACACAGTTCTCTCGCTCGATGAACTCTTCTACTTCGTAGTAGCTGATGCTAAAACCCAACCTTCCAGTGAATTATTTTACTCTTTTTCTTATGGGTGTAGGTTTTAGGGTGTCCTTATTCAGTAGCCCCGCCCATTATGGAAATTGGGGTGGGTACTTTCTAAGGCAGCCAGAAAGATTCACCTACCATCACTCTTGATTTTTTTTGGAAATTCTGATTGGTCACTACCAACACAGCTTCCTTTGCCTTCCCCAGAGATGACTACTGTGGCCAAGGCAATCAAAGTCTAAAATAAGAAATTCTAAAAGTAATTTTACTCACCTCTTGTAAAGCTATAGAAAAAAGGGGAAAAAAAGAAATAATTATTAGTATTATTCCATTGATCATTAGCAGGTTTTAACAAATGGGTATATTCATCTATAAAATTTGACTTACCTAATTAAGGGACCAGTTGGGTTTTTTATTAAGAATATTCTAGTGTCTTGGAAATTATGCATGTCAAAATAATGGCCATGATCAGCAGGATGATTTGTTTTCAATATTAATATGTAAATATATTTTGAATTAAATTGCTAATTATTTACTATTTTATAAATACTGTGAAATATTAATGTGTCTAAAGGATACTTCTGATGTTTAGTAATTATGTTAAGTTGCACAGGTGAATCACTGACTGTGAGCAAAATCAGTAAATTGATGAGGGGATAATGTGTAGTTTAGATAATTTTTGATACTTAAAAATTTTTAAAGGAGGAAATCCAGGAAAGTACATTCCCTGAAACAGGCTTTTTTATAATGAAACATTAATGGTACAGTGTTTGTAGCATTTTTAATGTCCTTTTTAAAAAGGTCTAATTTGCAAACTAGTCACTATGAAAATGAATTCATTTGGACATCTGAAATTTTGCTTTGAATAGGTTCACTTAAATTAGGTAAGGTCATTTTACCAACATGTACCACTTTTGTCCCCGAGAAAGAATTGCTCTGTATAAATGGAAAAACTGTGGATTAAACGTCTAGAAAAATAATGGGGAAAACGCACTAAAGTAATATTCTCCCCCTTTGCCATAATTGCTCTAAGTCCTTAAAGATTAAATTCCTCTCCTACGGTATAAAAATTACAGATTAACACAGGATATAAGTGTGGCCAAGCTGGCAACAAAATGAATCACCCCTAAAAATTGCTTTAATTAGGTGGCCAAGAAGTGTGTCATTTGGAGTGAGAACATCTGTTGCAACAGTCACACTTCAGGAGGGCGGACCACATCCAGAGCTGACATTTAAGGGCAGTTTATGAGAATTACTTTTAAATTAGGAAAATGATATGTTTACTTATTATGTACCAACACAGCTTCCTTTGCCTTCCCCAGAGATGACTACTGTGGCCAAGGCAATCAAAGTCTAAAATAAGAAATTCTAAAAGTAATTTTACTCACCTCTTGTAAAGCTATAGAAAAAAGGGGAAAAAAAGAAATAATTATTAGTATTATTCCATTGATCATTAGCAGGTTTTAACAAATGGGTATATTCATCTATAAAATTTGACTTACCTAATTAAGGGACCAGTTGGGTTTTTTATTAAGAATATTCTAGTGTCTTGGAAATTATGCATGTCAAAATAATGGCCATGATCAGCAGGATGATTTGTTTTCAATATTAATATGTAAATATATTTTGAATTAAATTGCTAATTATTTACTATTTTATAAATACTGTGAAATATTAATGTGTCTAAAGGATACTTCTGATGTTTAGTAATTATGTTAAGTTGCACAGGTGAATCACTGACTGTGAGCAAAATCAGTAAATTGATGAGGGGATAATGTGTAGTTTAGATAATTTTTGATACTTAAAAATTTTTAAAGGAGGAAATCCAGGAAAGTACATTCCCTGAAACAGGCTTTTTTATAATGAAACATTAATGGTACAGTGTTTGTAGCATTTTAATGTCCTTTTAAAAGGTCTAATTTGCAAACTAGTCACTATGAAAATGAATTCATTTGGACATCTGAAATTTTGCTTTGAATAGGTTCACTTAAATTAGGTAAGGTCATTTTACCAACATGTACCACTTTTGTCCCCGAGAAAGAATTGCTCTGTATAAATGGAAAAACTGTGGATTAAACGTCTAGAAAAATAATGGGGAAAACGCACTAAAGTAATATTCTCCCCCTTTGCCATAATTGCTCTAAGTCCTTAAAGATTAAATTCCTCTCCTACGGTATAAAAATTACAGATTAACACAGGATATAAGTGTGGCCAAGCTGGCAACAAAATGAATCACCCCTAAAAATTGCTTTAATTAGGTGGCCAAGAAGTGTGTCATTTGGAGTGAGAACATCTGTTGCAACAGTCACACTTCAGGAGGGCGGACCACATCCAGAGCTGACATTTAAGGGCAGTTTATGAGAATTACTTTTAAATTAGGAAAATGATATGTTTACTTTATTATGTTCATCTGTAGGAAAAATAACTATACCTGGACTTGATTAACGGAAGTCCTTATGATTTTGGAAATTTGCCTTTTAATTACTCAGGCTAAGCCATGTCAAAGAATGCGTGTTTGGTAACTTTTATTCAGACAAGGTTTGGACGTTGATCAGAAGTTGAATTGACCTTTGTATCTTCAAACTTCCCTAGGTCAGTTTTCATCTTTAGAAGAGACTCTCCCTGGCGCCCCCCCCCCCCCCCACCCCGCCCCTACCCTCAGCTCTCATTTTAAAAAAATGAACCTGGTAACGTGAGTTTGTTCAATGCAATTATTCCTTAGTATTCACAGTGAGTATACTAAAAGTGGATGAAGGGAGAAGACACACACACACACACAAATGCATCAGTAATGATGCAGTGATAGACACCGTGGCATGTGGGTGGAGCCAAGCTTTAGAGTGTTGGGTGTGGCCAGATACTCTTACCCCTTCAAGTCAATAGCTTGGTCTGCTAGTCGGCCATTTTCAAGACAAAACCAGACTGATTTTCTCCATTCTATCTTGACCTGGAAATCTGGTCATAAAACCAACAGCTGGAAGGCAGCCTTGGAGTCCATTCAGTTTTTATCCTGGCCTTTTAGAAAAGGCTAAGTCTGACCTGCCCACGGATCACATGAAAAATTATTGGCAGGGTCATGGGAAAAACCTTGGTCTCCTGAGACCCAGATCAGTGTTGATTTTTCCCAATTTGCTAAGTTCAGAATGCCTGTCATTGGGAACATGTTAAAGAGAGAACTCTCAGGCTCAACAAAAGGCAGGACAGATTTTAGCTAAATGATGTTACCATTTCCATGACCAGGTAATGAAATGAGAAGCTAATTACTTTTATGAATGTATCCATTTTCCTTTCCTGATCACACCAACTAGCTTTTGGGATTGGCTTGAAGGAGAAATGCAGACATTCTCTGTATAACCCAGTGGAGTCTAAATGGGGTTTCCATTAGCCGGGAGCCCTGGTCCCCTGTGCTCTCCTTGTCCTCCCTCCAGAGGGCGCCTCATGGTCATCATCATCATCATCTAGACGAGTCTCAAAACACCCAGAAAAGTCTTTAGGGCGTGTTTTTTTGTTTGTTTGTTTGTTAATTACTTAGTTAAAAGGTCTTCTAAACCAGGCCTCAGATTTCAAGAGGTGGGTATCAGTGCAGTTATGGGCCTTCTAGGTGAAGGCGTTTGGCTTCCTTCATCATGTCAGTTAACATCTCATCCTTAAGGAAAAGATTCTCTGCTTCCTTTGAGCTTCACTAACTGGACGATCGAGATGAAGTTAACAGCCTCACTCTGAGTTAAGAGAAACGTTTCCTAATCTTTGACGAGAGTTGAGCCTTTTTTTAGTTTTCATTTCTACAGTATTTTTCCCACGTTTCTCCTAAATGCTAGCGTTTCTCCACATGCCAGAGAGCCTGCCCTCCTAGCTGTACTTAGAACTTTGCGAGGTTTACTTTTTCAGACCAGAGTGCCCACCTTCTAAGCCTCTTCCCCAGACTACCCGAAACAAGCTGAAGGCACTTACATTGGCATGTTGCTAGGCACGAAGTTACTGCAAGCAGCAACAAAGTCCGCGTATCCACAAAGCTGAGCATGTCTACCACTTAGACATGCAGACTCCTTGTGTCGCAGAGCCCCTGGGTCACCGGCGGAGGTATCACCTGGCGGGCGCAGGCATGCAGTCGTGGCCAGTACCTCCAACTTAGCCGAAACCTCCTGCCGCCTTGGTGCTAAAATAATAAAGCCCGGATCTGCCCTATTTATACGGCCAAAGTTTCTCCGGCCCGAGGGTGCCTCCAAAAGCAATTCCACCAATGGGAGGGCTGGGGCTGGGGCTGGGGGCCCGGGCAGCCACAGCTGGGAGGAGACTGCGGGGGCGCAGAGGAGGGAGCGGAGCGGGGAGGGACGTGGCCACGGGGGCTGGCTTCTTAAATTGGTTCCATTCTTTTTGAGGACGTGGACACTTTTGAGGCTTTCAAGGGGAAACTCTGACTCGCTGTCTGCATACCTCCGCCCTCCCCATCCCCCCGGCCCTCCCCCTCGCCCTTTCCAAGTTTGGAAACACTTATGGACACGTCGGAGGGCTCTGCTGACACCGACGTGGGCAGAGTCTGCCGCTCTCGGGGGCAGCCCGGCAGCTGGAGAAGGGACGGGAGCCCAGAGATCAAAGCAGGAGCTGTCCAGCCCTGCTTACCTTGTGCCCTGCGGGCCACCGGCAGGGTGGGGGGCGGAGGGGCCGAGGACAAGGGAACTGGGTCCGACAGCGTGGCGCAGCTGGAGGCCGCCCTCCCTCCGCCCCTCCACCCCGCCCCCACCCCGCCCCCACCCCGCCCCGTTTTCTCCAGCTTTGGGGCGGGGTGCGCCCACTTTTTCAGCAGTAACGCTCCCTCTCTCTTCTGGCTCCGGGGAAAGGGTGAGAGCGGAGTTCAGTCGTTGGAAGGGTGGACTCGGAGACCGAGGATGCCCCTGTTGGGAGGGTGAGAAGGGGAGCCAGGCTAGGGGCAGGATGGCCTCCAGCATCAGAGAGGATGGGCTTTGCGCAGCAGACCAGGCTAGACCAAGCCATGAGAGAAATCCTGCGACCTCCTGGCTTCCCTCTGCTGAGGCGGATTCTAAATTGTAAACCGAGGCTTTGGAGGTTATCTGGTCCTGCGAAGTGACTGCAGCTGACTGACCGGCTCTCTCACCCCAGAGTCTCTTCCTGAGGTTGCATGGGAAGCTCACCCCCTCCCCTTCAGGCTTCCAGTCTCTCCCTCCTCTATTCCACAGACTCCTTGTCTGATTTACTAGCTCCCTCCCGCCGCCAGACTCAGAGAAGGCTGCAGTGAGCCCCCTCCACCTAACCCATCCCTCTTGTCCTTACGCCTATTCACTGACCACACTCTTAATAGAAAGCGTCCAAGCGTCTCCCAGCTCCTCTCCACACCTTGGGGAAAGCACCTAGGCCATCTAGAGGGACTAATGATTTGAGTTCAGGATACTGGCTGTCTTCTCTGGCCACACCTCAAGCACAGCTCCCACCCACATGAATGTTAACTTTCTCCCCCACATCCAACCTCCTCCTCCTTTGGGGGACCATTTCACTCTCTGCTCCCACCAGGAGAGGAGGAACTGGGACTTTCACCTCCAGACATTGGAAGCCAGGCCAGAGCTCTTGAGTGCCCTCCCCATCCCCCGGCCTCCCCTCGCCCTTTCCAAGTTTGGAAACACTTATGGACACGTCGGAGGGCTCTGCTGACACCGACGTGGGCAGAGTCTGCCGCTCTCGGGGGCAGCCCGGCAGCTGGAGAAGGGACGGGAGCCCAGAGATCAAAGCAGGAGCTGTCCAGCCCTGCTTACCTTGTGCCCTGCGGGCCACCGGCAGGGTGGGGGGCGGAGGGGCCGAGGACAAGGGAACTGGGTCCGACAGCGTGGCGCAGCTGGAGGCCGCCCTCCCTCCGCCCCTCCACCCCGCCCCCACCCCGCCCCCACCCCCGCCCCGTTTTCTCCAGCTTTGGGGCGTGTGTGCGCCCACTTTTTCAGCAGTAACGCTCCCTCTCTCTTCTGGCTCCGGGGAAAGGGTGAGAGCGGAGTTCAGTCGTTGGAAGGGTGGACTCGGAGACCGAGGATGCCCCTGTTGGGAGGGTGAGAAGGGGAGCCAGGCTAGGGGCAGGATGGCCTCCAGCATCAGAGAGGATGGGCTTTGCGCAGCAGACCAGGCTAGACCAAGCCATGAGAGAAATCCTGCGACCTCCTGGCTTCCCTCTGCTGAGGCGGATTCTAAATTGTAAACCGAGGCTTTGGAGGTTATCTGGTCCTGCGAAGTGACTGCAGCTGACTGACCGGCTCTCTCACCCCAGAGTCTCTTCCTGAGGTTGCATGGGAAGCTCACCCCCTCCCCTTCAGGCTTCCAGTCTCTCCCTCCTCTATTCCACAGACTCCTTGTCTGATTTACTAGCTCCCTCCCGCCGCCAGACTCAGAGAAGGCTGCAGTGAGCCCCCTCCACCTAACCCATCCCTCTTGTCCTTTACGCCTATTCACTGACCACACTCTTAATAGAAAGCGTCCAAGCGTCTCCCAGCTCCTCTCCACACCTTGGGGAAAGCACCTAGGCCATCTAGAGGGACTAATGATTTGAGTTCAGGATACTGGCTGTCTTCTCTGGCCACACCTCAAGCACAGCTCCCACCCACATGAATGTTAACTTTCTCCCCCACATCCAACCTCCTCCTCCTTTGGGGGACCATTTCACTCTCTGCTCCCCACCAGGGAGAGGAGGAACTGGGACTTTCACCTCCAGACATTGGAAGCCAGGCCAGAGCTCTTGAGAATCCAGATACTGGGTGCAGTCAGCGTCAGTGGATGGCCCTTTCCCCAGCCCTTTTGAGATGCCATTCCAGGCTCAGAGGAAAGGCCATTGATCTGGGCTGTGCCCCTGCTTGCTCAGCACCCCCAATGAGGCGACCATCCTCTCCCAAGGGCAGCACCAAGGGGGCATCCATAGGTCAGTTCTGTCTCCACCAAACAGAAGTAAATGGGCTGTAGTTCCTTGCTATTTTTTTCCCCTTTCTTTCACCCTTTCTTCTCTCCTTCCTCCACCGGCTCCTGTAAGGAAGAATTTCTGCCCAAGTTAACTCCATCAGCAGCTGCCCTAAAATAAAGGGATCGATTTTTCTTAAACTGTTTGCTTCCTCTAAGTTTAAAAACAAACAATAACAAAAAAAGTTTAGTGGAAATAAAACAGAAAATCCCCAAACTAAAGAACACCAAAAAACTTCTTTTATTCTAATTATGAGCACTGACTGGGTTAATAACTTTAGAAAGACTTTTTGAAATGGCTGTACATGTTTTGGAAATGTGATTATAATCTACCTTTTAGCATAACCAAATGCTCGGCAAGTTTTTGAGAGTTTAGGAAATTCAAAGCACACACTTTATAAACTAAAGCAAAAGTATCTCTTCAGAGTAAACTGATAACTGGAAAAGCATTCCTGGAACCTGATGCAAATACCAAATGCTTCCAGTCTCCCTCCTCTATTCCACAGACTCCTTGTCTGATTTACTAGCTCCCTCCGCCGCCAGACTCAGAGAAGGCTGCAGTGAGCCCCTCCACCTAACCCATCCCTCTTGTCCTTACGCCTATTCACTGACCACACTCTTAATAGAAAGCGTCCAAGCGTCTCCCAGCTCCTCTCCACACCTTGGGGAAAGCACCTAGGCCATCTAGAGGGACTAATGATTTGAGTTCAGGATACTGGCTGTCTTCTCTGGCCACACCTCAAGCACAGCTCCCACCCACATGAATGTTAACTTTCTCCCCCACATCCAACCTCCTCCTCCTTTGGGGGACCATTTCACTCTCTGCTCCCCACCAGGGAGAGGAGGAACTGGGACTTTCACCTCCAGACATTGGAAGCCAGGCCAGAGCTCTTGAGAATCCAGATACTGGGTGCAGTCAGCGTCAGTGGATGGCCCTTTCCCCAGCCCTTTTGAGATGCCATTCCAGGCTCAGAGGAAAGGCCATTGATCTGGGCTGTGCCCCTGCTTGCTCAGCACCCCCAATGAGGCGACCATCCTCTCCCAAGGGCAGCACCAAGGGGGCATCCATAGGTCAGTTCTGTCTCCACCAAACAGAAGTAAATGGGCTGTAGTTCCTTGCTATTTTTCCCCTTTCTTTCACCCTTTCTTCTCTCCTTCCTCCACCGGCTCCTGTAAGGAAGAATTTCTGCCCAAGTTAACTCCATCAGCAGCTGCCCTAAAATAAAGGGATCGATTTTTCTTAAACTGTTTGCTTCCTCTAAGTTTAAAAACAAACAATAACAAAAAAAGTTTAGTGGAAATAAAACAGAAAATCCCCAAACTAAAGAACACCAAAAAACTTCTTTTATTCTAATTATGAGCACTGACTGGGTTAATAACTTTAGAAAGACTTTTTGAAATGGCTGTACATGTTTTGGAAATGTGATTATAATCTACCTTTTAGCATAACCAAATGCTCGGCAAGTTTTTGAGAGTTTAGGAAATTCAAAGCACACACTTTATAAACTAAAGCAAAAGTATCTCTTCAGAGTAAACTGATAACTGGAAAAGCATTCCTGGAACCTGATGCAAATACCAAATGCTCTGCCGGGCTCCCTCCCTGCTGATGTGGCAGAGTTTGAAGCCGGCAAGCCTCAGCCCTTTGGTGGGAGGCCCTGGATCCAGAGGAAACCCTGAGAATGGAGAAAACCAAGGGGAATTTTTTTAAGCAGGAGACACATTTTTGCTCTAGCAGTTTTTACACATTATCTTTCTTGTGAGGAAGATAGTTAATTAAATATCTTATTGGAGGAGTTCTTTAATGCTTACAAATACAAGTGTTTGTAATCTAAACAGATCTCTGTTAGTTTGTGCCTCCAAACAAAGTGAGAAGCTTTGTGAGTGGACAGGGGTGGGGCTGGAAAGAGAGCTCTCTCCAAAGCCTAAACTGAATATCCAGGTGATGGCTGTGATGAGGTGTGTGACTGGAATGGGAGCCTAAGTGACTGGACAGGGGTGGGGAGTGGGGGTGGGGCATTGGAGACAGAGGAGGAGAAAGAAGAGAGTAGGAGGTAAAGTGGGGTAGAGGCGGAGAGGAGTGGAGGGAGGGAGAGAAAGAAGAAAGGAGGCAGAGATCAAAGACCACTACCACTTTGCTATTGGGCAGTTAACACCTGGGTTCCTATTCTTAAATCATTCTCCTTTGAAAACAAGATGATCACTTCAGTACCCTACAACCCCTCAGGTTACAAACTGGGCCACGCCCCAAAGCTTGTCTAGAGGAGAGTCAAGAGACCCACTGATTTTAAAAAAATGCAGAACAACAACAAAAAAAATGCAGAGCAGACCTAGAAGGGTGGTGCTCAGCGAAGGGAGGGAGACTGAACAGGGAGGTGGTTTTATGTATAAAATGGCTGATGAGTGCTGCTGTGTGGCAGAAACCAACACAGCATTGTAGAGCAATTTCCCTCCAATTAAAACATAAATGAAAAAATGCAAAAAAAAAAAAAAAAAAGGGTACAGAACAGCCCGGTAAGACCATGCTGTCTTATGCTTTTAGTCCTTTCTTTTCATTGGTCAAGCGTCAAACCGACATCTCCTTTCAAACATTTCTGAGGATCCACTCTGTAGAAAACACCAGTACTACACTATCTAAGTCTAGTGCTAGCTGATAATAAAAGTGTTAGCTAAGGAGCTTTGAGGGATGACTTCTCTTTGTGTTAATTGTTTGAAAGGCATGGGGATTCCTGCCCTACCTGTCATCAGTTGGATCATTCCATTCTTGCTGATTATTTACATAAGACCAGTTGTGCATTCACTCAAGTACTGTTTAGTGTTGTACTGACTGGTGGGCAAATAACATGGATCTTGTCCTCAGGGACCATGTAGTCTCTTGGAGGTTAGGAGAGGAGTGCAGGGAGTACTGTGATGGGGAACACAGGGTGCTTTTAAGTGTTTATGGGAGGATTAGATCGACCTAATCTAGATTTGGGTTGTCGTTCAGTTGCTCAGTCCTATCCGACTCTTTGCGATTCTATGGACTGCAGTATGCCAGGCTTCCCTGTCCTTCACTATCTCCTGGCGTTTGCTCAAACTCATGTCCCTTGAGTTGATGATGCCATCCAACCATCTCATCCTCTGTCACCCCTTCTCCTCCTGGCCTCAGTCTTTCCCAATGTCAGATTAAGGTGGGTGAAATCAAAAAGGGCATCCTGGAGGAGATAAGAAGCTCAACTCTTTAATATGAATAGGATAAGAAAAGATGAGGGAGAGATCCAGGCACAGAAGAACTAACACAGTTGGCAGTTCTGAGGAACAGAAGCATTTTGGTGTAGTGGATTTGTGGAGGGAGAGAGCAGAGGAAGGAATTGGCGATGAGACTGGTGGATTTAGCAGGAACGAGGTCAGAAAGAACCCTTTTGGCTGTGTTCTGGTGCTTGTGTTTTCTTGACTATGCTGTGGGGAGTGTTTGGATGACTTTAAGCAGAATTAGAGAGTGCTTTTGAGAAAGACTACTGTGGCTGCAGTGTAGGGAAGTGATTAGAAGGAGAACACACTGGAGACAAAGAGACCAGTTAGGAGGCTGCAGCAGTAATTCTGGAGGATAGCTGTGGTGACCTAGAGTAGGGCTCTAGAAGATGGAGAGAAGTTAGCAGACTTTGTAAACATGTTAGAATAGAAGAAAGACTGACATCTGATTTTGGGAAGTGAGGGAGAGGGACTTGGGGGGCATCAGGAAATTTCTTGCCTGAGCAACTGACTGCCTTGGAGGCAAAGGGGCATTTCCCATGAGCAGGGAAACACTTGAAGGGAAAAGACTTGGGGTGAAGGAGGGGAGGATAAAGAAGTCAAGTCTGGGTGTGTTCAGTTTTAGGTGATTGTGTCTCATCCACAATGATGGATAGGTCTCATGGGTGTATAGATGTTTAGACTGGGTGTCCAACACAGCCTAGACTTATGAATAAGGGAGTCAGCAGGATATCTTGTCCTCAGGGACCATGTAGTCTCTTGGAGGTTAGGAGTGAGTGCAGGGAGTACTGTGATGGGGAACACAGGGTGCTTTTAAGTGTTTATGGGAGGATTAGATCGACCTAATCTAGATTTGGGTTGTCGTTCAGTTGCTCAGTCCTATCCGACTCTTTGCGATTCTATGGACTGCAGTATGCCAGGCTTCCCTGTCCTTCACTATCTCCTGGCGTTTGCTCAAACTCATGTCCCTTGAGTTGATGATGCCATCCAACCATCTCATCCTCTGTCACCCCTTCTCCTCCTGGCCTCAGTCTTTCCCAATGTCAGATTAAGGTGGGTGAAATCAAAAAGGGCATCCTGGAGGAGATAAGAAGCTCAACTCTTTAATATGAATAGGATAAGAAAAGATGAGGAGAGATCCAGGCACAGAAGAACTAACACAGTTGGCAGTTCTGAGGAACAGAAGCATTTTGGTGTAGTGGATTTGTGGAGGGAGAGAGCAGAGGAAGGAATTGGCGATGAGACTGGTGGATTTAGCAGGAACGAGGTCAGAAAGAACCCTTTTGGCTGTGTTCTGGTGCTTGTGTTTTCTTGACTATGCTGTGGGGAGTGTTTGGATGACTTTAAGCAGAATTAGAGAGTGCTTTTGAGAAAGACTACTGTGGCTGCAGTGTAGGGAAGTGATTAGAAGGAGAACACACTGGAGACAAAGAGACCAGTTAGGAGGCTGCAGCAGTAATTCTGGAGGATAGCTGTGGTGACCTAGAGTAGGGCTCTAGAAGATGGAGAGAAGTTAGCAGACTTTGTAAACATGTTAGAATAGAAGAAAGACTGACATCTGATTTTGGGAAGTGAGGGAGAGGGACTTGGGGAGCATCAGGAAATTTCTTGCCTGAGCAACTGACTGCCTTGGAGGCAAAGGGGCATTTCCCATGAGCAGGGAAACACTTGAAGGGAAAAGACTTGGGGTGAAGGAGGGGAGGATAAAGAAGTCAAGTCTGGGTGTGTTCAGTTTTAGGTGATTGTGTCTCATCCACAATGATGGATAGGTCTCATGGGTGTATAGATGTTTAGACTGGGTGTCCAACACAGCCTAGACTTATGAATAAGGGAGTCAGCAGGATATCATGGAAGTGGATGAAATCCCCCAGATGGTACATGCAAATAGAAATTGACAATAATAAAATCTAGGACAAAAACCTGAAGGGCCTCAGCGTATAAGCTGCAGACAATAGAAGAGGAAAATCCACACAGGTGATCGAGCAGGAACAGCCACATAGGATGGAGGAGAACCATAGTATCTCCATCACAAAAGACAAGGAAACAGGTTGTTTGGTGGATAAGACCACGAGAGGTCAAATAAAGCTAAAAGGATAACATAGATTAGCAAATTGGAGATCACTAGTGTCCTTGGTGAGGGTGTTTCCAATGGAATGAAGTCCTACTGAGAGAATGCAGAAGAGTGAGGAAATGAACACATCTCAAGTAGAATGTGAGTTCCGTCAGAAGTATAATAGGAGTTGAGAGCGATCTTGGGTTAAGAGTGATGTTAGGGTTAATATGTAGGGGAATTTTGTGTGCTAGAATGTCACCATCAAAGCAAATGTTTTGTCTTAACACAGACCCACATTTTATTTTTTTAAAGATGATGATCATGATTATTATTATTGTTTGGCCAGTTTTATTTTGTTCTTTGGCCTGTGTGGACTTCCCATTGCAGTGGCCTTCCTTGTTGCAGAGCACCAGCTCTGGGCACATGTGCTCCAGAGCGCTGGCTTGTAATTGGACACACTGATCCAGCTGCTCCACGGCACGTGGGATCTTCCCAGGCCAGGGATTGAACCGGTGCCCCTTGCATTGCAAGGTGGACTCTTTACCCCTGGACCACCATGGAAGCCTTATTATTATTATTTTTTTTGATATAGACCATTTTAAAATATCTGTTGGCTTTGTTACAATATTGCTTCTGTTTTACCTTTGGTATTTTGGTCTGGAGGCATGTAGAATCTTAGCTCCCTGACCAGGGATCAAACTCATACTCCCTGCATTGGAAGGCAAAGTCTTAACCATTGCATCACCAGGAAGTCCCCAACCCCATTAAAGCCTTCCACTGAAATGGTCTTCTCCTTCCTTAGGTTTCCTCCTCATTTTTCTCATCCACAATGATGGATAGTCAGGGGGAAACTGGGTGTCCAACACAGCCTAGACTTATGAATAAGGGAGTCAGCAGGATATCATGGAAGTGGATGAAATCCCCCAGATGGTACATGCAAATAGAAATTGACAATCATAAAATCTAGGACAAAACCTGAAGGGCCTCAGCGTATAAGCTGCAGACAATAGAAGAGGAAAATCCACACAGGTGATCGAGCAGGAACAGCCACATAGGATGGAGGAGAACCATAGTATCTCCATCACAAAAGACAAGGAAACAGGTTGTTTGGTGGATAAGACCACGAGAGGTCAAATAAAGCTAAAAGGATAACATAGATTAGCAAATTGGAGATCACTAGTGTCCTTGGTGAGGGTGTTTCCAATGGAATGAAGTCCTACTGAGAGAATGCAGAAGAGTGAGGAAATGAACACATCTCAAGTAGAATGTGAGTTCCGTCAGAAGTATAATAGGAGTTGAGAGCGATCTTGGGTTAAGAGTGATGTTAGGGTTAATATGTAGGGGAATTTTGTGTGCTAGAATGTCACCATCAAAGCAAATGTTTTGTCTTAACACAGACCCACATTTTATTTTTTTAAAGATGATGATCATGATTATTATTATTGTTTGGCCAGTTTTATTTTGTTCTTTGGCCTGTGTGGACTTCCCATTGCAGTGGCCTTCCTTGTTGCAGAGCACCAGCTCTGGGCACATGTGCTCCAGAGCGCTGGCTTGTAATTGGACACACTGATCCAGCTGCTCCACGGCACGTGGGATCTTCCCAGGCCAGGGATTGAACCGGTGCCCCTTGCATTGCAAGGTGGACTCTTTACCCCTGGACCACCATGGAAGCCTTATTATTATTATTTTTTTTGATATAGACCATTTTAAAATATCTGTTGGCTTTGTTACAATATTGCTTCTGTTTTACCTTTGGTATTTTGGTCTGGAGGCATGTAGAATCTTAGCTCCCTGACCAGGGATCAAACTCATACTCCCTGCATTGGAAGGCAAAGTCTTAACCATTGCATCACCAGGGAAGTCCCCAACCCCATTAAAGCCTTCCACTGAAATGGTCTTCTCCTTCCTTAGGTTTCCTCCTCATTCACTTTTTAGTATTGAAGCAAAAGAGCACTTAAGCGCATGGAGATTTGTTTTTAACTTGATAGTGAATAATGATCAATTTTTTTTTTCAGGAGATCCCTTTGAAATGTGTAGACAGAGTCAATTTATATCATGTTTTCTGAATCCCAGTTTTAATCTGGGGGGTTCATCTGGGATTCAGTGCCCCATTTTTCATGTTTAGAAATATGAAATAGACAACCACTTCTTTAGTTAAGCATAACTCATAGTTTAAAATGTACAGATTGTATGGATATAGATATTTCATTATTGACTGTTCCATGCCCTGAAATTCAGAGGGATTTATCAGGGTACATAAATTTCAGTTCATAAGTTCACCTTTTTCGTTAAGATGATACTGATTACATTGCTTCAGCTAGTTCCAAATGCATCCTTAATTTGTCTACTCTGGCTTATTGGGACTTTGATTGTTTTGGTTTCCAGATTCGTATTTTTCACTTCTTTTCTAATGGCTGGAAGAAATAAGGAGACTTTTATTTCAGTTGCAACAGAAGATTCTGGGTGTTGTTAATTGATTGATTCATCCATTAAGTTGAACTGAGATATAGAAAAAGAATTATAGAGACTTAATTATATATGATACCATATTTAGAATTTATATAATTTATATTTCATTTAAAAAGAACTAGAAAATTCAGTTAGTGGTAGTACTGACTCTTTATAGAGTTTAAATTTGATTTTGATCTTTAGAATTCTCTACTTGTGCAGATAACCTTCTAATTAATGTGACAACAAAACCACCTTTACATAGTGTGTTAAGAAATGTGCTGGTAATTTTGCCTAAATTATCTCAAGCCTCCAAAAATCATTATCTAAATCTTGGTGGGGTATGTGTTATTATTTCCAAGTTTACAAGTGGAAAAAAATGAGACTTAGAGAGGTGAAATGTCCTGTCTAAGTCTTCCCAGATATGCCAAAACTGGTCAAGTTCTATTAGGCTTGGATCTGTTCTCTGTTGTCCATTTTTCAAATGCTCTGTACTTCTGATATCTAGAATCTATCACAGTCATAGCTGATGAATTAATTAAAGGAGTTTGTTGTTCATTGACTGGCTTCATTTGAACCTGAGGTCTTTAATGGCAGAGGTAATGTCTGTTTTATTCACACCTGCAGCCTAGATCCTAGTACGGTGCCTACTGAATAAGAGATGCTTAACAAATATTTACTCGACAAATTAAGACTGGTGTGGCATGACATGACTGGAGAATATAGAACTAGATATAAATCCCAGTTATTTTCTTCACTGATGGTTTACCACATAACCTACACTCTTAAAACTGTTTTTATTAATATGTAAGAATAGCAATCAGCACATTAAATTTACTTGAATAATATTTGAATATTTTATATTTATATTTTAGTCACCTCACCTGATAGTAACATCTAATTATCCCTCGATAGCTCCTAAAGATTTTATTTAAGTCAAATTTATGAAAGACAAAGTTATTGAAGAATAGGAAAAAACTAATTTTTTTAAAAAATAATAAAGCCACACAATCTTAGTGTTGGAAGACAATTTAGATATCAGCCAAATCATAATTATAATGTGTGGAGTCAGGATTTGTTTTTCTACTGTATTTCTAGTGGCTGGCAGTCATACAGTGGGTGTTCAATAAGCTTTAGTTGCATGAATGAACGTGTTTTAGAAATGAATATAGAGGCACTGCGAAGTTATGTGACATGCTAGCTTACAGTAGACCTGTAGCCAGGGGTCTCCTCATTCCCAGTCTCCTGCTCTTTTCTTCAAATTAAAATCACATCTAGCATTTGTCTGGAATAGTCTGTAATATTTAACATTTTCAACAAACTGAACATTAGTTATTACCTTACTGAGTATAAATTGAGGCTCCAGATTAGTGGTTCTCTAAGTGTGGTCCCTGGACCAATAATACTAGCCTTACCTTAGAACTTGTTAGAGAAAAACTGCATGCTAAATCAGAAACTCAGGATGTGAATTAGTCCGTGTTTTAATAGCCTTCCAAGAGATTTCATAGGCCAAAACTGGTCAAGTTCTATTAGGCTTGGATCTGTTCTCTGTTGTCCATTTTTCAAATGCTCTGTACTTCTGATATCTAGAATCTATCACAGTCATAGCTGATGAATTAATTAAAGGAGTTTGTTGTTCATTGACTGGCTTCATTTGAACCTGAGGTCTTTAATGGCAGAGGTAATGTCTGTTTTATTCACACCTGCAGCCTAGATCCTAGTACGGTGCCTACTGAATAAGAGATGCTTAACAAATATTTACTCGACAAATTAAGACTGGTGTGGCATGACATGACTGGAGAATATAGAACTAGATATAAATCCCAGTTATTTTCTTCACTGATGGTTTACCACATAACCTACACTCTTAAAACTGTTTTTATTAATATGTAAGAATAGCAATCAGCACATTAAATTTACTTGAATAATATTTGAATATTTTATATTTATATTTTAGTCACCTCACCTGATAGTAACATCTAATTATCCCTCGATAGCTCCTAAAGATTTTATTTAAGTCAAATTTATGAAAGACAAAGTTATTGAAGAATAGGAAAAAACTAATTTTTTTAAAAAATAATAAAGCCACACAATCTTAGTGTTGGAAGACAATTTAGATATCAGCCAAATCATAATTATAATGTGTGGAGTCAGGATTTGTTTTTCTACTGTATTTCTAGTGGCTGGCAGTCATACAGTGGGTGTTCAATAAGCTTTAGTTGCATGAATGAACGTGTTTTAGAAATGAATATAGAGGCACTGCGAAGTTATGTGACATGCTAGCTTACAGTAGACCTGTAGCCAGGGGTCTCCTCATTCCCAGTCTCCTGCTCTTTTCTTCAAATTAAAATCACATCTAGCATTTGTCTGGAATAGTCTGTAATATTTAACATTTTCAACAAACTGAACATTAGTTATTACCTTACTGAGTATAAATTGAGGCTCCAGATTAGTGGTTCTCTAAGTGTGGTCCCTGGACCAATAATACTAGCCTTACCTTAGAACTTGTTAGAGAGAAAAACTGCATGCTAAATCAGAAACTCAGGATGTGAATTAGTCCGTGTTTTAATAGCCTTCCAAGAGATTTCATATTGAGGAACATGGCTATTATAGGTCAGCTTGAATTGTTGTTTAGTTGCTAAGTTCTGTCCCTCTCTTTGGTGAATCTATGACTGTAGTCCACCAGGCTCCTCTCTCCTTGGGTTTCTCCAGGCAAGAACACTAGAGTGGGTAGCCATTCCCTTCTCCAGGGGATCTTCTTGACCCAGAGATTGAACCTTCATCTCCTGCATTGGCGAGTGCATTCTTTACCACTGAGCACCCAGGAAGCACTTAAACTTGAATTAGATAGATCTGAATCTAGTATCATGGAGAATAAATGTGAGGATGACAGGATAGAAAAGTAGGAAAGTCTGGTTAAGAAAATGCTAATTCTTTTTTTCTGTTCTTCATTCCAAAGAGCCTCCTCCACAGCCATTTTTGCTCTTTAATATGTCTGTTGATGGTGTGTCTTTTCTTGATCCTCCTTGGTTCAAAAGGATGGGTATCTGAAAGACTATTATTTGTGATTGTTTTCATTCTTTTTTTCCTGATTCAAACTTTAAAGTTACTGGGATAACATAACATTTACAATGGAAAAATGTGTGTTAAAGAACGTATTACCTTAACTCAAGCAAAGTGAGTGTGTTTGGCCCAGTGGTTAGAACTTGAAGTTCTGGTTTGTAGCACCAGTTCCAGTCTGGACCAATGAACTTCTCCCTGCTACAGTACCTTGGAATTCACCACTCTGTGAACCTGGGGTGTAATTCCCTGGGTAATTAAATAGTTCAGGTGAGGCAGGAAAAAATCTTGGGTTACTGCAAATCTGTTATTCATGCTAGAAAATTTCCCCCCAAAGCCCAGGTGATGGTTTGAAATGTTTTATTTCTGCATTGACATCACTGACATATGCTCCCATTCCCTGTAGTTCCCATGTCCTGTCTTGGTACTTGAATTAAAATGGCACTCCAGAGCCTTCAGAAATGAACTTCCCTTCAGAAGTACCCCACAGAGTAACTGAGAGGGTCGATCTTCCTATTCAGAACTTCAGAATGTGCAGTATGTTAGAAAAAACAATCCTGGAAGTCTTTGGTTTTGTCTGGGAGTCACTGCTGGGTTTCCTGACAGGTTCCCTATTTCACCACTGTCGCCGCTTAGGTACAACTGCTGAGCCAGTCCTCCTAGACTTTGGAAACAGGCCCTGTCCCTGTACACGATGAATTGATGAAGCTCCAGTTCCAGTGTTTTCTGCCTAACATTCATTGGATTTGACGTGGTGGCACTGTTCTTTTATCTGAGCTTTGTATTCTGAAACCCAGTCTACATGGTAACCCTATTCAGAGAGCATCTTTCTTCATCTTGTCTTCCTGCCCCTGAGTTGTTCTTTTGCTCATATGCTTGTTTCCTCTCAAATTGGCTTTATTCACTCCTTTCACTCATCCATGCATTCACATACTCAACAAACGTAAATGTCTATGTTGGGATCGACATTTACACACTGCTATATTTAAAATGGATAGCCAATGAGGACTTACTGTTATAACAAATGAAACTCTGCTGTAGAGCACAGGGAACTCTGCTCACCATTATGTGCCAGCCTGGATGGGAGTGGGGTTTGAGGGAGAATGAATATGTGTATATGGATGGCTGAGTCCCTTCACTGTGCACCTGATACTACCACAGCATTGTTAATCAGCTATACCTGAATGCAAAACTAAAAGTTTAAAGTTTGAGAAAAGAAAAAACAAAATGACAATTCTCTCCAAAAGAAAAAATAAACAGTATGGTCTATGTAAGACACAACATTGGAAACTGGGCTTGAGATAGGATCCTGGCTACCCGGCCTTTTCTGACACCCTAGAGACTGGAGTCTTGCCCCTGAACATCAGCATCATCTTCACATTCGCGTCTATTACTGTTGCAGGCCGGCCTGCCTGGCACTGCCCCCTCGGAGCTCACCTTTTCAGCACCTGTTGCAGCCCCTGCAGGCCTTCTCTTCGCTGATGGCCCTCTCAGCTGGGCCCAGCACATCCCAGTTATCTCTGTGCTTTCCCAGCTCTGATTTCCCGCCACTGCCTGCTGCTGGCTTAGTCCATGACTGCCGTGCCAGCCCCTAGTCTCCACTCATCTCTCAGAATCTCCGTCTGAGAGAAGGGGATGGGTTTACCAGCGCCATCTGGTTTTGGGTTGCATACTCCCTACTCAGTGATGGAGTTCCAACTACGTGCCAGGTGCAGATATGGGAAAAAGGGATAAACTGTAGATTCCAGTTTCAGGAGACATCACAAATACAGTGGATCTTCTGCAGCTCTGAGGGGAAGGAATATTTCAGTTGAGGTACTTAAGATTTTAGGGGGAAAATAAGGTTAAAGGCAAGCCATTCTAAGGTTCTGTATCATCTCTAAAACATCCAGGCAGCATGCTAAATGAAGAGAGGATCAGTGATATTTATCATGTCTTGAATTACTAGTAATGGTTATGGTACAGTTGCTTTCCATTTACTGTCTCTTGCTCAATAGAAATTTCTCAGGGTCTTTCTCCTCTGCCATTTCAGTGAAATGCCCATAAATATGCTTTGCTGAAGAAGATATACATATGGAAGAAACTCATATTTTTGCATCCAAATGTGCCGTTATAACAAATGAAACTCTGCTGTAGAGCACAGGGAACTCTGCTCACCATTATGTGCCAGCCTGGATGGGAGTGGGGTTTGAGGGAGAATGAATATGTGTATATGGATGGCTGAGTCCCTTCACTGTGCACCTGATACTACCACAGCATTGTTAATCAGCTATACCTGAATGCAAAACTAAAAGTTTAAAGTTTGAGAAAAGAAAAAACAAAATGACAATTCTCTCCAAAAGAAAAAATAAACAGTATGGTCTATGTAAGACACAACATTGGAAACTGGGCTTGAGATAGGATCCTGGCTACCCGGCCTTTTCTGACACCCTAGAGACTGGAGTCTTGCCCCTGAACATCAGCATCATCTTCACATTCGCGTCTATTACTGTTGCAGGCCGGCCTGCCTGGCACTGCCCCCTCGGAGCTCACCTTTTCAGCACCTGTTGCAGCCCCTGCAGGCCTTCTCTTCGCTGATGGCCCTCTCAGCTGGGCCCAGCACATCCCAGTTATCTCTGTGCTTTCCCAGCTCTGATTTCCCGCCACTGCCTGCTGCTGGCTTAGTCCATGACTGCCGTGCCAGCCCCTAGTCTCCACTCATCTCTCAGAATCTCCGTCTGAGAGAAGGGGATGGGTTTACCAGCGCCATCTGGTTTTGGGTTGCATACTCCCTACTCAGTGATGGAGTTCCAACTACGTGCCAGGTGCAGATATGGGAAAAAGGGATAAACTGTAGATTCCAGTTTCAGGAGACATCACAAATACAGTGGATCTTCTGCAGCTCTGAGGGGAAGGAATATTTCAGTTGAGGTACTTAAGATTTTAGGGGGAAAATAAGGTTAAAGGCAAGCCATTCTAAGGTTCTGTATCATCTCTAAAACATCCAGGCAGCATGCTAAATGAAGAGAGGATCAGTGATATTTATCATGTCTTGAATTACTAGTAATGGTTATGGTACAGTTGCTTTCCATTTACTGTCTCTTGCTCAATAGAAATTTCTCAGGGTCTTTCTCCTCTGCCATTTCAGTGAAATGCCCATAAATATGCTTTGCTGAAGAAGATATACATATGGAAGAATTTCCCCACCCCCATCCTCATATGTGTTTCTGCATCCAAATGTGCAATGCCTTTCAGATTTCATAATTTCAAATGGTTGACTCCTGCCACCTCAGCCCCAGAGAGACCTCTCCGCAGCACATGCCCCTCGGGCCCCTCATACACAGCGGTCACTTCCTCCTTCTGGAAACTGCAGGAGTTGCCATTTTAAGGTCCTGCTTTGCCAGGTCTCCTCTAGTTCCCTTCTTTCCTAAGCCTTCAGGCAAAAACCTCTGTGACTGCCATGCCATCTGCTTTACTTTACTTTACTTTTTTTTTTTTTTTAATTCCCAACACTCAATTTCTTCTTTTTCTAGTTATCCCCAACAGGAGTGACTCATAATTCTTCTATACTGAAACGAACATTCCTGTGGTTGGGAAGAAGTACACAAAACTCAGTCTACATCTACTGAAGTCCCTTGTTTACCAAAATTTGAAGTAGGGGCAGTTCGCTGCTGGGGAGGGATTGGATTCACTTTACTTAAGTGGAGAAAGTAAGGCATTATCTCGTGCAAATAGAGATATGTTACTGCCTATATTACTTCACTGCATTTAATCAGTGAGCAATGTATTAACAAGGCTTAAGGGGGGTGGTGGTGTCATACATGCATGCATGCTGAGTCACAATGGTTGTGTCTGACTTTTTGCCAACCAATGGACCATAGCTTTCCAGGCTTCTCTGTCCATGGGATTCTCCAGGCGAGGATACTGGAGTGGGTTGCTCTCCTCCAGGGGATCTTCCCCACCAAGGGATTGAACCTACATGTCCTATGTTGCAGGCAGATTCTTTACCTCTGAGCCACAGGGGAAGCCCAAGGCGAGGGGGTGGGGTGGGGTAGGGCATAAGGAGAATCAGAGAGCACAAAGTAACTGATTCTACTTGGGAAGAGTGAGCAGGGAAAGGGAATGTGGAAACTGACTCTTGGAGAAACACGTCAGGCAGAAAAGGAAAGAAAACCCTTTCTAGGGAGGTGGTACAACATGTGTAGTGCCTAGGTGACATTATCATAATTTGTACCTCAAAGTAATTAACAGAATAACAGTTATTAGCAAGGGTCTGCATAGAAATAAAAGCTTTGCTGAAGAAGATATACATATGGAAGAATTTCCCACCCCATCCTCATATGTGTTTCTGCATCCAAATGTGCAATGCCTTTCAGATTTCATAATTTCAAATGGTTGACTCCTGCCACCTCAGCCCCAGAGAGACCTCTCCGCAGCACATGCCCCTCGGGCCCCTCATACACAGCGGTCACTTCCTCCTTCTGGAAACTGCAGGAGTTGCCATTTTAAGGTCCTGCTTTGCCAGGTCTCCTCTAGTTCCCTTCTTTCCTAAGCCTTCAGGCAAAAACCTCTGTGACTGCCATGCCATCTGCTTTACTTTACTTTACTTTTTTTTTTTTTTTAATTCCCAACACTCAATTTCTTCTTTTTCTAGTTATCCCCAACAGGAGTGACTCATAATTCTTCTATACTGAAACGAACATTCCTGTGGTTGGGAAGAAGTACACAAAACTCAGTCTACATCTACTGAAGTCCCTTGTTTACCAAAATTTGAAGTAGGGGCAGTTCGCTGCTGGGGAGGGATTGGATTCACTTTACTTAAGTGGAGAAAGTAAGGCATTATCTCGTGCAAATAGAGATATGTTACTGCCTATATTACTTCACTGCATTTAATCAGTGAGCAATGTATTAACAAGGCTTAAGGGGGGTGGTGGTGTCATACATGCATGCATGCTGAGTCACAATGGTTGTGTCTGACTTTTTGCCAACCAATGGACCATAGCTTTCCAGGCTGCTCTGTCCATGGGATTCTCCAGGCGAGGATACTGGAGTGGGTTGCTCTCCTCCAGGGGATCTTCCCCACCAAGGGATTGAACCTACATGTCCTATGTTGCAGGCAGATTCTTTACCTCTGAGCCACAGGGGAAGCCCAAGGCGAGGGGGTGGGGTGGGGTAGGGCATAAGGAGAATCAGAGAGCACAAAGTAACTGATTCTACTTGGGAAGAGTGAGCAGGGAAAGGGAATGTGGAAACTGACTCTTGGAGAAACACGTCAGGCAGAAAAGGAAAGAAAACCCTTTCTAGGGAGGTGGTACAACATGTGTAGTGCCTAGGTGACATTATCATAATTTGTACCTCAAAGTAATTAACAGAATAACAGTTATTAGCAAGGTGTGGAGTGTGCTACAGGTGTCTACTGGATAGAGGCCAAGGATGCTGCTAAATCTCCTGTGGTACACAGGACAGATTCCATAACACATAAGCATCCACCTCCAATGTCAGCTTTGTCTCTGCTCTATATGGTGAGTCCTAGGAGAGCTGGGACCTAGTCTGTCTTATTTGCCTGGATGTCTATAGAGCCTCCCATGGTTGAGAAAGAGTTGGTGCTCCTTTAACATTTATTGAGTGAATGGAGGTGTGAACGAGAAGGGAAAATGTCTGGGGGAGGGGAAATACATATTTGGACTTAGAAGTTGGGGTAGAGTTAAAGAGCAGTGGGAAAATAAGGCTAAGGATAAAATAAGGAGAAATTAGGAAGGGCATTTTGGCTCTCAGAAGGAGTTTTCTTACAGAGAACTGCTCCGTGGAGGGTTTTCAGTTGAAGACTTGCCCCATCTGATTCACGTTTTAGTAGGAAGACGCACAGTGAGGAAAGAGCCTGGAGTCTGGGCAGTTGCTTAGGAAGACATTGTAATAGAGCTTGGATGATGGGCGCCTGACCTAAGGCTGAGGCAGTGGAGACAGACTGAGAGCAGAGGGCAGATTGGAGAGATATTTAAGACTTAGGACTTGGTGATTAATTAAATATAGAAAATGGAGGAGTTTTTGCCTTGAGCTGCTAAGTGAATGTTGGTATCATTTCTGGAGATGAGGAAGATAGGAAGAAAAGCAAGATTGTGTGTGTGTGTGTGTGTGTGTGTGTGTGTGTGTGTCTGTCTGTCTGTCTGTCTGTCTGTCTGTCTCTGTATGTCTATTAAAACTTCAACTTATGTCAGTACACTCAACAGACTTGCTTAACCAAATTTTCCAGGCACTAAGGATGTCACAGTAAATAATTTCAGTTTTTAAGAAGCTAACATGTTCATAGCAGCACTACTTCACAATAGTCAGAGGATGGGAACAACCAAATAGCCGATGAGTATATTAACAAAATGTGATATACCCACATACGGAATTTTCTTCATTCATAGAGAGAATGAAGTGATGATACATCCTTCAACAAAGAGGCACCTCAGAAATATTATGCTAAGTAGAGGAAACCTGACACCCAAAGTTGTATAATGTCTGGTAACAATATTTCTGATATCCAGAATAGGTAAATCCACAGAGGCAGGAAACATACTAGTGGTGACAATGGAAAATGACTTCTTTTTTTTTTTTTAATTTATTATTTTTTATTTATTTATTTACTTATTTATTTATTTTTTTACATGTATGTTCCCAGATCATTCATATGCATATCCCTGGACCCTCCCCCCACCCAGTTCCCCCCCTCCCATCCCTCCAGACCATCGCTCCAAGTGGTTGTAGGCACTCCCACGGAAAATGACTTCTTTAAAAAATTTTTTTTTTTTCTTGGCCTCATTTATTGGTTCTTTATTTATTTTTATCCATCTTTACTCTTTGGCCTTTGTGGACCTTCCATTGCAGTGGCCTCTCTCGTTGCAGAGCACTGGCTCTGGGCACATGTGCTTCAGAGCCTCTTGTGGACCTTCCGATTGCCAGAGACCGAACTGGTGCCCTTGCACTGCAAGATGGCAGTTGCTTAGGAAGACATTGTAATAGAGCTTGGATGATGGGCGCCTGACCTAAGGCTGAGGCAGTGGAGACAGACTGAGAGCAGAGGGCAGATTGGAGAGATATTTAAGACTTAGGACTTGGTGATTAATTAAATATAGAAAATGGAGGAGTTTTTGCCTTGAGCTGCTAAGTGAATGTTGGTATCATTTCTGGAGATGAGGAAGATAGGAAGAAAAGCAAGATTGTGTGTGTGTGTGTGTGTGTGTGTGTGTGTGTGTGTGTCTGTCTGTCTGTCTGTCTGTCTGTCTCTGTATGTCTATTAAAACTTCAACTTATGTCAGTACACTCAACAGACTTGCTTAACCAAATTTTCCAGGCACTAAGGATGTCACAGTAAATAATTTCAGTTTTTAAGAAGCTAACATGTTCATAGCAGCACTACTTCACAATAGTCAGAGGATGGGAACAACCAAATAGCCGATGAGTATATTAACAAAATGTGATATACCCACATACGGAATTTTCTTCATTCATAGAGAGAATGAAGTGATGATACATCCTTCAACAAAGAGGCACCTCAGAAATATTATGCTAAGTAGAGGAAACCTGACACCCAAAGTTGTATAATGTCTGGTAACAATATTTCTGATATCCAGAATAGGTAAATCCACAGAGGCAGGAAACATACTAGTGGTGACAATGGAAAATGACTTCTTTTTTTTTTTTTAATTTATTATTTTTTATTTATTTATTTACTTATTTATTTATTTTTTTACATGTATGTTCCCAGATCATTCATATGCATATCCCTGGACCCTCCCCCCACCCAGTTCCCCCCCTCCCATCCCTCCAGACCATCGCTCCAAGTGGTTGTAGGCACTCCCACGGAAAATGACTTCTTTAAAAAATTTTTTTTTTTTCTTGGCCTCATTTATTGGTTCTTTATTTATTTTTATCCATCTTTACTCTTTGGCCTTTGTGGACCTTCCATTGCAGTGGCCTCTCTCGTTGCAGAGCACTGGCTCTGGGCACATGTGCTTCAGAGCTCTGGCTCACAACTGGACACACTGGTCCAGCTACTCCTCAGCATGTGGGATCTTCCTGGGCCAGAGACCGAACTGGTGCCCCTTGCACTGCAAGATGGACGCTTTGCCCATTGGACCACAAGGGAAGCCCTAGAAAATGACTTCTTAATGGATATGGGGTCTCCTTTGATGACAATGAAAAAGTTCCAGAACTATATAATACATAGTTATAGTTGCATAACACTGGGGATGTCTAACTTTGAGGTGGTTGATTTTATGTTATGTGAACTTTACCTCAATCATTTTTTTTTTTTTTAAAGAAAGGGAAGCTCCAAGTCTCATGAGAAAGATAGACTAGTAAAAAAAATGGCAAATCAATGTGAGCCATCTATAATTGTCTCAAATAATACAAAATGTTCTTCAAACCGACAAAACTGTCTAGAAAAAGCCACAGTGGCTATGAAAGCCCATGGCAGGAGCAGGGAGCAAGGAGGGACTGAAGAGACCATTTGCTCTATTTTTATGCTGCTGATTGCTGCACTTCATGTAAGGCATAATGGAGTTATCCCAGAGACAGAAAGTGGTTCCATCAATGTCGTGTGACCAGTCAATGGCAAAGATTTGGAATAGTACAGTTCATCAGTTCTTAGAACTTTAATCTTCTCTTACTATAGACTTCACCTCCAAAATATTTGTAGAAAATTATGCCAGAAAATGATAGTGATAAGGTGAAGGGTTACAAGTAAAAAATAATTGTTCAGGAAAGAGTAGTGGGAATTCATGATGCAAAAAATCAAATGACCTTTGACATTTTAGACAAAGTTTCCAAAGACCACTAAAGGACCTCCACTACTTAAGTTGTTTTAACAAATATAAGAGTGGGCTTAAAGATGTACTGTAATGAATAATAAGGAATTGGCAGATTGGTCTCACAATCAACTGAAGATATTTTCCTAATGCAAAATTACTGTATTTACACCAGTATTTCCTCCACACCTTTTAAGAAATAGTTGTTTTATATATGTTTATAATACCTTCCAAGTGTGGCAATGGAAAATTAGAATCACTTAATAGGATAGATAGCTCCATGGCAAGGGCAGGGGTTGGGGGAAGTAGTGTATTTAAGAGAGCTAAATTCTGATATTCAAAGGGCAAACTCAACATATAATTATTAGCATTGAAAAAAACCCAAATCAACATTATTAGAAACATGGAAGCAAATACACAGAGGAAAAATGAAAGAGGTAAAAGTCATTATTGCTTGGGAGCAAGAGTAGGAGGAATAATTTCTTAAATTAATGACTTTTTATAGAAACACTTCATTTAAAAATTAGGTATACATCTTTTTTTTTTAATAAACTTTTTCTTTTGTTTGAGGTATAGCCTATTAACACTGTCATGATAGTTTCAAATGACCAGTGAAAGGACTCAGCTATACATGGATCCATTTTTCTCTGAACTCCCCTCCCAGCCAGGTAGCCACATCACATTGAGCAGAGCTCCCTGTGCCATACAGTAGGTCCTTGTTGATTATCTATTTTAAATACAGCAGAGTGTACATGTCCATCCCTAACTCCCTAACTCTTCCTTTCCTCTGATCCTTCCCCACAAACAGCCATATGTTCGTTCTCTAAGCCTGTGAGTCTCTTTCTGTTTTGTAAGTTCATAAAAATTATGTATACATCTGTCAACATTGGAAGAAATACTGACGTACCCATATGAAGGGAATTGTTTGTCCATTCATTTAGCAAAGATATAGTGAACCATAGGCACTGAGGAGAGGAGGATGCTTAAGATGACCATTGCCCTCCAGCTGCTCATAATTTAGTGGGGATGTGTGAGAGAGGAACAAAACAATGCAATAGGAGTCATGTTGTGGGAAAACAGAAATGAGGTATCTAACTTTGTCTGAGAATATTAAGCTGAATCCCCAAAAGGAGATGATGAGTCTTGATGGGTTAGGGTTTCTTAAGTTAGCACTGCATAAAATCAACAGAAATATGTAATTCCCTTTGAGGCATATTGTATTTGAAATATCTGAATATAATTTACCATGGCTGGAAAATGTGGGCTGATTATGACAAAGGCTCAGAAGAGAGGTGGAAAAATAGGCAGTGTCCATGTCATGGAGGAGAAAAGGTATATCTTGTAAGGAATGGAGAACCATTGAGGGGTTCTCTCAGGGGACTTTTGTGTTTTAGAACAATGATTCTGGCAACGTGAAGGATGGATCATAAGGAGTTCACACTGGAGGCAGACAGTTAAAAAGCAGCTATATCACATGACATGGTGGGGGTCAGTTGGAGAGGAGCAAGGAGAGGGCAATCATATTTCAAGGACAGGTTCATAAAACTTGTTCTGAGAATATCAGGATTCAAGGAAGAATTGTGAGCAATTCCTAAATACCCTTTGAAACACTGAGTGGATGATGATGTCATTAACAGAGATGGGGAAGATAGGGGGAAAGGCCGAGTTGTGTTGTCTGAAGTTGGATTTGCACATGGTATTGCTGATGGGGCAGGATGTCCATCTGCTGTCAACTAGCAGGCAACAGCTGCTAGCTTCTATGACATCACTACTGGTAGCCTTATTAATACTCGCTTATTTCAAGTTCTCTGTGTAACTCCATTCTTTCTTTTGTCCATAAAGATGAGTCGCTCCTTTTCTCTGTTTCTTGGAGAAGATCTTTTATCCAGGAAGTAACTAAATATCATCACTTTAACCCCTAAAGGTTGATTTTTAAAAATTTTTTATTACTTTTTTGGCTACTCTGGGTTTTCACTGCTGCCAACAGGCTCTTCTCTAGTTGCAGGGTGTGGGGGCCACTCTCTAGCTGAGGTGAGCAGGCTTCTTATTGAGGTAATTTTTCTTGTGAAACTCGGGCTCTAGAGCACATGGACTTTAGTAGTTGCAGCACATGGGCTCATTAGTTGTGGCTCCGAGGCTCTGGAGCACAGGCTCAATAGTTGTGGCTCATGGGCTTAGTTGTTCTGCAGCAGGTGGGATTTTCCCGGAGCAGGGATCAGGCCTGTGTCTCCTGCATTGGCAGGCGAACTCTTTACCACTGAGCTACATGGGAAGCCCTAAAGGTTGATTTTTTTCTATGAACTCAACATTATCTTTATGTATACAACTAGTTCTAGAGATTTCTGTTTGAATATTTTGTTACTTTCTCAATTCAACATTCATCCAAGCTTTCCAGAATTCTTTTATTATGCCCAGAATCCATATCATTGTTCTGAATCTCTGTGGGCTAATGTTCTCCTGGCTATACACATGTGAAACCTTAAGCCCATCCCTGGTGCTTCCATAGTCTCTTCATTCCCCAAATTCAGTCAGTCACAGACTACCATTTGTTTTTCCTTTGCCTACTAGTTTCAATCTTATATTGTTATCCTCATTTGTTTTTCCTTTGCCTACTAGTTTGGACAGGTTCATAAAACTTGTTCTGAGAATATCAGGATTCAAGGAAGAATTGTGAGCAATTCCTAAATACCCTTTGAAACACTGAGTGGATGATGATGTCATTAACAGAGATGGGGAAGATAGGGGGAAAGGCCGAGTTGTGTTGTCTGAAGTTGGATTTGCACATGGTATTGCTGATGGGGCAGGATGTCCATCTGCTGTCAACTAGCAGGCAACAGCTGCTAGCTTCTATGACATCACTACTGGTAGCCTTATTAATACTCGCTTATTTCAAGTTCTCTGTGTAACTCCATTCTTTCTTTTTGTCCATAAAGATGAGTCGCTCCTTTTCTCTGTTTCTTGGAGAAGATCTTTTATCCAGGAAGTAACTAAATATCATCACTTTAACCCCTAAAGGTTGATTTTTAAAAATTTTTTATTACTTTTTTGGCTACTCTGGGTTTTCACTGCTGCCAACAGGCTCTTCTCTAGTTGCAGGGTGTGGGGGCCACTCTCTAGCTGAGGTGAGCAGGCTTCTTATTGAGGTAATTTTTCTTGTGAAACTCGGGCTCTAGAGCACATGGACTTTAGTAGTTGCAGCACATGGGCTCATTAGTTGTGGCTCCGAGGCTCTGGAGCACAGGCTCAATAGTTGTGGCTCATGGGCTTAGTTGTTCTGCAGCAGGTGGGATTTTCCCGGAGCAGGGATCAGGCCTGTGTCTCCTGCATTGGCAGGCGAACTCTTTACCACTGAGCTACATGGGAAGCCCTAAAGGTTGATTTTTTTCTATGAACTCAACATTATCTTTATGTATACAACTAGTTCTAGAGATTTCTGTTTGAATATTTTGTTACTTTCTCAATTCAACATTCATCCAAGCTTTCCAGAATTCTTTTATTATGCCCAGAATCCATATCATTGTTCTGAATCTCTGTGGGCTAATGTTCTCCTGGCTATACACATGTGAAACCTTAAGCCCATCCCTGGTGCTTCCATAGTCTCTTCATTCCCCAAATTCAGTCAGTCACAGACTACCATTTGTTTTTCCTTTGCCTACTAGTTTCAATCTTATATTGTTATCCTCAATGTTCTAGGTTATACAAAGAAAAGAAAAACATGTATTAAGACCCTACTGTTTGCTGGGTTATCAGAGGTGCTTAGAGTATAGTACCACTGGAGAAGTGAATATGTCAACCAACCAATACCATGTAATAGGATACGGAATCATTACTGAGTGCAATGTCTAGTAGAGGCCCTAATAATGAATTCAAACTATGAAAATCAAGGACGTATTTACAAGAGAAAAAAACCCTAGTTGAGTCTTGAAAGTGACTAGGAATGGCATGCTAGAGAAGCAGAGATGCTGGAGCAGTAGTGGGCAGAGCAGGAACAAGAGAGCTGAAGCTCAGCAAAAATATGGCATATTGAGGCTACCCTCCATGGTGAGTCTGGAATACAAATTATGCAGCAGAATGTGATTGGAAATATGGCTCAACAGGTAGCAAATCAATCATCCTAAATAAGGAATGCATCTCTCTACACAGAGTGCTGTTCCAACTTTTGACCTACTTTTGATGCCACTCCTTCACGTGACTAACAAAAATTAACTTTGTGTGGTACTTAGATTGAACTTTCAATGTACTGGGATATACCCATCACAACAACCCCTCAAAGTGGTAGCACGCTGATTTTTGTAGCTTTCTTAATATTAACATAGCCAAGTTTAGGCCATAGATCTTCTGTTAATATATGAAATTGTCAAGTGTTTGTCATCATCTGTGCATTTTGTGTATTCCTGTCAACTGATCTTTTATCCAAAGCTATGATTATCACCCAGTTGCTCAACAACTTTCATTAGCTCCCTATCCTTGTACATCAGCAAGAAAAACCTCTCTGCTTGATGTTATTGAAACTCTCCATAATTTAAGGTTTTTTTATCATCTGTGCTTTGGTATTCTGGTCAAAATGATTTTTACTTTCTAATTCAAACCATTAAATCCAAGCTTTCCAGAATTCTTTTATTATGCCCAGAATCCATATCATTGTTCTGAATCTCTGTGGGCTAATGTTCTCCTGGCTATACACATGTGAAACCTTAAGCCCATCCCTGGTGCTTCCATAGTCTCTTCATTCCCCAAATTCAGTCAGTCACAGACTACCATTTGTTTTTCCTTTGCCTACTAGTTTCAATCTTATATTGTTATCCTCAATGTTCTAGGTTATACAAAGAAAAGAAAAACATGTATTAAGACCCTACTGTTTGCTGGGTTATCAGAGGTGCTTAGAGTATAGTACCACTGGAGAAGTGAATATGTCAACCAACCAATACCATGTAATAGGATACGGAATCATTACTGAGTGCAATGTCTAGTAGAGGCCCTAATAATGAATTCAAACTATGAAAATCAAGGACGTATTTACAAGAGAAAAAAACCCTAGTTGAGTCTTGAAAGTGACTAGGAATGGCATGCTAGAGAAGCAGAGATGCTGGAGCAGTAGTGGGCAGAGCAGGAACAAGAGAGCTGAAGCTCAGCAAAAATATGGCATATTGAGGCTACCCTCCATGGTGAGTCTGGAATACAAATTATGCAGCAGAATGTGATTGGAAATATGGCTCAACAGGTAGCAAATCAATCATCCTAAATAAGGAATGCATCTCTCTACACAGAGTGCTGTTCCAACTTTTGACCTACTTTTGATGCCACTCCTTCACGTGACTAACAAAAATTAACTTTGTGTGGTACTTAGATTGAACTTTCAATGTACTGGGATATACCCATCACAACAACCCCTCAAAGTGGTAGCACGCTGATTTTTGTAGCTTTCTTAATATTAACATAGCCAAGTTTAGGCCATAGATCTTCTGTTAATATATGAAATTGTCAAGTGTTTGTCATCATCTGTGCATTTTGTGTATTCCTGTCAACTGATCTTTTATCCAAAGCTATGATTATCACCCAGTTGCTCAACAACTTTCATTAGCTCCCTATCCTTGTACATCAGCAAGAAAAACCTCTCTGCTTGATGTTATTGAAACTCTCCATAATTTAGAAGCATCCTACATATTCAATTTAATTTTCTAATTGCTCCAGAAAATTTACCTTTGTGCTTTGGTTATATGCTGGTACCTAATAAACTAGCCCCAGACTTAGTGGCCTAAAACAATACATTCTTAATTTATGGATGGGGAATCTAAGGTAGGGTTTAGCTGGGTGGACTGTTTTGGTCTGCTTTTTATTGAATGAGGTCACTCAGGATTCAGCAGGCAGCTGATCTGGTCCAGAGGGTTCAAGATGGCTTTGTTCATGTATCTGTTACTTTATCAGAGATGACTGAGAGGCTGGGCTCAGCTGGCACTGTTGACAGAAATGCGTACAAGTGGCATCTCTAGCACAGCAGTCAGTTTTCATATTTGGCTCCCACAGAGAGTGTTCTAAAGGGACTGAAGTAGAAGCTGTAAGACTTCTCCTGTCTTAGCCATGGAAATGACACAGTGTCACTTCTGCCTCATTCTGTGATGATAAAGAGAGCCTCAGAGCTACCTGAGATGGGGAAGATGGAGTCACTCACGGGTATGATTACCTGAAAGTGTGATTTATGAGGGAGGGAGACTAATAAAACACATTCAGTTTTAGTCAACTTCTCATCGACTGTATATACACTGTGGTTGTTCCTGCCTCTGGACCTTGACCCTTGTTGGTCTTCCCATAAGTTTCCATTCCCCCTTTCCTTTGGCTTACCTAAATCTTGCCAATCTTCCTCATCTTGAGCATTTTGAATCTTTCTCTGAATACTCTTACTCTCAAAAATCTTTTTTCTATTATTAGTTTGAATTATCTTGATGCCAAGTTTTTTAAAGGAACTTTCAATGTACTGGGATATACCCATCACAACAACCCCTCAAAGTGGTAGCACGCTGATTTTGTAGCTTTCTTAATATTAACATAGCCAAGTTTAGGCCATAGATCTTCTGTTAATATATGAAATTGTCAAGTGTTTGTCATCATCTGTGCATTTTGTGTATTCCTGTCAACTGATCTTTTATCCAAAGCTATGATTATCACCCAGTTGCTCAACAACTTTCATTAGCTCCCTATCCTTGTACATCAGCAAGAAAAACCTCTCTGCTTGATGTTATTGAAACTCTCCATAATTTAGAAGCATCCTACATATTCAATTTAATTTTCTAATTGCTCCAGAAAATTTACCTTTGTGCTTTGGTTATATGCTGGTACCTAATAAACTAGCCCCAGACTTAGTGGCCTAAAACAATACATTCTTAATTTATGGATGGGGAATCTAAGGTAGGGTTTAGCTGGGTGGACTGTTTTGGTCTGCTTTTTATTGAATGAGGTCACTCAGGATTCAGCAGGCAGCTGATCTGGTCCAGAGGGTTCAAGATGGCTTTGTTCATGTATCTGTTACTTTATCAGAGATGACTGAGAGGCTGGGCTCAGCTGGCACTGTTGACAGAAATGCGTACAAGTGGCATCTCTAGCACAGCAGTCAGTTTTCATATTTGGCTCCCACAGAGAGTGTTCTAAAGGGACTGAAGTAGAAGCTGTAAGACTTCTCCTGTCTTAGCCATGGAAATGACATAGTGTCACTTCTGCCTCATTCTGTGATGATAAAGAGAGCCTCAGAGCTACCTGAGATGGGGAAGATGGAGTCACTCACGGGTATGATTACCTGAAAGTGTGATTTATGAGGGAGGGAGACTAATAAAACACATTCAGTTTTAGTCAACTTCTCATCGACTGTATATACACTGTGGTTGTTCCTGCCTCTGGACCTTGACCCTTGTTGGTCTTCCCATAAGTTTCCATTCCCCCTTTCCTTTGGCTTACCTAAATCTTGCCAATCTTCCTCATCTTGAGCATTTTGAATCTTTCTCTGAATACTCTTACTCTCAAAAAATCTTCTTTATGTTTAGAATACAGTAAGTACTTATGGTCTGGCAGTAGCTCAGCAGGTAAAGAACCCACCTGCAATGCAGGAGATGTGGGTTCAATCCCTGGGTCTGGAAGGTCCCCTGAAGGAAGGCATGGCAGCCCACTTCACTATCCTTTGCCTGGAGAATCCCATGAACAGAGAAGCCTAGTGGGCTATGGTCCATGGGAACACAAAGAATTGGAGAAGACTAAAGCGACTGAGCACAGCACAGTAGGACTCAAAAAGAGGAGACCGAGTCAGAAATATATGAGGGGAAGAATCAACAGGGCTAGATACCTTTTTGCGTGGCATGGGCTAGTGACAGGAGTCAGTCAGAAATGTTGTAGATTCAAACCTCCCGAAGGGAGGATTGAACTACAATTTATAGATTCACAAAATGCCAAATAAGCAGTGAACTTTAAGAAGTCATGTACTATTGATCTAAGAATCATTAGGAGGAAAACTGGACTGGACCTAGTATAAACGAGTGGTAGGGTTGGGAAGTAGGAGAGTAGTGAGGGCACACTGGCCACTTTTTCAAGAAGGTTAGCAATAAAGGAAGCATAGAATATCCTATGTAATAGAATTACAAATACAACTCTTACTGATGACTGTTCTCTGATGCTGGTCATTATATGGGAATCATGTGCGCGCGCATGTGTGGGTGTGTGTGTGTATTTCCCAGCCAGGCTCTGTGTTACAGTCCCTGAAGGGCCAATTAACTGTTTAAGACCCCAAATTCTCAGACTTAACTGAGAATTTTTATAGGCAGGTCTCAGGCATCTGAAGGTTTAGTCAAAAACTTTTTTCATCACGGGTATGATTACCTGAAAGTGTGATTTATGAGGGAGGGAGACTAATAAAACACATTCAGTTTTAGTCAACTTCTCATCGACTGTATATACACTGTGGTTGTTCCTGCCTCTGGACCTTGACCCTTGTTGGTCTTCCCATAAGTTTCCATTCCCCCTTTCCTTTGGCTTACCTAAATCTTGCCAATCTTCCTCATCTTGAGCATTTTGAATCTTTCTCTGAATACTCTTACTCTCAAAAAATCTTCTTTATGTTTAGAATACAGTAAGTACTTATGGTCTGGCAGTAGCTCAGCAGGTAAAGAACCCACCTGCAATGCAGGAGATGTGGGTTCAATCCCTGGGTCTGGAAGGTCCCCTGAAGGAAGGCATGGCAGCCCACTTCACTATCCTTTGCCTGGAGAATCCCATGAACAGAGAAGCCTAGTGGGCTATGGTCCATGGGAACACAAAGAATTGGAGAAGACTAAAGCGACTGAGCACAGCACAGTAGGACTCAAAAAGAGGAGACCGAGTCAGAAATATATGAGGGGAAGAATCAACAGGGCTAGATACCTTTTTGCGTGGCATGGGCTAGTGACAGGAGTCAGTCAGAAATGTTGTAGATTCAAACCTCCCGAAGGGAGGATTGAACTACAATTTATAGATTCACAAAATGCCAAATAAGCAGTGAACTTTAAGAAGTCATGTACTATTGATCTAAGAATCATTAGGAGGAAAACTGGACTGGACCTAGTATAAACGAGTGGTAGGGTTGGGAAGTAGGAGAGTAGTGAGGGCACACTGGCCACTTTTTCAAGAAGGTTAGCAATAAAGGAAGCATAGAATATCCTATGTAATAGAATTACAAATACAACTCTTACTGATGACTGTTCTCTGATGCTGGTCATTATATGGGAATCATGTGCGCGCGCATGTGTGGGTGTGTGTGTGTGTATTTCCCAGCCAGGCTCTGTGTTACAGTCCCTGAAGGGCCAATTAACTGTTTAAGACCCCAAATTCTCAGACTTAACTGAGAATTTTTATAGGCAGGTCTCAGGCATCTGAAGGTTTAAAAAAAGAATCTCAGATGCTAACTTAAGGGTTTGGGTTTATCTCGGGACTAGGAGCTTCCCAAAACAGTTGTCTTCATGAGGGTAGGGCTGAAAGAGAATCAAGTTTTTTAATTGGAAAATTATGAAATAAAAACTACGGTAAGAATTCAAGATGTGAAAAATTCAATATAGAAGACAAATAGCTCTATACTGAAGACAAACATTTTAGTAACAACAGTAGAAGTCATATACTTCAGATAGACCTTTTTTTTGCCTCAGCAGGCAACGTGGACAATTTTATGAAAGTCTGTCATCAGAATTCCAGGCCATTTTCCTTTTCCTCTTTTTTTAAAAAACTGAGCTGGGGAGGGAGGGCAAAAAGAATGTGGTTTGTGAGGCCAGTTGAAGCGCAGGAATTATTTCAAACCAAACATTTTTTTCTAACTATTTGAAGTTCTGTAAGTCTGGATATTGGGGGCTGGGGAGTGAGGCAGACTTTATCTGTGGAGCCATTTGTCATTTCCTGGGAGGAGTCTGGCCCTTAACCCATGAAGGAACAATATCTGAACACACATAACTTCTGGAATTTGATAAAGAGGAGTTCTGACCGTAGCCATTTTCCTTCTATATTTCAGATTGGTGCTTCCCTAACCCATATGTCGGGGGAAAGAGTGGCTTTCCTTGAAAAAGAAGCAAATTGTAGTACCATTTCGGAATGTCAGCGTGACCAACACTGTTGAATGCCTTTCACTCTTTCTTATGACAGTCCAAAGCACAGATGCAAATAGTGTCACCCTTTATTAATCTTATTTAGCTATGAATTTGATTCATGGTATTAGGCTGTTTGTATGTTTCCAAAAGAAAAATGTTTATCAAAACGGAGCCTCTGGCTTTTGTTTTGAACTAGCAAGCCAGGAAAGGGTTACAGAAGCCTGTCTCTTCTTGATGTATAACAGCTGGTAAGAAAGCAAGGCTCTCTCATGCTCAGCTCAGCCATATAACTCAGGCCGTCACCATCCCCCACCGCCTTGCTTCACTTAGTAAAATTCCTTGCAAGAGTTGAAATTTGGTGGTAAGCCGAGGAAGCAGCCTTGGTTCATTAGTTTTGAGAGGACTAAAGATGAGATTGTTGTCGTTAAGAAGGTTTTAAATGCAACAAGTGGTATGCAGTCTCCAAGATGAACCTTTGGAGTGTTGTTCCTGAAAAGGAATGATTCAGGATGAGGAATCATCTTGGCCTTTCTGAGAGCCTGAGCTGGAATTGGAAGCCCCAAACCAAAAAATCAGAGTCAAGTCTGAAAGCTGAACAGCTTTAATTATGTGAACACTACTTGGCAGCTTTTTGCTGTACACAGCTTACAGTAGATAACAAACTTCCATTGTGCCTCTAATCAGTGTGTTACAGAACTGAGCTTGCTTGATACAAGTAAACAGGAACACAAAGATGAAGCGTCCACAAAACGGCACACCCTTGGGTCAACATAATAACCACTTAGGTTGTGGAGAAATCCACATGATTCATGAGGTTCTTACCTAAACACATTAAGGAACTATATATTACATTTTCTCCAAGTCACAATGAGTGCTTTAAATAGCAATCAGGAAGGAGAGGTTGAAATGCTGGCCTCGGAACGGCCTCTGTGTATGTGTGTCTCTCTGTCTCTCTCTTGCTCTCTCTCATGAAGATAAAGTGTCAGTGTGGAAGCCTCATCTTTTCAGTAAAATGAAGTCCCCAAGGGAATAAAAGCAACTAATTTTTCATTTAAATCCCAGGATAGCCTGGGTGGATTCTACACACTAAAATGCTCACAGGAAAGTCATAGGACTGATTTAAAAGATAGGAGTTGGGAAGAGAGAAAGAGACAGAAAGAAAGAGAGACGGGAGAGAGAAAGATGGAGACAGAGAGATCGGACACAAAAGTCTTCTAAGTGGGTAGGTTCTGCTGCAGAAAAGGCTGACTGTCGTCTGGGATGGAGGCGGAGGGCAGGTGGCTTCTGTGAGGGTGTCTGTGGAGCCACGCTGGCCTCTCACTGGAAGGGACGGTGGCGGGACCACAGCTGGGCTGGGCTCCAGCCGGTCAGCTATGTGGCACTGTTGCTATTGTTGAACAAAATTCTTTCCTCATTACACATCTTGCTTCGCAGTTTAATAGAAAGTACAGTTCTTAGATTTTTTTCTCTCTCCTTGAACTTGAGGGAAATCAGAAAAGAGAAGCTTATTGTCTTGTTAAAAAATTGACTATTTGCTGACTGGGTAGCTGGAAGCTCCTTTCTATCAAGTAAACCCTAAGAACACAGAGAAAGGCACCAGAGCTTTGATCAAACCCTTAAGAAAAACATCAGAAAGAAAGGCACCAGAATCATCTTGTTTTGAACACTACTTGTCTGAAAGCTGAACAGCTTTAATTATGTGAACACTACTTGGCAGCTTTTTGCTGTACACAGCTTACAGTAGATAACAAACTTCCATTGTGCCTCTAATCAGTGTGTTACAGAACTGAGCTTGCTTGATACAAGTAAACAGGAACACAAAGATGAAGCGTCCACAAAACGGCACACCCTTGGGTCAACATAATAACCACTTAGGTTGTGGAGAAATCCACATGATTCATGAGGTTCTTACCTAAACACATTAAGGAACTATATATTACATTTTCTCCAAGTCACAATGAGTGCTTTAAATAGCAATCAGGAAGGAGAGGTTGAAATGCTGGCCTCGGAACGGCCTCTGTGTATGTGTGTCTCTCTGTCTCTCTCTTGCTCTCTCTCATGAAGATAAAGTGTCAGTGTGGAAGCCTCATCTTTTCAGTAAAATGAAGTCCCCAAGGGAATAAAAGCAACTAATTTTTCATTTAAATCCCAGGATAGCCTGGGTGGATTCTACACACTAAAATGCTCACAGGAAAGTCATAGGACTGATTTAAAAGATAGGAGTTGGGAAGAGAGAAAGAGACAGAAAGAAAGAGAGACGGGAGAGAGAAAGATGGAGACAGAGAGATCGGACACAAAAGTCTTCTAAGTGGGTAGGTTCTGCTGCAGAAAAGGCTGACTGTCGTCTGGGATGGAGGCGGAGGGCAGGTGGCTTCTGTGAGGGTGTCTGTGGAGCCACGCTGGCCTCTCACTGGAAGGGACGGTGGCGGGACCACAGCTGGGCTGGGCTCCAGCCGGTCAGCTATGTGGCACTGTTGCTATTGTTGAACAAAATTCTTTCCTCATTACACATCTTGCTTCGCAGTTTAATAGAAAGTACAGTTCTTAGATTTTTTTCTCTCTCCTTGAACTTGAGGGAAATCAGAAAAGAGAAGCTTATTGTCTTGTTAAAAAATTGACTATTTGCTGACTGGGTAGCTGGAAGCTCCTTTCTATCAAGTAAACCCTAAGAACACAGAGAAAGGCACCAGAGCTTTGATCAAACCTATAGAATGAACATTCAAGCAAAATCCAACATTTACCAGTGGAGAGATCTGTTAGGGCCGATTCACTCTTTTTAAATGGACTCTAATTCTGCAGCAAACTTGTTTTCAGTTGGTTGTGTGACTTTCCTAAGTCTGATATTGTTCCCAATTGTCTGTGTTAACTTCTGGAGCTGGAAGGTTAATCTTTGTGGGCAAGAACAGAAATGAGACAGGGGTAGCATCCTCTTTCAGCCTCACTTCTTCTATTTGTAAGTTGGGGATAATATTTTCTTAGCCTGCATACATATATTGGTGGACAGAACCATTATTTGTGAATTCACCAATTACTCTGGAAAATAGAATGAAAAGGCTTTGCATATTATAAATCAGTGGTTCTCAACTGGAATGGGGAAGCTGGAGGAAGAGAATTGGTAGTCACTTAGGTTTTTTTACTTAAAGAAGACCACAGTCAGATTTGGGGACCCCATTTCATAATCTTTTGCCCTCAGTTTTAGGTTCTGAAGGTTTTAACCTCCAATTTATATGGCCTCAAATAAGACAGAATTTTGCATGATTAATTATCATTGAGTTGGCACTCTTGCATCTTTAGCAGCTTGGATAATTCCGGCCAAAATAAAATAAAAAGCAAAAACCCTGTTTTTGCCAAAAGCCACGCTTAAAAAAACAAATAAAATTAAGAAGAATGAGACTTATAACTCAGATTCTTCAGAGCACTGTGGCTGTGTAAGTCTAACCCAGTGATTCTTACATGCTGAATCCTAAACTAGTAGAATCAGAATCATTTGGGAGATCTGTCAGAAATGGAAATGCTGGGCCCCTTCCCCAGACCTCCCGAAACTGAATCTCTAGGGCTGGGGCCCAGCAGTCTGTGTTTTAACAAACTTCTGGGTAATGCTAGGCCATGCTCAGGTCTGAGGACTGCTGCTCTAATCTAACTCTGTTGACTATTTAGTCACATCACCTGTCTGAAAAATTATAATGGTTGCTTTCTCTCAACCTCTACTTCTCTTTCCTTCTAATTCCACCTTTGCATTGTCACTAATTATCCTCCCAAAGCACCATTTTAATCATATCATTCCCTCTCTCAAAAGGTCTCAGGGGATCCTGTTATCTAACATATATGTCTATACAGATGTAGCTAAAAGCGGTGTACTAGTGTGCTCAGTCATGTCTGATTCTTTGCAGTTCCATGGACTGTAGCCTGCCAGGCTCTTCTGTCCATAGGATTCTCCAGACAAGACTGCTTGAGTGGGCTGCTGTTAATATTTCCTCCTTTTAGGGGATCTTCCTGACCCAGGGGTTGAACTCATGTGTCCTGCAGAACCTGTTTATCTTGCGTCGCCTGCATTACAAGTGGACTCTTCACCCACCGAGCTATCGGGGAAGCCCAGCTAAAAGGTGGCCTCACTATCAAATCCAACCAACTAGTTTTACAAAGGAAACTCTTCTGGGGGAGGCGAGCAGAATGTGGATGCCCGGGCAAGTCAGGTGATCCATCCTGGTCTTCACATCTGTATCTTATATCTGGTTAAAATGTGCCTGGAGACAGCTTTGAGGAGGGGGAGGTAACGGAGAAGAGGGAGACCCCGGGAAAGGGAAACATGCAAATTGAGGTATGTATTTAGAAGGAGCAAGAAATCTTAGATTCAAGCCTAATGCCTTTTGTTGTTTGGGATGGTCAGAACTGGTCAGACCCCTTTTGAATATTCTTGGAACTAACTCATGGGGTATATTTATTTGCTAGTGATAGAAAAAAGTACCACAGACTAGGTGACTGAAATAGCAGAAATCTATTGTCTCCCCTTTCTGGAGGCTGGAAATCTGATCTCAAGGTGTCCGCAGGCTTGGTTCCTCTTGAGAACTGAGGGAGACGGGTCTGTCCACACTTTTCCTCTTGGCTTATAGATGGCTATATTCTTCTCCCTGTGTCTTCAGCTCACATCCTTTCTGTGTGTATCTGTCCAAATCTCCTCTTCCTGTCAAAGCATCAGTCAGATTAGAATCCACGTTGAAACAACCTTCTTTAACTTGCTATCTCTTTAAAAACCCTATCTTCAGATAAGGTTACATTCTGAGGTCCTGGGGGTTTGGATTCACCATACATATTTGGGGCATTGCTACCTTCCCCTCTGTGCTTGGTTGGTCCAGTTCATTGATCCCAAAAGAGTTACCGTGAAGAAGAGTGATGAGTGAAGGGACAGATGTCATTGAAAACAACTTAAAAAAAACTCAACTTGGAAAACAAGTCTTAGTGTTAACAAATCCTAGAAATGTAGAATGCTAACGCTGTAGCTTCAGCGTTCATTTAGAGAATGTCTGGTCTGATGTCATCCTTCTAACAGGAGAGCCCTCAGTTGGCACAAGCTCTGCCCATAGTCCCAAATCATATTGGACTCTGGATTTCACCTCCTATGCGTTTGAGTGGGTGCACGTCTAGGAGGTGAGGCGACTGACCCAAGGTCCTGGCAGAGCGGGGACCACCAGAGCTTCCACCTTTGTGGCTAGCGCAGGCTGAGGGGGTATTCTGAGGACTACACGCCACAAAGCACTTGTGTGCTTAACCTTCCAAAGTTGTCCTGCCACCTAAGACGACTGTATTATTATGAACCACTGGAGGGCTCAACTTTCCATCAAGGTGTATTTGCCCACATTTTTACTGTAGGAAAATACTCACTTGACTTCATAGTATTTCCCTTAACTTTGTTGTTTGCCAAAACTGTTGTAATAATTAGTACAGCAGAAAGAGAAGAAAGACAGGCCTGATGAACTGTTTCTAGTCAGAAGTCACCCATTTCCTCCAAACTGTCAGAAAAAGAGAAAATGGATTCAGACATCCTTTTGTCTTTCAAGACCCACAGCTGTATAAAAACAAAGATTGGTTTCTGCCCTTGGAAAAAAGTGGGGCAAAGCCTCATTAATTTAAAATTAATTGTGAGTCTGTGAATATATCAATACATGGAATAGAGATTAATAAGATCATAAGGGAAAAGATTAATTAGGGGGAAAATATTTTCAAGTGTACAAGCAGGTGAAGAAGTAATTCTCTTGTTAACCATTCTATCCTTAGCATCTACCATAGATGTTGGCAAATAATATGTGCTCAATAAGTTTGTGTGGAAAGAAAGGATGAATAAATGAATATAATAGTATTCTCATAAGCAGGCATTGGCAATACTTGGACTGATGCCTAGATATGATAATCTAATTGCAAATCTTGCTTCGTTATTTATTAAATTTGAATCTTGATGAGGCAGTTCTCAGTCTAGTTTTAATTACCATAGATTCTTTAAAGCAATAAACCTGAATTTCATTAAAAGAATTATATTATCCAAACTTCATTAATTCACACTCCTCTTTTCCTTTATTTAGTATGGCGTAGTGAAGTCTAATTTCATTGAATGACCCAGAGGGAAGTTAGTGATACCCAACAGGATACAAGGAAACTGATTAAAGAAAAACTCCATTGTTTACCAGAACCTCTGTCTTTATGAAAGCCAGCCTCACCTAAGAGAGAGAAAAGACATACAATGTATTTGTAGAGAATATAGATAAATGAACATGGCTATCTTTGTGTGTGCCTGAGAAACTATTAGAAAGTATAGGAAATAATCACTGTTTTAAAGATAAGAATCATAAACGTCTCCCCTGATCCAGCAAACACCATCACCTACACAGAAGAAGCAATGTTTAAATTCAGCTGATTAAGTAAATCCTGTCAAAATAGTATCATATGTCTCATTCAACTTTGCTTGACTTCAGAAGTGAAATAAACACCTAAAATGTCATCTTTTTAAAATACTGTCCAAATTCTTTATTCTAAACTTCAGTCTCTTTTATGCCTGTGAATACACTAGATAAGTGCCAATAAGTCTCTGTGCTTAATCTCCTGCTTAGAGGCTTTTCAAACCTTTTGCGAAAAAGAAAATGGATTCAGACATCCTTTTGTCTTTCAAGACCCACAGCTGTATAAAAACAAAGATTGGTTTCTGCCCTTGGAAAAAAGTGGGGCAAAGCCTCATTAATTTAAAATTAATTGTGAGTCTGTGAATATATCAATACATGGAATAGAGATTAATAAGATCATAAGGGAAAAGATTAATTAGGGGGAAAATATTTTCAAGTGTACAAGCAGGTGAAGAAGTAATTCTCTTGTTAACCATTCTATCCTTAGCATCTACCATAGATGTTGGCAAATAATATGTGCTCAATAAGTTTGTGTGGAAAGAAAGGATGAATAAATGAATATAATAGTATTCTCATAAGCAGGCATTGGCAATACTTGGACTGATGCCTAGATATGATAATCTAATTGCAAATCTTGCTTCGTTATTTATTAAATTTGAATCTTGATGAGGCAGTTCTCAGTCTAGTTTTAATTACCATAGATTCTTTAAAGCAATAAACCTGAATTTCATTAAAAGAATTATATTATCCAAACTTCATTAATTCACACTCCTCTTTTCCTTTATTTAGTATGGCGTAGTGAAGTCTAATTTCATTGAATGACCCAGAGGGAAGTTAGTGATACCCAACAGGATACAAGGAAACTGATTAAAGAAAAACTCCATTGTTTACCAGAACCTCTGTCTTTATGAAAGCCAGCCTCACCTAAGAGAGAGAAAAGACATACAATGTATTTGTAGAGAATATAGATAAATGAACATGGCTATCTTTGTGTGTGCCTGAGAAACTATTAGAAAGTATAGGAAATAATCACTGTTTTAAAGATAAGAATCATAAACGTCTCCCCTGATCCAGCAAACACCATCACCTACACAGAAGAAGCAATGTTTAAATTCAGCTGATTAAGTAAATCCTGTCAAAATAGTATCATATGTCTCATTCAACTTTGCTTGACTTCAGAAGTGAAATAAACACCTAAAATGTCATCTTTTTAAAATACTGTCCAAATTCTTTATTCTAAACTTCAGTCTCTTTTATGCCTGTGAATACACTAGATAAGTGCCAATAAGTCTCTGTGCTTAATCTCCCTGCTTAGAGGCCAAACTGGAATTGACACTCCGAGGCATCTCTAATACTCTGGTTGGTATTGGCCTTACCTGGCCAATACCTGGCTGGAACCTTTCTTTCCTCCCCTTTCAGTTAAGAGTCACAGCTGGGGGCTTCTCTGGTGGTCCAGTGAGTAAAGAGTCTGCCTTGCAGTGCAGGGGACACTGGTTCAATCCCTGACCCAGGAAGATCCCAGTGCCGCAGAGCCGCTGAACCAGTGTGTCCAATTGCAAGCCAGCAGTCTGGAGCGCATGCGCCCAGAGCCGGTGCTGTGCAACAAGAGAGGCCACTGCATTGGGAGGCCTACACAGGCCAAAGAATAAATATGGGTGAAAATAAATAAAAACCAATAAAAGAGGCCAAAATTTAAAAAAAAAAAAAAAAAAAAAGAATCACAGCTGATGACAGTCTAAAGACTAGAGAGAAATGGAGAGTGATTTCCTCTAGCTAATCTTGTCTGTTTTTGTTTAGATCTGCTCTCTGGATTTCAGTAGATAATCACTGTTTCACCTTATTCCTGGTACCAGGACTTGTTTTCATGAGTTATGTATCAGAGTTGTGTTTCTCTCTGCCATGTTCAGCCTGCTAATGCTTTTAGTACAATTTGTTTCTCTTTCCCAAACCATAACAGTATTGTCCTTGGGCCCATTCACCCACATTAAGCAAATACAACTTCTATGCCTCAGTGAGTCTGCATCCTTTATTATGAGCAAAGACATTCTACTGGACATAATGGAAAACCCTCTACATAATAGATTTCATTGAGATGATAACCAGTAGGGTTTTTTGTTTTTAATTGCTGAGTGTGCCCAGAATGTTGCATTTTTCTACTACAAAATATTGTTAAGAGCTTTTCTTTATTAATAGGTCCCTTTTACCAGACATCTGGCATATATTTATAGTTATTCTTCACAATAGCCTAAAGATGTAGATTTTTTTAATCCTATAAATACAGATGGGGAAACCTAGGATTCTAGTCAGTCAGTAAATGGCAAAAGTAGGATCACAATGAGCTCTGCCCAGTTCTGAGGGGGGCCATGGTATTTCAGTAAAAAGCTGCCTCTCAACAAGGTCTGTAGTTCAGGACTAAAAACCAAGTTTCTAATCACTTAGATCACTCCAAAATATCCTTTTAATCTGCCATTTTCTAGAAAATTAATGAAAACCTCTACTTAATTGTGATTACTGAATTAGGTGAAAAATAGAGAGAGAGAAAAAAAATCAAAACAGAAATAGAGGCTTGGTGAAAGGGAAAACATTCCCTCTAACCATATGCCTTCGTGGCACTTATAAACTTGTTCTTTTTGACTGCTGGCCAGAAACGAATAGGGTAACAGAAATGAAAGCAGAAACAGATGTGGGCAAGTCTAGGTGACCTGCCAAGTGGAAGATAATGTTCTATACAGATGCAGACACAAATCTGGTGAATAAAAGTCTTAAAGACGCAGTCCTCTGCGTTCACCAGGCGAAAAAACCAAGAAAAAAAATACACATCTCCTGTGGGTGACTCTCCAGAGGTTAGCTCCAAGGTTTGGCATATAAAATTGGATTTCCATTCTGAATTGTCTTCAACTTCCTTTGCTAAGCATTCTGGGACCAAAGTCTTAACTGATTGCAAATGTTTCTGTGGTAAACTTTTCCATGGGAGTCACCAGCTAGATTCCACAGGGTTGCTGCTGCTCTTGCCTTAAAACTTGGGAAGAAGGAGTGGGTGACAACAAAATCTTCCTGTGAGGACATTTTTGTAAGAAGTGGTCAATATATTTGTTTTCTCTGTGTGTTAAAGGACAGGGTGCACAAAAGGAGCAGGTAAAATAAAGTCATAAAAAAAGGTACCTGAACTCTAATTCCTTCTTAACCAGATGACTTCCAGTGGTTTAGAAGTGCAACCCAAAAGAAGTATGAGTAGTTTCCAGAAAAAACAGTGTAAGTGGCCAAACCAAGCAATCCGCTTAAAGTGGTCAAGGCGGAGCTGGAGGCCATCCTGACTTCGAAGCAAGAGACAGAATTTTCGTTCCTTCTCTCACCAGTGGATCTGAGTGTTGAGTTTTAATAGGGAATCAAAACCTGAGCAGATCGCTGGAAAAGAATCGAACTCCTAGGCGTTAATCAGTTCTGTCAAACATTGAGTATCTTCATTAAGAATTAAAATTCTTCACAATAAGCTTTCCCCTCAGGATGAAAAGACAGAAAATCTATTCTCACTCTTTCTGGATGTTCCCTCTTCTATTTCCCAGGGGTCAGAAGTCTTCATTAAAACAAATAGCCACCCTCAAATTGGACTTCCCTGAAAAGGGCTTTATCCATTAAGGTTTCGTTAGCAGAAAGACGGCAGGGTTTTCCCCTGTGAGGATTATGAACGTCGCAGGTGGCCAATGAGCACATTCACCTAAAATATTCATTTGTTTCTTTAATTTATTGTCTGACCTTTAATCAAAGGTGAAGAGTGAAGTTTTTCCTGAGAGACATCACTTTTCTTTGTTATTTGGATAACGTCAGAGGAGAGGTCGCTTCCTGTGTCTCAGAATCCAGGACTTCATAGGCACAGAGGCTCTCCTTTCAATTTTGTCATCAGGGAGGACCCCAAAGTGTCTGAGGGCAAACATGTGTTCTGACTGGCATGGAAGGAGCTCCCCTATGTCAGTGTCTGCCACGTTCTTCACAGGGGAGGGGAGGGATGGGTTCAGCTGAGCTGAATTGTTATTCTCTCCTTCCTGCCTCCTGTCACTTATTGTTTGTGGTATGTGAAATCCCATCTTTATCTTGGCTTTTCTCTCCAGAGGCCCAAGACCTTCTCCTGGAGGCCTCCCTCTGGCATAAATAGTGAACTGTATCTCTTATCTTATCCCATCCCTTGGTATGGCCTGGGAAAGCTTTATACATGAGGCCTGGGGCTATTGTGAAATCCGATAAAATAAAGGGTTTCATAAAAAAAGGTACCTGAACTCTAATTCCTTCTTAACCAGATGACTTCCAGTGGTTTAGAAGTGCAACCCAAAAGAAGTATGAGTAGTTTCCAGAAAAAACAGTGTAAGTGGCCAAACCAAGCAATCCGCTTAAAGTGGTCAAGGCGGAGCTGGAGGCCATCCTGACTTCGAAGCAAGAGACAGAATTTTCGTTCCTTCTCTCACCAGTGGATCTGAGTGTTGAGTTTTAATAGGGAATCAAAACCTGAGCAGATCGCTGGAAAAGAATCGAACTCCTAGGCGTTAATCAGTTCTGTCAAACATTGAGTATCTTCATTAAGAATTAAAATTCTTCACAATAAGCTTTCCCCTCAGGATGAAAAGACAGAAAATCTATTCTCACTCTTTCTGGATGTTCCCTCTTCTATTTCCCAGGGGTCAGAAGTCTTCATTAAAACAAATAGCCACCCTCAAATTGGACTTCCCTGAAAAGGGCTTTATCCATTAAGGTTTCGTTAGCAGAAAGACGGCAGGGTTTTCCCCTGTGAGGATTATGAACGTCGCAGGTGGCCAATGAGCACATTCACCTAAAATATTCATTTGTTTCTTTAATTTATTGTCTGACCTTTAATCAAAGGTGAAGAGTGAAGTTTTTCCTGAGAGACATCACTTTTCTTTGTTATTTGGATAACGTCAGAGGAGAGGTCGCTTCCTGTGTCTCAGAATCCAGGACTTCATAGGCACAGAGGCTCTCCTTTCAATTTTGTCATCAGGGAGGACCCCAAAGTGTCTGAGGGCAAACATGTGTTCTGACTGGCATGGAAGGAGCTCCCCTATGTCAGTGTCTGCCACGTTCTTCACAGGGGAGGGGAGGGATGGGTTCAGCTGAGCTGAATTGTTATTCTCTCCTTCCTGCCTCCTGTCACTTATTGTTTGTGGTATGTGAAATCCCATCTTTATCTTGGCTTTTCTCTCCAGAGGCCCAAGACCTTCTCCTGGAGGCCTCCCTCTGGCATAAATAGTGAACTGTATCTCTTATCTTATCCCATCCCTTGGGTATGGCCTGGGAAAGCTTTATACATGAGGCCTGGGGCTTACATGTCTAAAGCTGTTCATATAACTCCTATGCTGAGTTTGCGTTGAGAATTTGAGGGGACTTAGAAGGCTGAGGAGCAGGCGTTTTCCCGCATCTTCTTAAAGGACACCAAGGAAAAAAGGCCTGAGTATGTACCATCTATTTGCTCACCTCTGTATTTAGATCCTGGTGTGACTTGTAAATTCCTGTGAGAATCAACCTCATGAAGGTGCAGTGAAGTGGGTTTCTTTGGGGCACTGGGTTTGGCAATGCTAACCCACCCCAAAACACTGCTAGGAGAGAGACAAAGGATTCTTTATTACTTGCAATAATAACGGTGGTCAGAATATGAAGCCATTTCCCCCCAATTCGCTGAGCTCCTCAGGGTGATTTAACAAAGCCAGATGAGATCTGCACAGGCAGTAGGTTACAATGATAGGAGAGGAACCCTGAATTTATGGAACCCAAGTCTTTTACACTGGGCAGTAAGCTTCCCTGTGTTGATTGCTGTCCTTATTTTACTGGACAGAAAGCATGCACAGTGTTTCCCCCTGCTTCAGAGGGAAATACCACTTTCTTCAGCCAAAATTATTCATGGTTCAAATATCCTTGAACATATAACCTTCAATAAAAGAACAATCAATGGTTCTCTTGCAAAATATGCAGAAATGTGAGACCCACAAAGAATCATCTCCCAGCTGTTTCCTGAGTGTAGAACAGAACTGGTGTGTGAGGGAGGGACAGTTGAATTCTTTTCACCCAGCACCCAAATTCCATCCTTGGCCATGTTCCCTTTTTGTAGGGCTGCTATCACTGATTTGGGAGATTAAGACAAGACGAGGATGGAAAGAGTTGCTCTTGAATGTTAAATGTATTGATGGACTCCTCGTTTGTCAGTTTTTAGTAAGTGCTGAGTAGTGAATGTAAATGATTCTTCACTAAATTGTGATCTTTCTATTCAGGTTATTCATCCTGAGTTCATGCCTCAAAAAACTGCCAGTGGGTAGGTGTACTTGGGTGCCATCTTTCTAGTGTTCAAAACCACTGGAAGATCATTAAAATTTATTTGCCATCCTCTCCCACAAACTAGGACTTTAACCTTAGCGCTACAGGTAGAGTCTAACTCAAAAACTGGCCCTATAATTGTCACTGAAAAAAAATCCATTTAGAGACTGGAAACCAATTATTGTTCTGTTCAGAAGTTTCTAAATTTGCTTGTTAACTAATTAAAAATGATAGAATGAATTCTAAACGTCAGCAGACCGAAGTTACAAAAGAACAGTAACTTTGAACAAACCAAGCCATGAAGGAGGCTCATTTGATGAGTGAGGAGAAAAGAATAATACAGTGTCTCTGATTCAAAAGGGCTCCAGGTCAGTCTTCTCACTGAATAAATGTTCCCTCAGTGGGAGCCTGGTCTGTGAGCAATTAATTTCAAATGATAGTTTTCTATGTTCTGGGAAATGTAAATAACCGTACGAGAATTATCTCCCCCTCCTCTTTCATTGTATTTCCTTTCTCCAAGATGGATCATATTGCAGGGTTAGAATTCATACAGACTTCCCTCTGCTAACCAAGGAAGAGCTGCCTGATGAATGCTCTCAGAGAGCACAGCTTTGGCAGATAACAAGAATGGGAAGGAAAAAAAAAAATGACTGCATTGCATCAGACTTAGATTATTTTTCCCCTGAGGAAAAGGACAATTTCAGCCTTCTCTTTGTGAGCTTTCAGTCTGCCATGACTCTTCTGGGTCTCCATCATGAAGTAAATAATTTCCAGGTTGCCATTTGGCACCCTCAGAGGACAATAAAAGAACAATCAATGGTTCTCTTGCAAAATATGCAGAAATGTGAGACCCACAAAGAATCATCTCCCAGCTGTTTCCTGAGTGTAGAACAGAACTGGTGTGTGAGGGAGGGACAGTTGAATTCTTTTCACCCAGCACCCAAATTCCATCCTTGGCCATGTTCCCTTTTTGTAGGGCTGCTATCACTGATTTGGGAGATTAAGACAAGACGAGGATGGAAAGAGTTGCTCTTGAATGTTAAATGTATTGATGGACTCCTCGTTTGTCAGTTTTTAGTAAGTGCTGAGTAGTGAATGTAAATGATTCTTCACTAAATTGTGATCTTTCTATTCAGGTTATTCATCCTGAGTTCATGCCTCAAAAAACTGCCAGTGGGTAGGTGTACTTGGGTGCCATCTTTCTAGTGTTCAAAACCACTGGAAGATCATTAAAATTTATTTGCCATCCTCTCCCACAAACTAGGACTTTAACCTTAGCGCTACAGGTAGAGTCTAACTCAAAAACTGGCCCTATAATTGTCACTGAAAAAAAATCCATTTAGAGACTGGAAACCAATTATTGTTCTGTTCAGAAGTTTCTAAATTTGCTTGTTAACTAATTAAAAATGATAGAATGAATTCTAAACGTCAGCAGACCGAAGTTACAAAAGAACAGTAACTTTGAACAAACCAAGCCATGAAGGAGGCTCATTTGATGAGTGAGGAGAAAAGAATAATACAGTGTCTCTGATTCAAAAGGGCTCCAGGTCAGTCTTCTCACTGAATAAATGTTCCCTCAGTGGGAGCCTGGTCTGTGAGCAATTAATTTCAAATGATAGTTTTCTATGTTCTGGGAAATGTAAATAACCGTACGAGAATTATCTCCCCCTCCTCTTTCATTGTATTTCCTTTCTCCAAGATGGATCATATTGCAGGGTTAGAATTCATACAGACTTCCCTCTGCTAACCAAGGAAGAGCTGCCTGATGAATGCTCTCAGAGAGCACAGCTTTGGCAGATAACAAGAATGGGAAGGAAAAAAAAAAATGACTGCATTGCATCAGACTTAGATTATTTTTCCCCTGAGGAAAAGGACAATTTCAGCCTTCTCTTTTGTGAGCTTTCAGTCTGCCATGACTCTTCTGGGTCTCCATCATGAAGTAAATAATTTCCAGGTTGCTTTCATTTTGGAAAACAGAAAACACCCTCAGAGGATTTCGAGAAAAAGGCCATGCTCATCAGAGATATCCAACTTCACGAGTCTGTGCTCTGTGGAATTCTTAGAGAGAGTTTGTCCTTTCTGCATTTACAGAGATTGAATTTCTTATACTGTTTCTGTGAAACATGTATTCCTGTTAGAAATTAAGCTCCATGCAAAATGCAGAGAATGAAATGCCTGGTGCCTGAATGGGATAGAAAGTTTCTTCAAAAACACCTTTTCCTTTTCTCTGTATAGATTGCTGCAGTACACAGTATGTGTTTTTCTTTTAAAATTAGGTTCCAGTTGGTCTTGAAACTGATTCTCTAAAGATTATCTAGAAGGTTCTTTTGTTCGACCCAAATGCTATTTCTCTGCCCATTATTGCCTATCTTTTCTATTCAAATGTATCCCTTTCTTATGATCTTTTGTATTAAGTCATTTGTAGAGATGTGAATGGACCTGGAGTCTGCCATACAGAATGAAAGAAGTCAGAAAGAGAAAAACAAATGTCGTAGGTTAATGGATATATGCGGAATCTAGAAAAATCGTATGAATTAACCTATTTTCAGGGCAGGAATAGAGATGCGGACATGGAGAATGGATTTGTGGACACAGTGGAGGAAGGGGAGGGTGGGGTGGGACACATTGTGAGATCAGTGTTGTCATATATATATATATATATATATATATATATATATATATATACTGTGCAGTGCCGAGTCACTTCAGTTACATCTGACTCTTTGCGACCCTGTGGACTGTAGCCCTCCAGGCTACTTTGTCCATGGGATTCTCCATAAATCCTGAGTGGGTTGCTGTGCACTTCTCCAGGGGATCTTCCTCACCCAGAGACTGAACCTGCAACTCTAAAGGTTGGCCTTTACAGTAGCCAGTAGCCCCATGTGGGGCTCAGCTCAAAGTGTGGCAGTATGAATAAAAACTGAATTACAAAAAAATAGTTCAGTTTAAAGCTGCATTGCATCAGACTTAGATTATTTTTCCCCTGAGGAAAAGGACAATTTCAGCCTTCTCTTTTGTGAGCTTTCAGTCTGCCATGACTCTTCTGGGTCTCCATCATGAAGTAAATAATTTCCAGGTTGCTTTCATTTTGGAAAACAGAAAACACCCTCAGAGGATTTCGAGAAAAAGGCCATGCTCATCAGAGATATCCAACTTCACGAGTCTGTGCTCTGTGGAATTCTTAGAGAGAGTTTGTCCTTTCTGCATTTACAGAGATTGAATTTCTTATACTGTTTCTGTGAAACATGTATTCCTGTTAGAAATTAAGCTCCATGCAAAATGCAGAGAATGAAATGCCTGGTGCCTGAATGGGATAGAAAGTTTCTTCAAAAACACCTTTTCCTTTTCTCTGTATAGATTGCTGCAGTACACAGTATGTGTTTTTCTTTTAAAATTAGGTTCCAGTTGGTCTTGAAACTGATTCTCTAAAGATTATCTAGAAGGTTCTTTTGTTCGACCCAAATGCTATTTCTCTGCCCATTATTGCCTATCTTTTCTATTCAAATGTATCCCTTTCTTATGATCTTTTGTATTAAGTCATTTGTAGAGATGTGAATGGACCTGGAGTCTGCCATACAGAATGAAAGAAGTCAGAAAGAGAAAAACAAATGTCGTAGGTTAATGGATATATGCGGAATCTAGAAAAATCGTATGAATTAACCTATTTTCAGGGCAGGAATAGAGATGCGGACATGGAGAATGGATTTGTGGACACAGTGGAGGAAGGGGAGGGTGGGGTGGGACACATTGTGAGATCAGTGTTGTCATATATATATATATATATATATATATATATACTGTGCAGTGCCGAGTCACTTCAGTTACATCTGACTCTTTGCGACACTGTGGACTGTAGCCCTCCAGGCTACTTTGTCCATGGGATTCTCCATAAATCCTGAGTGGGTTGCTGTGCACTTCTCCAGGGGATCTTCCTCACCCAGAGACTGAACCTGCAACTCTAAAGGTTGGCCTTTACAGTAGCCAGTAGCCCCATGTGGGGCTCTTGAGCGCTCAAAGTGTGGCAAGTATGAATAAAAAACTGAATTTACTTTAAATTATTTAAAATGTAAAATAGTTCAGTTTTTAAAGCTTAGTTGAATGTAGAAAAGATAAAAAGATACAGAATCTTACAGGATTTATTTCACCTGCTTAGATGGATGGATTTATCAAATAAAATAACAACATGCCCAGTTAAGTTTGATTTTTGGATAAACAAGAAATGATTTTTTTTTTTAGTGTAAACATATTCCTGGTTTTTTATTTGGCATATCTACCTATTTTCTTTACTTCTTTTAATGTTCCTACTAGAAAATTTAAAATTATACACATGGTTCCCATAATATTTCTATTGGATTGTATTGATCCAGAATAAATATTGTTATTCTGACTTTCCTAGAATACAAGTCTCATGAAGGCAAGGGATTTTAATTGTGTTTTCCTTCATAAATGCAGCTGATTTCTCAAACATAAGATTTATAACATGACTTTTCCTAGGAACTCAGCTGATGGGTCTTAGAAGAGTTGTTTCAGGCTAGAGGGGAAGGCTGTGCGGGGTCCTCTCAGCGGCCCCTTGCCTTCTTTCAATCCATCATTCCTTTTCTTTTGTCATTTCCCTTCTCAACCATGATCGCATGCGTTATGCTTTCAGGAAGTCAATGGCCAGTACCACTAAATGCATGCACTTTTTTAAAAATTAATTTTTATTATTTTTACAGAGTTTTATTGTTTACTGCCACATGTCAACCTGAATCAGCCATGGGTATACATATGTCCCCTCCCTCTTGAAGTTCCCTCCCATCTTCCTCCCCAACCCACCCCTCTGGGTTGTTGTAGAGCCCTTGTTTGAGTTCCCTTAGTCTTACAGCAGTTTCCCATTCATTTTCTATTTTACAGATAGTAATGTAAGTTTCCATGCTACTCTTTCCATACTTCTCACCCATTCCTGTCTCCCTCCAATGTCCGCAAACCTGTTCTCTATGTCTGTTTCTCTATTGCTGCTCTGCATATACATTTATCAGTACCATCTTTGTAGATTCCATATATATATATATATATATATATATATATATATATTCCACTATATATATTAATGGAATCTACATATATATATATATATATATATTAGTATGCACAGCAAAAGAAACTATAAATAAGGTGCTAAGACAGCCCTCAGAATTGGAGAAAATAATAGCAAATGAAACAACTGACAGAGGATTAATTTCCAAAATATACAAGAAGTTCATACAACTCAACACCAAGAAAACAAAACAACCATTCAAAAAATGGGTAAAAGAGCTAAACATACCTCTCCACAGAAAACATCCAGATGGCAAATAAACACATGGAAAGATGCTCAACATCACTCATTATTAGAGAAATGCAAATCAAAACTACTATGAAATATCACCTCACACCTGTCAGAATGGCCATCATCAAAAAGTCTACAAACAATAAATGCTGGAGAGGGTGTGGTGAAAAGGGAACCCTCGTGCACTGCTGGTGGGAATGCAAACTGATACAACCACTATGGAAGACAGCATGGAGATTCCTCAAAAACTAGGAATAGAACCACCGTATGACGCAGCAATCCCACTACTAGGTGTATACCCTGAGGAAACCAAAAGAGACGCATGTACCCCATTGTTCATTGCAACACTGTGTACAGTAGCCAAAACATGGAAGTAACTTTAATGTCCATCGACAGATGAATAAATAAAAAAAGCTGTGTTACAGATACACAATGGAATATTACTCAGCCATAAGAAGGAATGCATTTGAGTCATTTCTAATGAGATGAATGAACCTAGAACCTATTATACAGAGTGAAGTGAGTCAGAAAGAGAAAGATAAATATTGTATACTAACACACACACACACACACACACACACACACACACACACATCTGGAATCTAGAAAGATAGTACTGATAAATGTATGTGCAGAATAGCAATGGGTAAACAGACACAGAGAACAGACTTATGGAGACCTTTGGTTTGTCATTGCACCCATCAGGTATAAACTCAGCTCCAAATTAACCCATACATCTGCTCTTGCTGTGTGCGTACAGCTAGCATCCCACCCTGGATGGGAGAGGTCACATGGCAGAGCTCGTTAGAGCCACTATCAGTGTATCTTCAACAACTGTAAATGGGCCTTTTACTTGCCTTCTGTCTTTGGTCATTGCCTACCCTCATCTTCTAAAAGACTTTCAAAGTCTTCGTTTTCCGTAATCCTCCAACGTTTCTGTTCTTCCTATTGCTCTCAGAAGGTGATATTTTCAACAGAGCAAATGGAAACTGTTAGATAAGATTGTGATCTCTCATCTTTCCATTTCCAAATGTACCTCTGCCTACATCTGTGTCTAAGCTATTCTCCTTTCCTCCTGTCTAATAGAGAGCTACCTGCGTCATCTAGAAAGCCACTCTGCTCACTTGCCCTTTAGACGTGTGCACTGCCTCCACTGCTGTCTCCCTCTCTGTACCTAGTGCTACTCAGTATCAAGAGTGGCCTGTTCCCATCACTGAACTATGATCAATGATAGCCCACAGGTCTCTAAATCCAATGGACATGTTCAGGCTGCTTCTTGACCTCCCTGTGGCACTTGTCACTGTTGATTGTTTCTTACTTGACTGTCTGGATAGACTCCTTTTCTGCTTTCTCCCTGACTGTTTGTGGACTTGCAACTTTGCAGGCTCATCCTTCTCTCTCCTGACTTTAAATATCAGAATTTTTCAGTGCTTTAGGTCCTTTCCTTTTCCTATTGTTACTCTGTCCTTAGGCTGTCTCATTATGCTTCTAGCTTCTGTGACCACTTATATGCAGATGACTCACATGTGCAACTGCAGCCCCCTCCTGACCTTTGACATCTTAGGTTTGTGGGTGCACTCAGATGTGTCTGACTCTGCAACCCCATGGACTGTAGCCCACCAGGCTCCTCTGTTCATGGGATTCTCCAGGCAAGAATACTGGAGTGGGTTGCCATTTCGTTCTTAGGATTTATGTCTAAAAAAACACCTTGAGCTCACTATGCCAAAGTAGAATTCGTTATTTTTCCCTCTCTCCTAATCTGGTTCTTTTCAAGCATCATCTACTGCAGTGACCCGCCCCCGCCTTTTCACTTTCATCAAGTTCAGACTCGCGTCATGGTCCCATGTCTTTCTCTGATGTTTTCCCCTGTCACACATTTAATTCCATCTTAGTGTCTGATAAAAATCAAACTAACAAACAATGTAAACAGAAACCTTCAGTAGAAGATGAAGTAACAAATACTACAGCTAAGATTGTAATAGACCTCACTGAGCTCAGTCCCTTTATTTTCATAGGCAAGGACCTTGAAGCTTAGAAATTCTTAATTGGGATAGAAGGGAACACGGCCTGTCATCGTCAGCTCGCCTCTGTTACTCCACCTCCCCTGTTTCACTGCTGGTAAATGGAACATTTCCACAGAGACAGGCTGTGATTCTAGGCTGAATATGTTTTTGAGACATTTTCAAAGGTTAATTTTAATATGAACTTTAATGACATGTAATGTACACACAAAAAATGGCATAAATCGTCAGTGTCCTTCCCAGTGAACTTTCGTAAAGGAGCACACTCACCTAACAACTGCCCACAGCATGGTATAGAGCATTACCTGTGCTGCCAAAGACCCCGTGGACGAGAAGTTACTATTGACTCCCACAAAACTGTGAGCGCCTCTCCAAGTCAGAAGTACTCTTCCCCTTCAAAGGAAACTACATCCTACCTTCTAATATCAAAGACTAGTAGTTTTTGTGGTTGGTTTTTTGTTGCTTTTATTTTTAAATTATTTATTTCTAATTGAAAGATAATTGCTTCACCATATTGTGTTGCTGTCTGCCATCACATGAATCAGCACGAATCAGCCATAGGTAAACATATGTTCCCTTCCTCTTGGACCTCCTTCCCACTTCCCACCCCATCCCACTCCTCTAGTTTGGCAAACAGAGCTGACTTGAACTCTCTGAGTCATACAGCAGATTCCCACTGGCTATCTGTTTTACATATGGTGGTGTATATTTTTAATTAACCTTAATGAGGTAGCTCAAGTCCTTTCCCCACCCTCCATAGACTCATAGTGCCTTGAGCAAGTCTCTACGTGTATTTGCAGCAGTTCATCATAAAACCCCAGAAACCATTCTGTTAACTTTCAGTGCTAGAATCAAGATCCTTTTCTGTGCTGAGCTGGTAATAGTTTGCAAGAAATACATGACATCTCTGCCAGAAAATTTTTTTATTGTCATGGTCCCATGTCTTTCTCTGATGTTTTCCCCTGTCACACATTTAATTCCATCTTAGTGTCTGATAAAAATCAAACTAACAAACAATGTAAACAGAAACCTTCAGTAGAAGATGAAGTAACAAATACTACAGCTAAGATTGTAATAGACCTCACTGAGCTCAGTCCCTTTATTTTCATAGGCAAGGACCTTGAAGCTTAGAAATTCTTAATTGGGATAGAAGGGAACACGGCCTGTCATCGTCAGCTCGCCTCTGTTACTCCACCTCCCCTGTTTCACTGCTGGTAAATGGAACATTTCCACAGAGACAGGCTGTGATTCTAGGCTGAATATGTTTTTGAGACATTTTCAAAGGTTAATTTTAATATGAACTTTAATGACATGTAATGTACACACAAAAAATGGCATAAATCGTCAGTGTCCTTCCCAGTGAACTTTCGTAAAGGAGCACACTCACCTAACAACTGCCCACAGCATGGTATAGAGCATTACCTGTGCTGCCAAAGACCCCGTGGACGAGAAGTTACTATTGACTCCCACAAAACTGTGAGCGCCTCTCCAAGTCAGAAGTACTCTTCCCCTTCAAAGGAAACTACATCCTACCTTCTAATATCAAAGACTAGTAGTTTTTGTGGTTGGTTTTTTGTTGCTTTTATTTTTAAATTATTTATTTCTAATTGAAAGATAATTGCTTCACCATATTGTGTTGCTGTCTGCCATCACATGAATCAGCACGAATCAGCCATAGGTAAACATATGTTCCCTTCCTCTTGGACCTCCTTCCCACTTCCCACCCCATCCCACTCCTCTAGTTTGGCAAACAGAGCTGACTTGAACTCTCTGAGTCATACAGCAGATTCCCACTGGCTATCTGTTTTACATATGGTGGTGTATATTTTTAATTAACCTTAATGAGGTAGCTCAAGTCCTTTCCCCACCCCTCCATAGACTCATAGTGCCTTGAGCAAGTCTCTACGTGTATTTGCAGCAGTTCATCATAAAACCCCAGAAACCATTCTGTTAACTTTCAGTGCTAGAATCAAGATCCTTTTCTGTGCTGAGCTGGTAATAGTTTGCAAGAAATACATGACATCTCTGCCAGAAAATTTTTTTATTGTCATTTAGTTGTTAAGTCATGTTCAACTCTTTTTTGACCTCATGGACTATAGCCCGTCAGGCTCCTCTGTCCATGGAATTCTCCAGGCAAGAATACTGGAGTGGGTTACCGTTTCCTCCTCCAGGAGATTTTTCTGACCTAGGGATTGAACCCTATCTCCTGCCTCAGGAGGTGGATTCTTTTTCATTAGGGCCACCTGGAAAGCCCTCGCCAGAAACTGGACATATTCTTCCCCCATGTCACCTTGGAGAAGTTATTTAACACCTCTAAGAGCCATCTTTCTCAGCCATAAAATGAAGATAATAATATTACATGCTAAGATTATAATAATTGTAAATAAGTTCATGAACATACAAGTTATGTCATGGTGCCTAGAACACAGGATGACTTCAGGGAATGCTAGTTTTGTAGCAGTAATACTAATATTCAAAAATTCATACCAGAGCTTTTTGGAAGCAGTATGCTGAATTAGTGACTTCTTGTTTCACTTTGAGCAAAGGACATAGTTTCTGAGTGTTTGAGTTTCTCTTCTTTTCAAAGGAAACAAAAGGTGGAGAAGCAATGAGTTATTTTTGCAAGTGTTGAGCTCCATAGATTCTCAGATGAAAGGTGCCTTTTAAATATACAAATTACCCTTTTGTTTCAAAGCACAGCATTGCAAAGACAAATCACTTTTCTCTTGAGAGAGTCTTTAGAAAGAGTAGACATCATAGTAATTTTTGAAATCCATCAAAAATACTTGGATTATCATCTAAAACCAAAACCTCTGTCTCCATTCTAGAAAAAAAACACTACCACACTGAAAAAGTAACCTCAGTTAGTTTTTCCTGAAGTAATGAAGTTACTAGCCATAAAGTCACAAATACAGGTACATTGTTATAAATGGTGGGCTTCCCCAGTGGTGCAGTAGTAAAGAACCTGCCTGCCTATGCAGAAGACTCAAAAGATGTGGATTCCATCCCTAGGTTGGGAAAATCCCCTGGAGTAGGAAATGGCAACCCACTCCAGTATCCTTGGCTCGGAAATCCCATGCTGCAACAGTCCATGGATAAACCCCAGAAACCATTCTGTTAACTTTCAGTGCTAGAATCAAGATCCTTTTCTGTGCTGAGCTGGTAATAGTTTGCAAGAAATACATGACATCTCTGCCAGAAAATTTTTTTATTGTCATTTAGTTGTTAAGTCATGTTCAACTCTTTTTTGACCTCATGGACTATAGCCCGTCAGGCTCCTCTGTCCATGGAATTCTCCAGGCAAGAATACTGGAGTGGGTTACCGTTTCCTCCTCCAGGAGATTTTTCTGACCTAGGGATTGAACCCTATCTCCTGCCTCAGGAGGTGGATTCTTTTTCATTAGGGCCACCTGGAAAGCCCTCGCCAGAAACTGGACATATTCTTCCCCCATGTCACCTTGGAGAAGTTATTTAACACCTCTAAGAGCCATCTTTCTCAGCCATAAAATGAAGATAATAATATTACATGCTAAGATTATAATAATTGTAAATAAGTTCATGAACATACAAGTTATGTCATGGTGCCTAGAACACAGGATGACTTCAGGGAATGCTAGTTTTGTAGCAGTAATACTAATATTCAAAAATTCATACCAGAGCTTTTTGGAAGCAGTATGCTGAATTAGTGACTTCTTGTTTCACTTTGAGCAAAGGACATAGTTTCTGAGTGTTTGAGTTTCTCTTCTTTTCAAAGGAAACAAAAGGTGGAGAAGCAATGAGTTATTTTTGCAAGTGTTGAGCTCCATAGATTCTCAGATGAAAGGTGCCTTTTAAATATACAAATTACCCTTTTGTTTCAAAGCACAGCATTGCAAAGACAAATCACTTTTCTCTTGAGAGAGTCTTTAGAAAGAGTAGACATCATAGTAATTTTTGAAATCCATCAAAAATACTTGGATTATCATCTAAAACCAAAACCTCTGTCTCCATTCTAGAAAAAAAACACTACCACACTGAAAAAGTAACCTCAGTTAGTTTTTCCTGAAGTAATGAAGTTACTAGCCATAAAGTCACAAATACAGGTACATTGTTATAAATGGTGGGCTTCCCCAGTGGTGCAGTAGTAAAGAACCTGCCTGCCTATGCAGAAGACTCAAAAGATGTGGATTCCATCCCTAGGTTGGGAAAATCCCCTGGAGTAGGAAATGGCAACCCACTCCAGTATCCTTGGCTCGGAAATCCCATGGACAGAGGAGCCTGCTGGGATACAGTCCATGGAGTTGCCATGAGTCAAACGGGACTGAGCCACTGAGCATGACGACAGTAAATGCTAGGGGTTGGGAAGTCGATGCTAGAGAGAGTCAAGACTCCTGAGATTGTCTCTCTGCCTTTCAGTTATATGACTTTGGGTGAATCCTCTTACTTTTCTTAGGGCTGTTTTCTTGCCTGTGAAATGAAGTCATTAGTTGAATAATTTCATAATTCTGCTGGGCACACCACTTTTTTTTTAACATCATCCATTGAAAAATTTGAAACGTAAGTTAATTGTTGGTAGAGCAGACACTTTTGGAGGATGTGGAATCGTACTCAAAATGAACTCTGAAGACTGAATTCAACTCTGTGTGTGTGTTGCCCGTGTGTGTGTTGGAGTGGTTCAGACACTGACAGAAAGGAGTTTATGAAAAAGGAAAGAGGATACTGTAGGTGACTAGAATGAACGTTTATGGTATTGAGTCCTAGATTTCTTGTTTCTGAATATAGTTTGAACCTGCGAGTTCTTGGTTTAGAATTCAGACAGGTGGTGTGACACAGTGGAAATAGGACTGAAATAACTGTCAAGAAGCTGGGATCTAATCGCTCTTGTGTCTGATTAGTAGCATGATATCTGACATGTCATGTCACCTCCTGGGTACTTTCAGATGTAAAAGGAAGTGGCACATGTGACAACTTGGGCCCCTTCCAGTTCTTAAACTCTTTGATTTTTGAAGAGGAGAATGAACCAATATTACTGTGTGATGTGGCTTTTGGGCAGAGTGATGTTAGGCAGTTTGGGATCAGTCTGAGGTTTATAGTTAAGAGAAGAGTCCAGGCAAAACTTTGTGCCTTTTTTTTTCCAGGGCATTTTGGAGATTTATAACTTTAATTTTGTTTCAGTCAGCTACATTCCCAATAATGCTATATACGAAACACTACAGAATTCACCAGCTTCTAGCAAAAAATATCACCTATTTTTCACTAATGCCTTTGCATGTCAGCTGAAGTTTGGCTCATGTCGGCTAGACTAGATTCCAGGTTGCAGGTTAAGTTTTGGGTTCCTTTATGGGCCCAATGGACTGTCCTGGGTGTGTGGACTATCTCAGGGCTGTGCCGACCTACAAGAGGGCAAAGTCTAATTGATCAGGTAGATTTCAATTTCTCTTTCTGTCTTATAATTTTATTTATTTAATTGATAAAATTGATGTGTCCGTATCTATAACATTATGTTTTGTGTGTGTGTGTGTGTGTGTACATGTGTATGCGTGTGTGCCGTGTTGCTCAGTCATGTCTGACTCTTTGAGACCCCATTCAGTCCATGGAATTTTCCAGGCAAGAATACTGGAGCGGATTGCCATTTCCTACTCCAGGACATCTTGCTGACCCAAGGATCAAACTCACATCTTTTGCATTGGCAGGCAGGTTTTTGGTTTTTTTTGGTTTTTTTGCCTCTAGTGCCATGTGGGAAGCCCATATATTTCATGTGTACAACATTTTATTTCAACTTCTGTATGCCACCAAAAGTTTAGTCTTCATCCATGACCATATAATTAACCCCCAGTACCCATGTTGCTCTCCCCTCATTCATCTTCCCTTCTTGGAATCACTTATCTGTTCTTTGTATCTATGTGTTTTTGTTTGCTCATTTTTGTTTTTTGCAAATTTCAGTTTTTATGCTGAAATTGTCTTTGCTAAGGTCTCACTGGACAAAGCAAATCATATGAGCAAGTCTAAAGTTTAGTTCAGTTCAGTTGCTCAGTCATATCTGACCCTTTGTGACCCTGTGGACTGTAGCATGCCAGGCTTCCCTGTCCTTCACCTTCTCCTGGAGGTTGTTTAAACTCATGTCCATTGATTCAGTGATACCATCCAACCATCTTTCATCCACTTCTCCTTCCACTATGGTGTGGGCACCACTTACTAGCTGGTGATATGAACAAGTGTTTGAGCCCGGCTGTGCTTCAGTTATCTGTAAAGATAGGAGTGATAGCAATAATATCTACCTCATAGGATCTTTTGAGGACACAATTAATATACATGAGGCACTTAGAACAGTGCCTGGCACGTGGAAAGTGTAATAAGTGCTAGCTATAACTATTTCATGAATTGAACAATTAAATTCTAAATAATAGAGAATGGAAAATAAAAGTGATAACAGATTTATAAAATTTTAAATCTTCTCCCATCTAAACCCCAGCCTAATGAGGAAGAGTCTCATTTTAATATGTTTTATTGCCAGTATTATGGAAACACATAAAAAAATAAAAACAGAATGTATTATTCCTCTACACATGTGGCACTTTGGCTAGAGGTGAATTTTTGTTTTTCTTTTTGGGAAAGGCATAAGAGCAATTTGGAAATGGAACAGGGCCCATGAGTAGGGGGCACTGAAGAAGTGTTTTTGTAATTGTGCACCATATTGCTTTAGCGAAACTCTTCTCATTTAGTGTCAAGGGACCTTGATGACTGACTTGAGGTCTAAGGGCCTTATTAGGAGCTTACAGAGAACTCAGGCCTGCCCCTGCTGATGTGGCTGTGAGATGATGGCTTGTCTTCTAAACTGTCAGCAGGAAGGTTCTCTTACTGCCTTCTTTCCCTTTGCATTTCCAACAAGGAAGAACAGCTGAGGCAAATGAGACAGAATCTTTTTCCAATTACATGGTTTGCATATTTCATTTCAGCTGCCGCCTATGAGGAACATGATACAGAGTGAGTTAGCGGTGCTGAGGCAAAAACCAGCCTACAAAAGATTTGAGGGGTACCTTGTTAAATTTCCAGTGGATTATTTGGGTGAAATAGTATGGTAGGTTAATTATCAGATTGAAAGGTTTAAGGCTTTTAAGTTGCTATAGATGAGAGATTGCAGCCCTAAATACAGTTCCAAATTACTTTTAAAGCACAAGATGGTAAAAAAAATATATATATATATAAAATAAAAATGTGACGAATCAATTGGCTTTTTAGACTGTAATTGTTTTGAAGAGGAGAGGGGAGAGCTTTTAGAGGGGAGGTGATTCACTTGCTGGCACTTAGCTGCTAACTTTTACTTTGAGGAAGGGTATATGTGAATTGACTTTCTTGACTTCACATCATCATATAACTCTTAACTCTTTGTAAATGTTCCCGAGGGAAGAGGCCAAGTTGGAATTTTCCCTGTGCTGAACTAAGTAAAACATCAGCCAAAATTCAAGCCAACTTTTTTTTTTTTTTTTGCAAAAGCATAACTTCTGAACAAGAATCTAAATTGAGTTATATTTTCCGTTACTTTCTCTCTCTCTCTCTCTCTTGGTCGTATTGCTTCGGGCCCCTCTCCCTTTCTATCCCTCAGATGAATCTTTCCTCACTTCTCTTTCCTTTTCTTTTCCTTTCTGTCTCAAGCATCCTTGGATGTTCTGCAGTTGGACAAATACTATTCAGTGTGCTGGGGGAGGCACAGGGATGGGTGATGAAGAGGGATGAAATGAAGATCTTTTCTCTGTTCTCACAAAATGCACAGACCTGGTGGTGATCCATGTATGAACATAGCCGTATAATTGAGGATGCCTGGGCTGGAGCTTTTGGTCATGCTGAGCTCCAGAACATCTCTCTCAAGTCTCCTGCTTTAGGGATATATACCCATGTAAATTCTACTTCTGCCACTTACTAGTTAGGTGACCTGTGGCAAGTTTCTTAAACTCTTGGAGTCTTAGGTTTTCTGATCTGTAAAATGGGCATAATAGTTAGTTGAAGATCATTAATAAGGATGAAATTCAAACAAACAGGAAGATGAATGAGCAACCTACTGTGCTGTAATACTGTAGTGATACTCTAGTAATGAAGGTACAATGAGGTTCTTGAAGGAAGGAAGGATAAACAGTAATAAGGGGATGAAAAGGAGGGTTTAGAAATACCCAACTGATAGAATCAGGAGGGCTTAGATACCAGTTGGCTGTGAAGAGGGCAGTGTAGGAGTCAAAGATAAGGAAGATTTAGAGGTTTATGGCTTTGGTTTCTGGTGATGCCATTAACTGGAAATAGAAATTTAGTAAAAGTAAAATCTACTTTGGGTCTTTGTTTTGAAGAGGAGGAGAGCTTTTAGAGGGGAGGTGATTCACTTGCTGGCACTTAGCTGCTAACTTTTACTTTGAGGAAGGGTATATGTGAATTGACTTTCTTGACTTCACATCATCATATAACTCTTAACTCTTTGTAAATGTTCCCGAGGGAAGAGGCCAAGTTGGAATTTTCCCTGTGCTGAACTAAGTAAAACATCAGCCAAAATTCAAGCCAACTTTTTTTTTTTTTTTTGCAAAAGCATAACTTCTGAACAAGAATCTAAATTGAGTTATATTTTCCGTTACTTTCTCTCTCTCTCTCTCTTGGTCGTATTGCTTCGGGCCCCTCTCCCTTTCTATCCCTCAGATGAATCTTTCCTCACTTCTCTTTCCTTTTCTTTTCCTTTCTGTCTCAAGCATCCTTGGATGTTCTGCAGTTGGACAAATACTATTCAGTGTGCTGGGGGAGGCACAGGGATGGGTGATGAAGAGGGATGAAATGAAGATCTTTTCTCTGTTCTCACAAAATGCACAGACCTGGTGGTGATCCATGTATGAACATAGCCGTATAATTGAGGATGCCTGGGCTGGAGCTTTTGGTCATGCTGAGCTCCAGAACATCTCTCTCAAGTCTCCTGCTTTAGGGATATATACCCATGTAAATTCTACTTCTGCCACTTACTAGTTAGGTGACCTGTGGCAAGTTTCTTAAACTCTTGGAGTCTTAGGTTTTCTGATCTGTAAAATGGGCATAATAGTTAGTTGAAGATCATTAATAAGGATGAAATTCAAACAAACAGGAAGATGAATGAGCAACCTACTGTGCTGTAATACTGTAGTGATACTCTAGTAATGAAGGTACAATGAGGTTCTTGAAGGAAGGAAGGATAAACAGTAATAAGGGGATGAAAAGGAGGGTTTAGAAATACCCAACTGATAGAATCAGGAGGGCTTAGATACCAGTTGGCTGTGAAGAGGGCAGTGTAGGAGTCAAAGATAAGGAAGATTTAGAGGTTTATGGCTTTGGTTTCTGGTGATGCCATTAACTGGAAATAGAAATTTAGTAAAAGTAAAATCTACTTTGGGTCTTTGTTTTGAAAGCTCTGTGAAACTTTCAAGTAGAGATACTCAGAAGAGAATTTGAAACACGTAAGTCCAAAGAAGTCATCAGATTTCAGTATGTAGCTGCTAAAGCACATAATATGTGCTAGATAATTGGTGAGGCACTGAATGTGGAATGGCTATAAAAAGATGTAATTATCTCCTTGCTTTCTAGTGGAGGAGGAGAAAGATGTAAAATAAATGCTAACACAGTGAAATATAGAACTGAAAACATACATGAAGGAAGATCACAAAGTGATATAAATATATCTAGTAGGGCTTCCCTGGTGGTCCAGTGGGTAAAGAGTCCACCTTGCAGTGCAAGGGGCACTGGTTCAATCCCTGGCCCAGTAAGATCCCATGTGTGGTGGAGCGGCTGGACCAGTGTGTCCAATGAGGAGCCAGCACTGTGGAGCGTACGTGTGCAGAGCCTGTGCTCTGCAACAAGGGGGGGCACTGAAATGGGAGGCCTGCATGGGCCGAAGAATAAAGATGGATGAAAAATAAATAAATACAAAATCAATAAAAAGAGGCCAAAAAATAAAAACATAAAAACAAATTAAAAAACATAATCTAGTAGGAGATGCTAATTTAGATGGAACATTTGGGGAAGTCTCTTTGAGGAGATGTTAAGCTATGACCTGTGGTGAATTTGACTTTGATGTAATAGTCTCCTAAGCTGTAACTGCCATGACTTTTCCTCGTGGAGGTAGGTTGGCAAATATGGTGCTAGTTAGAAATCTACATTTTAGCAGAAAGAATCAGCAAGAGGAAGGAGCCGGTGTCCTACTGTGCTGTAATACTGTAGTGATACTCTAGTAATGAAGGTACAATGAGGTTCTTGAAGGAAGGAAGGATAAACAGTAATAAGGGGATGAAAAGGAGGGTTTAGAAATACCCAACTGATAGAATCAGGAGGGCTTAGATACCAGTTGGCTGTGAAGAGGGCAGTGTAGGAGTCAAAGATAAGGAAGATTTAGAGGTTTATGGCTTTGGTTTCTGGTGATGCCATTAACTGGAAATAGAAATTTAGTAAAAGTAAAATCTACTTTGGGTCTTTGTTTTGAAAGCTCTGTGAAACTTTCAAGTAGAGATACTCAGAAGAGAATTTGAAACACGTAAGTCCAAAGAAGTCATCAGATTTCAGTATGTAGCTGCTAAAGCACATAATATGTGCTAGATAATTGGTGAGGCACTGAATGTGGAATGGCTATAAAAAGATGTAATTATCTCCTTGCTTTCTAGTGGAGGAGGAGAAAGATGTAAAATAAATGCTAACACAGTGAAATATAGAACTGAAAACATACATGAAGGAAGATCACAAAGTGATATAAATATATCTAGTAGGGCTTCCCTGGTGGTCCAGTGGGTAAAGAGTCCACCTTGCAGTGCAAGGGGCACTGGTTCAATCCCTGGCCCAGTAAGATCCCATGTGTGGTGGAGCGGCTGGACCAGTGTGTCCAATGAGGAGCCAGCACTGTGGAGCGTACGTGTGCAGAGCCTGTGCTCTGCAACAAGGGGGGGCACTGAAATGGGAGGCCTGCATGGGCCGAAGAATAAAGATGGATGAAAAATAAATAAATACAAAATCAATAAAAAGAGGCCAAAAAATAAAAACATAAAAACAAATTAAAAAACATAATCTAGTAGGAGATGCTAATTTAGATGGAACATTTGGGGAAGTCTCTTTGAGGAGATGTTAAGCTATGACCTGTGGTGAATTTGACTTTGATGTAATAGTCTCCTAAGCTGTAACTGCCATGACTTTTCCTCGTGGAGGTAGGTTGGCAAATATGGTGCTAGTTAGAAATCTACATTTTAGCAGAAAGAATCAGCAAGAGGAAGGAGTGCTTCCTTGGTATTGTAGGACCATCCATGCAAACTTCGTCTTACATCTAATTAATCAGAACTACATCACATCTCCACCCCTAGATGGAGGGTGATGAAGGAGAAGAGGTCAGAAATTCAGGTTGAGGCACCTGGCCAGTGGCATTTGCTACAATAAGCAAGAATAATGTCGTCAAAGTTGAGAGAGAAGAAAGTTTCAAGAAGGTGACTTGGCAACAAAATCAAATGTCACGGAGGTGGAGAAAGATGAGCTCTGAGACGAAACTATGGATTTGACATTTAGAAGGGCAGAGACCCTGCCCATTGCACTTTCCACTGTATTCCAGGCACCATCTCCAGCGCCTGGGATGGAGCAGGCAATTAATCACTGACTAGAGAAATTAATCTGGCTGCAGTGTATTAGATGAATCGCATGCATAAAGGTCTTTATTGATCACCCAGTATAAATTAAATCCTAATTTTCTCTAAGTAAATACTTTCTGGAAAGTGCAAACATCTAGAGAGTTGTCCTTCCTATGTACATCAGAAACCAGTCAGGAGGAATAGACTAGAACTTAAAAAAAATATTTCCCCAAAGCTCAATTAAACAAGAAAAAGGAACTACCTGGAAGGTTTTGCTTACCTCTGCCATTTTAATAGCTGTTTTTCAGTAGGGACAGATGGTTTGTAGATGAGGAGAAGCTACTTATGTATCATTAGAGCTATTTATTTATAAGCTCTTTTGTTATAGGAAAGATTCACAGCAGCTCTCTTGTCTCACAGAATGATAGAAAAACTTCTGTGAAAGGCGTTTATGTTATCAAATGTGTTCAATTAACATTTTATATTTGCCTGACAGTTTAGAGTTCACAAGGCACATTTAAACAGAGCATCTCATTTGGTTATCTCAACCATATGGGAGGTTATTAGGGCAAGTGTCATTAAACTCCCCATTTTATCATTTTAAAAATTCAAGAGATCTTAAGTAATTCACTAAAAATCACACAGTATTAAGAGACTGAACCAGAATTCAAACACGAATTTTAATTCCCAGTTCAACATTTGGTCAGTGGATAAATAAATTTTTTAAATGCTCTTTTCTCTTTTCTACTAAGACAGAAGGGGCCAGTCTTTCTATATGGATGAGAGTATTAATTGCAAGGCATACTTTATTCAGGGAGCTCATGTTAAGCAGTGTTTATAATGTAAGATAACTACAAGACTAATTTCCTTTTTCCACTGGGAAATCACACTGTTCAGGCTGCTCTTCATTTGTGGTATTCTTTGTCCACGTTCAAGAGTATTTATTGTCCATGCATTGTTTTAGTTGGAAATAAGAACAGACTTCAAAGAAGATATCAGTTACAGGTAGATAACGTAACTTCATCTGGCTTAAACTTGACTAGAATTTAGCATCTCAAGATGCAGCATTTAACTCCTTAAGGAGCATAGCTTCCCCTGTGGACATTCTATCTTTCATTCCTATTTCACATTTACCTGATGTCCCTTCTTCCTTCTGGCATTTTCTGTGGCTTCCCATATGCAACCCATCCGTGCATTTTGAGCACTTTTGGGGAAAGTGTTGCTGTGTTTACTTGGACCCTTCCCATTGCCTGCCTCATCTTCCTGTGACCAATGACAGGACAATGCACCCTTCTTCTCAAAAAGAAAAGCACTAGCTATAAATCTCTCTGTGCTTCTGTAATTCCTGGGTTTTATTTCGTGAAAAGATGAATAAGAAGAGAAATAACTCACGATTCTGTAAAAGATACTTAAATGGTAAATTATTACCCATTTGATTTGACAAAGCCCGAGTTTGTGGGCCTTGAGACTGTGAACAGTTGTGAGCCACCTGATAGATAAATGAGAGCTGCTGATCCAGGTGAGCGATGGAGCTGAGGGAGTCACTTGTCACCAGGTGACTTTGGAGATTATGACTCTGTGTGCTCGAGAAGCCTTGCAGGTGGATGTGTGCAATAAATCAAAACTCATCATATCCTGAGGAGAACAACAGCTGTGTTTATGCCCTTAGGGGGTTGTGTTGACCCTCCCTCGTGGCACTCCTAGGACTGTTAGACTTGAGGACTTGCTAATCACTCATCTGAAATAACCTTTTGAATCTGTTTATTAAAGTTTTAAGCATGTATTTTATATCCTCCTTTCAGGTTTCAACATTTGGTCAGTGGATAAATAAATTTTTAAATGCTCTTTTCTCTTTTCTACTAAGACAGAAGGGGCCAGTCTTTCTATATGGATGAGAGTATTAATTGCAAGGCATACTTTATTCAGGGAGCTCATGTTAAGCAGTGTTTATAATGTAAGATAACTACAAGACTAATTTCCTTTTTCCACTGGGAAATCACACTGTTCAGGCTGCTCTTCATTTGTGGTATTCTTTGTCCACGTTCAAGAGTATTTATTGTCCATGCATTGTTTTAGTTGGAAATAAGAACAGACTTCAAAGAAGATATCAGTTACAGGTAGATAACGTAACTTCATCTGGCTTAAACTTGACTAGAATTTAGCATCTCAAGATGCAGCATTTAACTCCTTAAGGAGCATAGCTTCCCCTGTGGACATTCTATCTTTCATTCCTATTTCACATTTACCTGATGTCCCTTCTTCCTTCTGGCATTTTCTGTGGCTTCCCATATGCAACCCATCCGTGCATTTTGAGCACTTTTGGGGAAAGTGTTGCTGTGTTTACTTGGACCCTTCCCATTGCCTGCCTCATCTTCCTGTGACCAATGACAGGACAATGCACCCTTCTTCTCAAAAAGAAAAGCACTAGCTATAAATCTCTCTGTGCTTCTGTAATTCCTGGGTTTTATTTCGTGAAAAGATGAATAAGAAGAGAAATAACTCACGATTCTGTAAAAGATACTTAAATGGTAAATTATTACCCATTTGATTTGACAAAGCCCGAGTTTGTGGGCCTTGAGACTGTGAACAGTTGTGAGCCACCTGATAGATAAATGAGAGCTGCTGATCCAGGTGAGCGATGGAGCTGAGGGAGTCACTTGTCACCAGGTGACTTTGGAGATTATGACTCTGTGTGCTCGAGAAGCCTTGCAGGTGGATGTGTGCAATAAATCAAAACTCATCATATCCTGAGGAGAACAACAGCTGTGTTTATGCCCTTAGGGGGTTGTGTTGACCCTCCCTCGTGGCACTCCTAGGACTGTTAGACTTGAGGACTTGCTAATCACTCATCTGAAATAACCTTTTGAATCTGTTTATTAAAGTTTTAAGCATGTATTTTATATCCTCCTTTCAGGTTTCAGGTTTGGGTTTATTCATTGACTCCAACTATTCTTAATATTTTCTATGTGCCAGATGCTGGCCAGTGACATGCAAAGATGAGCTAAACAATGTCTTTATAATTAAGAAACTTAGGTCTGGGAAAGAAGGCAAAACACATCTGCTGCCCATGTTTATAAAACTTCTGTTGAAATGAATATTATTATTGAAGGAATGAATGAAATATATGCATTCCAAATCTTAAAAGAAGAAGACAAGACATGTAGACCATAAAAGAAAAAAATATGGCACAGGAATATTTATTAGTAGCATTTTACATATTCATATATTTAACAGAAATAAAAACAAGCAAAGAAACAGAAGGAATAGGTATGTGTAGAAAGAGTAGGTATGAAAGGGGATTCCCTGGTGGTCCAGTGGGTAAGGAGACCGCCTTGCAGTGCAAGGGGCGCCAGTTCAGTCCCTGGCCTGGGAAGATCCCACGTGCCATGGAGCAGCTGGACTGATGTGTCCAATTACCGAGCCGGAGCTCTGGAGCGCATGTGCCCAGAGTCGGAGCTCTGTGACAAGAGAGGCCACTGCGATGGGAGGCCCACACAGGCCAAAGAACAAAGATGGATGAAAATAGATAAACAAAAGACCAATAGAAGTGGCCCGCCTGCCACCCCCCCAACCAACCCCTCACCAAAAGAAAGAGTAGGTACAGATATAATATACTCACAGTCTATATTATTGACAGCTCTCATTTGCAGAACACTTTTTTGAAAAATAAATGATTGTTTGCAGTGATAGTCTGCTAAAATTATCTAGTCATAAGGAATCAAAAAAAGAGTGAATTTGTTTGAAAAGTATAATTACTGAGGCTTACAAATAAGCAAAACCCGGCAATTATAAAGTGATGAATTTGTTTGTCTTCATCTAATGTGCTTACCCACATTAGAGTCTTCTGTACAATTTTTGACATTAGGATTTGAGAATAATATGGATAGCTTGGAAAAATTCAGAATAAAAGTTCAAAAATTTATTAAAATGAGATCCTCAACAGGGACAGTACAGAGTGACTTGAAGAGGGAGGGAAATTTAACCCTTCAAACCCTCCAAATAAAGATGTAATGAAGAACTTCCCTGGTGGTCCAGTGGCTAAGAATGAGGTTTGCTCCTGCTCAAGGAACTAGATTCCACCTGCTGCAACTAAGAGTTTCCACGCTGCAACTAAAGATCCTAGATGTCAGAAATAAGACTCCCTCAAGCAGCTATAAATTCTGTTGAAATGAATATTATTATTGAAGGAATGAATGAAATATATGCATTCCAAATCTTAAAAGAAGAAGACAAGACATGTAGACCATAAAAGAAAAAAATATGGCACAGGAATATTTATTAGTAGCATTTTACATATTCATATATTTAACAGAAATAAAAACAAGCAAAGAAACAGAAGGAATAGGTATGTGTAGAAAGAGTAGGTATGAAAGGGGATTCCCTGGTGGTCCAGTGGGTAAGGAGACCGCCTTGCAGTGCAAGGGGCGCCAGTTCAGTCCCTGGCCTGGGAAGATCCCACGTGCCATGGAGCAGCTGGACTGATGTGTCCAATTACTGAGCCAGAGCTCTGGAGCACATGTGCCCAGAGCCATTGCTCTGGGACAATAGAGGCCGCTGCGATGGGAGAACCACAAGGGCTGAAGAGCAATGATGGATGAAAATAGATAAACAAAAGACCAATGGAAGTGGCCCGCCTGCCACCCCCCAACCAACCCCCCCCCCACCAAAAGAAAGAGTAGGTACAGATATAATATACTCACAGTCTATATTATTGACAGCTCTCATTTGCAGAACACTTTTTTGAAAAATAAATGATTGTTTGCAGTGATAGTCTGCTAAAATTATCTAGTCATAAGGAATCAAAAAAAGAGTGAATTTGTTTGAAAAGTATAATTACTGAGGCTTACAAATAAGCAAAACCCGGCAATTATAAAGTGATGAATTTGTTTGTCTTCATCTAATGTGCTTACCCACATTAGAGTCTTCTGTACAATTTTTGACATTAGGATTTGAGAATAATATGGATAGCTTGGAAAAATTCAGAATAAAAGTTCAAAAATTTATTAAAATGAGATCCTCAACAGGGACAGTACAGAGTGACTTGAAGAGGGAGGGAAATTTAACCCTTCAAACCCTCCAAATAAAGATGTAATGAAGAACTTCCCTGGTGGTCCAGTGGCTAAGAATGAGGTTTGCTCCCTGCTCAAGGAACTAGATTCCACCTGCTGCAACTAAGAGTTTCCACGCTGCAACTAAAGATCCTAGATGTCAGAAATAAGACTCAACGCAGCTGAGTAAATATATAAATATATATTTTTTAAAGAAAAAGATGCAATGCAAGTAAACAGCGTCCTCAGTATTCACATGCAGCTTCAAGACAAAAGTTGAAAGACATCCTTCCCAGTCAGTCAGATTATTACCCCCAGGGCCCTTATAGACAGAAATTCTAGAGTCTCCAAATGCTCCTAAATGATAGAATGAGATTTATAAGGAACATCTATGGGGTCTTCAACATCTGCTTCACCCTGAGTACTTGAATATAATTGTCAAAGTGAATGAAGAAGAGGATGAGAAATGACTCAAAGACTGACTTAGCAATTATTTCTTGTACATCCTTGGATTTTAAGTAGAACATTATTATGAATTTGTTTATATTGTTAAGAATCCCGCCCTCCACCATCAAAGGATTCAAAGTGCAAAATGAAAGATTTGGGGTCAGATGGAGTATTTCCTTACAGACGTGGTAGACAAGAAAACATATTAAGAGATTTATTTATAGAACTCTTTGTTTTACCAGAAGAGTAGATTGTCAGTAGTCTGGAATAGTTTTTAGAGAAAAATTTAAGGACCTATTAAAAGTCCTTTCTCTCCTACAATGTAAGACTATATCAACATGGAAAATAATGATATATGAAAAAATTTTAGGTTCATGGAATCATGAGAATGAAATAATCTATTCATCTATTCTCAAGCCATCTGTATTTTCTGTATCCACATATCCTGTTGCTTAACTAACATCAGTCTCTGAACGTTTTCCTTTGTTTACTTTAATGTGTTTTCATTGGGATGCTAGTGCTAGGGTCTATGGGGGAAGACAGAACTCACTAAGAAATAGTTGCACTTTACTTTGTGTTTTCATTGGGATTTGAGAATAATATGGATAGCTTGGAAAATTCAGTAAAACTTTATTAAAATGAGATCCTCAACAGGGACAGTACAAGTGACTTGAAGAGGGAGGGAAATTTAACCCTTCAAACCCTCCAAATAAAGATGTAATGAAGAACTTCCCTGGTGGTCCAGTGGCTAAGAATGAGGTTTGCTCCCTGCTCAAGGAACTAGATTCCACCTGCTGCAACTAAGAGTTTCCACGCTGCAACTAAAGATCCTAGATGTCAGAAATAAGACTCAACGCAGCTGAGTAAATATATAAATATATATTTTTTAAAGAAAAAGATGCAATGCAAGTAAACAGCGTCCTCAGTATTCACATGCAGCTTCAAGACAAAAGTTGAAAGACATCCTTCCCAGTCAGTCAGATTATTACCCCCAGGGCCCTTATAGACAGAAATTCTAGAGTCTCCAAATGCTCCTAAATGATAGAATGAGATTTATAAGGAACATCTATGGGGTCTTCAACATCTGCTTCACCCTGAGTACTTGAATATAATTGTCAAAGTGAATGAAGAAGAGGATGAGAAATGACTCAAAGACTGACTTAGCAATTATTTCTTGTACATCCTTGGATTTTAAGTAGAACATTATTATGAATTTGTTTATATTGTTAAGAATCCCGCCCTCCACCATCAAAGGATTCAAAGTGCAAAATGAAAGATTTGGGGTCAGATGGAGTATTTCCTTACAGACGTGGTAGACAAGAAAACATATTAAGAGATTTATTTATAGAACTCTTTGTTTTACCAGAAGAGTAGATTGTCAGTAGTCTGGAATAGTTTTTAGAGAAAAATTTAAGGACCTATTAAAAGTCCTTTCTCTCCTACAATGTAAGACTATATCAACATGGAAAATAATGATATATGAAAAATTGTAGGTTCATGGAATCATGAGAATGAAATAATCTATTCATCTATTCTCAAGCCATCTGTATTTTCTGTATCCACATATCCTGTTGCTTAACTAACATCAGTCTCTGAACGTTTTCCTTTGTTTACTTTAATGTGTTTTCATTGGGATGCTAGTGCTAGGGTCTATGGGGGAAGACAGAACTCACTAAGAAATAGTTGCACTTTACTTTTTAAGAGCTTGCAGTCATGTTGGAGAGAAAACTAGGACCTTAGAGGGGAATGAAGGGCTTTCCTAGTGGCTCAGACAGTAGAGTCTGCCTGCAATGTGGGAGACCTGGGTTTTGATCCCTGGGAAGATCTGTTGGAGAAGGAAATGAGAACTCACTGCTGGATTCTTGCCTGGGCAATCCCATGGATCGAGGAGCCTGGTGGACTACAGTCCGTGGGGTCCTAGAAGAGTCAGACACAACTTAGTGACTAAACAGAAAAAGCAATATCTAACCTATGTCAAATATCTAACAGTATCTAATCTTTCATTTTTTAAAAAAACCAGTCTCTAACCTTTCATTACATTGGACATTCATGTTTCCATTGTGGCCCTCTCCCATGGAAAGAACAAATGATTTCAGGTTATAGGCTATTTAGTCAGTAGAATTTTGTTTAATACTTCTATTTACTCACCACACACAGACTCTTAAAATTTTAACTGATATGACTTTAGAGGTAATTATTTCATGGTGCCTTAATATTGCATAGTTTTTCCTCACTCTGGAATGCATTGATATGTTGAAGTAAAAGCATATTTTGACTTTCTGCAAGGGTGTGTGCTTTCTCTCTAGATTTTCACATTTTCCTTTGTGCCTCATGTCGAATGGTTTGTGGAGACTGCAAAAAAGCAGAGGCCAATGCCTTACTCCATTCCCTTGCTCTGTTCCCTACCAGCTCATCATATTCTTATATAATCCAAGAGAAATCTGCTTTTGGTTAGAATGCAGTTGAGGGAAAAGTAAGGATTTTTCTTTTTCTCTTGGTACTTTAAAATGTTCCAAGTTTGTAAGAAAGTTCTGTCAAGGCAACAACTTAAATGGAGACAGCTGGAAATCATTAAGGGAACTTGCAGTGGACAGTGATTAAAGCCGGATGGAATTTCCACTTGTCTCTCTCTCTCTCTCTTTTTTTTAAGATACTTTAAGCAAGTTAGTGTTGCTTTTGAAAGTTGAATTAGCCCTCTGACTATGAGAGTTGGAAAATTGTTTTTTTCTTCTGCTTCCTAGAGACCACTCCACTGATTTCAGAGGCTGTTACTGCAAGTGAATAAATGAACGCTGTTGGAATTAACTGGTGCTTGGCAGCAGTGTGCCTCATATTTCATGATTATCCTTGCATCTTCCTGGTCTGAATCTGATTTGAAATGATAACCACTGAGGAACATTAAGAACACTTTGTGACTTGAAGACTACTTTTTAGGCTCCAGTCTTTACCTCCCAGCTTTCTTCTTTTAAGGGTTGTGCCACTTTAATGAAAAGAAATAGTTGCAGCTGAATGTGAGTCCTTCCATGTCCTTTTTTTTTTTTCCCTCCTGCTTTCTGTGGGTTCAGACCGAGCGCACACACACATGCAAGGCATACTGGGATCTCAGTAGCAAAGATTGCTGGGTAGAGGCTGAAGTCAGATCTGGGAAAGTCTTCTTGGCTGCAGGCTCTTCCCCATGGGTGTGGCTGGGTTGTGGGCGGTTGTTGCTATAAAGAGGTTGAATCTGGTCAGTGGGGCAGGGCAGAGAAGACAAAGATAGTGGACAGAACTTGTCAGACTGACAGAGTCTAGAAGATCAGTCAATTGGTAGTATGTCATTTAGCTCATGGGACAGAGGGTCCAGGTCTAGGTCTCCCTGGAAAAACTGATTAGTCAAGTGCAGGGGGCAATGCAGCGGGTATAGGTTCAATTCCTAGTCAGGGAACTAAAAATCCCACATGTCCATCCTGCATGACACAACTAAGACCCAAAGCAGCCAAATAAATAAATATTTTAAAAACCAACCTGGTCAGTTTGAGCCATTAAAAGAAACCATGAGGGGAAGGGTTTATAGGAAGGGGAGACCAAACTCAGCCTCAGCTGATATTGAACACAGCAAAATGAATTGCTGCTACTATTGTCTGTCCGAGTCTGATTCAGGAGGGACTAGGCTAGAGGAACTGGGAGGAAACTTTCATGGCCTGTCCCTAGCTTTTCTTCCCACTGAACCACATTGATATCTAACAGCCATGTACTCTTTGCCTCATTCTTTCATGGAACACCTATCATGAAGACCAGATGACAGAACACATTGGAATTTTGATGTAGCAAAGTAACCTTTGAGGTTTTGTTTTTCCTTTCTGCTTCCTAGAGACCACTCCACTGATTTCAGAGGCTGTTACTGCAAGTGAATAAATGAACGCTGTTGGAATTAACTGGTGCTTGGCAGCAGTGTGCCTCATATTTCATGATTATCCTTGCATCTTCCTGGTCTGAATCTGATTTGAAATGATAACCACTGAGGAACATTAAGAACACTTTGTGACTTGAAGACTACTTTTAGGCTCCAGTCTTTACCTCCCAGCTTTCTTCTTTTAAGGGTTGTGCCACTTTAATGAAAAGAAATAGTTGCAGCTGAATGTGAGTCCTTCCATGTCCTTTTTTTCCTCCTGCTTTCTGTGGGTTCAGACCGAGCGCACACACACATGCAAGGCATACTGGGATCTCAGTAGCAAAGATTGCTGGGTAGAGGCTGAAGTCAGATCTGGGAAAGTCTTCTTGGCTGCAGGCTCTTCCCCATGGGTGTGGCTGGGTTGTGGGCGGTTGTTGCTATAAAGAGGTTGAATCTGGTCAGTGGGGCAGGGCAGAGAAGACAAAGATAGTGGACAGAACTTGTCAGACTGACAGAGTCTAGAAGATCAGTCAATTGGTAGTATGTCATTTAGCTCATGGGACAGAGGGTCCAGGTCTAGGTCTCCCTGGAAAAACTGATTAGTCAAGTGCAGGGGGCAATGCAGCGGGTATAGGTTCAATTCCTAGTCAGGGAACTAAAAATCCCACATGTCCATCCTGCATGACACAACTAAGACCCAAAGCAGCCAAATAAATAAATATTTTAAAAACCAACCTGGTCAGTTTGAGCCATTAAAAGAAACCATGAGGGGAAGGGTTTATAGGAAGGGGAGACCAAACTCAGCCTCAGCTGATATTGAACACAGCAAAATGAATTGCTGCTACTATTGTCTGTCCGAGTCTGATTCAGGAGGGACTAGGCTAGAGGAACTGGGAGGAAACTTTCATGGCCTGTCCCTAGCTTTTCTTCCCACTGAACCACATTGATATCTAACAGCCATGTACTCTTTGCCTCATTCTTTCATGGAACACCTATCATGAAGACCAGATGACAGAACACATTGGAATTTTGATGTAGCAAAGTAACCTTGAGGTAGTGAATGAGCAAGCCTTCTTAAGTGGACTCAGAAGACAACTTTAATCTGTTTCCTATTTCTTGTTCTAACCCGCTCAGCAGGACAGGCTCTTTTCTGGCCCTAGATGAATTCCAGGAAGGGAGATCTTTTGTGCTCTTATAGTCGGGAACCCCTGGAGAAGGAAATGGCAGCCCCCTCCAGTGTTCTTGTCCAGAAAATCCCACGAACAGAGGAGCCTGGCGGGCTACTGTCCACAGGGGTCACAAAGAGTTGGACACGACTGAGCCACTAACACTTTCACTTTTCACCAAAAAGGTTTTATTTTGGTTAGTAAAATCTCTATGTCCATGTAGTAATAATCTTGATATTATTTGAAGTCAAGGCATCTTTTCTCTCAGTGTAGGTCTATATGAAAGAAAGGTCGGAGGTGGGGAAGGCAGACTTGGTGAGCTCTGTCTCTGACTTTGCACTTCTTGCTTCTAAGCCTCCTCCTCTTCTACTTGCTAACTGAAATTCCTGACCCATTTGGTAAAGGAGGGGGCCAAGGGAGAGGGAGGAGGTCAGAGGAAAGAAAAGGCATTATATCATCAGTGCTGAATTGAGCCTATGTCTGTGTTCGCTGCCCTTGGCAGATTTTTTCCTTTTTAGCTGACATTTTTTTTTTCCTGGCAAACTTTGGTGTGTTATTTGAAAACTGCCCACCCTTCAATCCCAAACCATTGGGGTATCTAAACTGCAGTTCTTTTGATGTCCCAGGAAATTTGTCCTTGTGGCTACCTGCTTATGTGATGCCCCCTACTTCAGTGCCTGGGACTCCAGAGGCACAGTGCCTTTGTTAAGGTTACTGTGCTCCTCCAGGCAGCCATTTGGGGTGGTACTTAGAAGACCCCAAGCCTAGCTCTTTTCTCTTCTATTCACAGTGCACTCTCACACATTTGTTGTGCCAAGAAACTCTTTGGCCATCTTTCTTACTGGTAGTCTTTCTTTTTCTTCCATCGGAGCAGAGTTTGTCCATATTCCATTGTCATCTGTCAGCATCTGGGGCCTACCTTCAGCTCTCTAAGTGGTTCTAGTGAAGCCACATCCCTAGGGTTTGAGCTTCAGGAAAGCATCCCCAACCTTTGCTGCCTGGGAACTGAGTGGGACTCAATACTCACCAACAGTTCTTATTACAAAATCTTATTTTCAAATTATAATTCCTATAATCAGAGTTCAAATTTTAAAAAGTTTTTTTAAACCACCTTTTAGCAAGCCTGTATTCATGGTATCCCCTGGAGAAGGGAATGGCAACCCAGTCCAATATTCTTCCCTGAAGAATTTCACGGACAGAGGAGCCTGGTGAGCTACAGTCCATGGGGTCACAAAGAGTCAGACGTGACTGAAGTAATTTACTCAATACATGATATCAAACTTCTCAGTGGGCTTAAGACTATTTAACACCCATTATCTTGAGGCTTCTGTAAAATAAAACAGAAACAATCAATTTCTATAAAACATCTCATTTGGGACTTCCCTGGTGGTCCAGTGACTAAGACTCCGAACTCCCAATGCAGGAGGGCCCAGGTTCAGTCCCTAATCGGGAAACTAGATCTCTCCTGCTGCAACTAAAGATCCTGCATGTTCAAAACAAGACCCCATGCAGTCAAATAAATAAATAAAAATAAATTTTAAAATCTTGTTAAAACTTTACTCAGACATTAGAGGTGTATTGTTTTCTTGGTGCCAGAACTATCCAGAAAGATTTTAGCTGACATTTTTTTCCTGGCAAACTTTGGTGTGTTATTTGAAAACTGCCCACCCTTCAATCCCAAACCATTGGGGTATCTAAACTGCAGTTCTTTTGATGTCCCAGGAAATTTGTCCTTGTGGCTACCTGCTTATGTGATGCCCCCTACTTCAGTGCCTGGGACTCCAGAGGCACAGTGCCTTTGTTAAGGTTACTGTGCTCCTCCAGGCAGCCATTTGGGGTGGTACTTAGAAGACCCCAAGCCTAGCTCTTTTCTCTTCTATTCACAGTGCACTCTCACACATTTGTTGTGCCAAGAAACTCTTTGGCCATCTTTCTTACTGGTAGTCTTTCTTTTTCTTCCATCGGAGCAGAGTTTGTCCATATTCCATTGTCATCTGTCAGCATCTGGGGCCTACCTTCAGCTCTCTAAGTGGTTCTAGTGAAGCCACATCCCTAGGGTTTGAGCTTCAGGAAAGCATCCCCAACCTTTGCTGCCTGGGAACTGAGTGGGACTCAATACTCACCAACAGTTCTTATTACAAAATCTTATTTTCAAATTATAATTCCTATAATCAGAGTTCAAATTTTAAAAAGTTTTTTTAAACCACCTTTTAGCAAGCCTGTATTCATGGTATCCCCTGGAGAAGGGAATGGCAACCCAGTCCAATATTCTTCCCTGAAGAATTTCACGGACAGAGGAGCCTGGTGAGCTACAGTCCATGGGGTCACAAAGAGTCAGACGTGACTGAAGTAATTTACTCAATACATGATATCAAACTTCTCAGTGGGCTTAAGACTATTTAACACCCATTATCTTGAGGCTTCTGTAAAATAAAACAGAAACAATCAATTTCTATAAAACATCTCATTTGGGACTTCCCTGGTGGTCCAGTGACTAAGACTCCGAACTCCCAATGCAGGAGGGCCCAGGTTCAGTCCCTAATCGGGAAACTAGATCTCTCCTGCTGCAACTAAAGATCCTGCATGTTCAAAACAAGACCCCATGCAGTCAAATAAATAAATAAAAATAAATTTTAAAATCTTGTTAAAACTTTACTCAGACATTAGAGGTGTATTGTTTTCTTGGTGGCAGAACTATCCAGAAAGAATGAGAGTTTTCTTTATCCTCTCAAGTTTATTAACTTTGAAGACTTAAAAAAAATATTCTCACTATTGTCACAGAAGTCCAAAGTGCTAAGCTAAACTTCTATATATAAATCTGTTACTAAGAGGTAACTCTTATTAAGAATAAGCGTTAATTTTGCAGAGGTCTTAAAGTCTACAGTTGGGTCGACAAACTATTAGATTGATTAAAGAGATTTTTGCACAAGGACAGTCTGCTAATTTGCTAAGCATTGTATCTCAAGGTTAAAAAATTCTGGCTACATTTTAAAGCAGGAAAGATCAATTAGAGCATTCATTAGATTCCCATTTACACTTTAATTGTCAACTCCGCTCATTTGTTGGAACCCTTTTTTAGTCATTAGTGTCTGTCAGTAAGAAATATGTCTTAATTTCACTTATATTCATTTATTTATCCTTTCATTCAATCAACAAACATTACTAATGTGCCAAGCACGTTGCCAACTTTTAAAAATATTCTGATGAAAAAGACAAACTCAAGGACATATTTTACCTGAAATTTTCATATGATCACAATTAGCATAAAGGCATTAGGTTATACTCACGTTTAAAAAGTTACCTTTCACAATGTGTGTATGTTAGTTGCTCAGTCGTGTCCGACTCTGTGACCCGTGGACTGTAGTCTGCCAGGCTGCCCTGTCATGGAATTTTTCAGGCAAGAATACTGGAGTGGGTTGCCATTTTCTTTTCTAGGGCATCTTCCCACCCAGGGATAGAACCTGGTGAGCTACAGTCCATGGGGTCACAAAGAGTCAGACGTGACTGAAGTAATTTACTCAATACATGATATCAAACTTCTCAGTGGGCTTAAGACTATTTAACACCCATTATCTTGAGGCTTCTGTAAAATAAAACAGAAACAATCAATTTCTATAAAACATCTCATTTGGGACTTCCCTGGTGGTCCAGTGACTAAGACTCCGAACTCCCAATGCAGGAGGGCCCAGGTTCAGTCCCTAATCGGGAAACTAGATCTCTCCTGCTGCAACTAAAGATCCTGCATGTTCAAAACAAGACCCCATGCAGTCAAATAAATAAATAAAAATAAATTTTAAAATCTTGTTAAAACTTTACTCAGACATTAGAGGTGTATTGTTTTCTTGGTGGCAGAACTATCCAGAAAGAATGAGAGTTTTCTTTATCCTCTCAAGTTTATTAACTTTGAAGACTTAAAAAAAATATTCTCACTATTGTCACAGAAGTCCAAAGTGCTAAGCTAAACTTCTATATATAAATCTGTTACTAAGAGGTAACTCTTATTAAGAATAAGCGTTAATTTTGCAGAGGTCTTAAAGTCTACAGTTGGGTCGACAAACTATTAGATTGATTAAAGAGATTTTTGCACAAGGACAGTCTGCTAATTTGCTAAGCATTGTATCTCAAGGTTAAAAAATTCTGGCTACATTTTAAAGCAGGAAAGATCAATTAGAGCATTCATTAGATTCCCATTTACACTTTAATTGTCAACTCCGCTCATTTGTTGGAACCCTTTTTTAGTCATTAGTGTCTGTCAGTAAGAAATATGTCTTAATTTCACTTATATTCATTTATTTATCCTTTCATTCAATCAACAAACATTACTAATGTGCCAAGCACGTTGCCAACTTTTAAAAATATTCTGATGAAAAAGACAAACTCAAGGACATATTTTACCTGAAATTTTCATATGATCACAATTAGCATAAAGGCATTAGGTTATACTCACGTTTAAAAAGTTACCTTTCACAATGTGTGTATGTTAGTTGCTCAGTCGTGTCCGACTCTGTGACCCCGTGGACTGTAGTCTGCCAGGCTGCCCTGTCATGGAATTTTTCAGGCAAGAATACTGGAGTGGGTTGCCATTTTCTTTTCTAGGGCATCTTCCCCACCCAGGGATAGAACCTGGGACTCCTGCATTTAGACAGATTCTTTACTGTCTGAACCACCAGGGAAGCCCCTTTACAATAGGAAGACAAAACAAAACAAACAAGCAAAAAACCATGCTAATAAATGTATGACCTAATTGTTCTTTTCTTTGTGAGGTTATTAACCCATTTATTTTTAGGTTTACCATAGTGAAATGTGTTTTATTTGGATCTTACATGTGTTCTGGATTGGAGAGTTTTTGAGAATGGCGCTATGTATCTTTGGATGCATTCTATAGAACCACAGGATCCAGGGTCTGTAAATCCTCTACTTTCTGTGCAGGAGAATAAGGAGCCTGATTCATCATTTAAGGGTAGAGAGTGGAGCCAGTTTAATTTACCAATTTCTGAAGCAAGGAGTTCCTGAGTACAGTGAGTGGTAGGGCTCTTGTAAATGGGAAACATCAGAGGAAGACCGAACTCTCCAAAATCTCCTGTGTGTTATGGAAATACTTTAAATGCCGTCAGATTTTTAGCTTAATGTCTGATCTTTTAGACAAAGCCTTCCCACTTTCCTGGTGCCTCTAGACAAGGTCTGGGCCAATAATTAGGTTCAGCAGACCTGCCCAGTACATGTCCTACTCATTTCTGAACACTTAGGAATCAGAATGGTAGCATGAGATTTCTTCTCTTTGGTTATAATTCTAGGAATAAAATAATTTTGCATTAGAAGTTTAGTGCTTATCGTTCAGTTTGATCTAGTAGGTTTTAAGCACTTTCTTATACCCAGGAGAGAACCATACATTGTGACAAGAACAAGAGATAATACTGAGCATAATCTTCCTGTTGAAGACTGAGCTCACCCGTAAAATGAGAGGCTGAACTCAGTGATGTCAGATCTTTTTCTGCTTTATTAATCTGATTCTAATTAGGAGAAAAAAGGTGGTCTACATAATAATGTTAGTGGAGTGATATAGCAAGAGATAATCTAAGAGAAAATCTGAGACTCTAGGGCTTGAAAGAAAGATGGGATCAGTATGAACTGGATGCCATCTACATTTTAGAACAGAGGGGCATATCAATCTTACTTTTTTGGTGAAAAGTCCTTCTTTGAGGGGAGGGTTCATGCTTATTCATCTTAGAGATAGCACGTGGGCAGTAAGAATAAAAAAAACAATGTGTAGTAACTAGAACTTAATAAGAGAGTTAAAGGTGTTGTTTACTATTGAAAAGGGGGTTTACTTCTTGTATTGGAGACTTGTATCTTACATTCTAATAGTCTGTGTAAGTAAGACGGGTCAACTTTAGTTGATTGTGGTATTAGGTGGTCCACTGGTAAAGAATCTGCCTGCCAATCCGGAAGACATAGGAGACACGGTTTTGATCCCTCAGTCGGAAAGATCCCCTGGAGGAGGAAATGGTAACCCCCTCCAGTATTCTTGCCTGGGAATCCCATGGACATAGGAGCCTGCTGGGATACAGTCCATAGGGTGGCAGAGTCAGACACGATTGAGCATGCAGTTGTGCCCATGCTAATGAACATACTAGAGAATGGAAAAAAAGAACTTGGGCCAGGAATTGAGGGTGAGATGATCTTAACCTCATTTTGGAATAGTTAGTGCAGTAGAATTCTCCTGGCAAGGTTATTGAAATATGGACAAATGATTGATTTCTTTTTAGAAACTAGAATGCTGAAGCTGTCAAGGATGGCAGTGACCTCCACGTCTTTCTGTATGGCTCATCAGGTCATTCTCCAGCAACAGTGGGTAATATGAGAAAGGAGGAAAATGGTCCCAGATAGATCAAATCATGGAACGTCTGATTCACGGACCTCACCATTCTCATTCAATCAGATGCCATGTGGGCACATTTGGACTTTGTGATTAGAATTGCCCCTTACTCGGCAGGCCTTTTTAAAACTGTAATTCCTCTGTTCAGCTGAATTACAAAGGTTTTGTATTGAACTTTGAAGAGTCTAGTTTTTTCATTTAGTAATTGTAGCACTGGTATTGTTAATGTCCATATAAGCCTGGGGATGATATCCCAAGCAAGAGGTGGCTTTTCTTTCAGTTGAGTTCAAGTGACTTGGAGTCACTTGATTTAGGGCTCTGTGATTTCCTATTCTTCCCTAGCATTTATGAATTCAACTTCCATTTTCAGATTTCCAGAGGCCACTTGAGGGTTTAAGTAATGCCTTTAATTATAACTTAAAGTATAGGCAATTGCATTTCATGAAGCTAACAATTATCCAGAGTATATTATTAGAGAGTGAGTTATTGAAGTCTGCATAGTTTGTGAAAACCCATCAAAATAACTGGGGGAGAAAAGAGATAAACTAGATTGGAACAATGAAGCTTGAAAACAACTTTGATTATGTCTGGAGTTTACATGGTAATGAGTCCTAAATCTCAGGCATTAGTTTCTTTATAAAAAATCCTCACAGTCTCTCCTGTTTTCCCTTATTCAGAAATGGAGATGTTGGCAATGTTTTCACCAGGTTTTAAAATATAAACACTGACATTGCAGTTGAGTGTGCGTTCAGACTTCATTTTATGTAATTCTTAAAATTTCCCTGTGACGTAGGTGATAATGCTCCCTTAGGAAGGCATCCTAAGAGGAGAACAACGAACCATACTTATGAAGTAACAACACTGAATTGCAACCCAGATAGAGATGCTTGGAAATGAGGGGGCTATAGTATAGTGCAGTAGAATTCTCCTGGCAAGGTTATTGAAATATGGACAAATGATTGATTTCTTTTTAGAAACTAGAATGCTGAAGCTGTCAAGGATGGCAGTGACCTCCACGTCTTTCTGTATGGCTCATCAGGTCATTCTCCAGCAACAGTGGGTAATATGAGAAAGGAGGAAAATGGTCCCAGATAGATCAAATCATGGAACGTCTGATTCACGGACCTCACCATTCTCATTCAATCAGATGCCATGTGGGCACATTTGGACTTTGTGATTAGAATTGCCCCTTACTCGGCAGGCCTTTTTAAAACTGTAATTCCTCTGTTCAGCTGAATTACAAAGGTTTTGTATTGAACTTTGAAGAGTCTAGTTTTTTCATTTAGTAATTGTAGCACTGGTATTGTTAATGTCCATATAAGCCTGGGGATGATATCCCAAGCAAGAGGTGGCTTTTCTTTCAGTTGAGTTCAAGTGACTTGGAGTCACTTGATTTAGGGCTCTGTGATTTCCTATTCTTCCCTAGCATTTATGAATTCAACTTCCATTTTCAGATTTCCAGAGGCCACTTGAGGGTTTAAGTAATGCCTTTAATTATAACTTAAAGTATAGGCAATTGCATTTCATGAAGCTAACAATTATCCAGAGTATATTATTAGAGAGTGAGTTATTGAAGTCTGCATAGTTTGTGAAAACCCATCAAAATAACTGGGGGAGAAAAGAGATAAACTAGATTGGAACAATGAAGCTTGAAAACAACTTTGATTATGTCTGGAGTTTACATGGTAATGAGTCCTAAATCTCAGGCATTAGTTTCTTTATAAAAAATCCTCACAGTCTCTCCTGTTTTCCCTTATTCAGAAATGGAGATGTTGGCAATGTTTTCACCAGGTTTTAAAATATAAACACTGACATTGCAGTTGAGTGTGCGTTCCAGACTTCATTTTATGTAATTCTTAAAAATTTCCCTGTGACGTAGGTGATAATGCTCCCTTAGGAAGGCATCCTAAGAGGAGACAAGCAATTTGCCTGAAATCACATACTTATGAAGTAACAACACTGAATTGCAACCCAGATCATCTGCTCTAGCATTGAAACTAAAAAGCCCATTATATGATCAAGTGACTAGATTGGTAGAGCAATTTCTTAGTGCTGAGGCATTTTTCAGGTGATTTTTTTTTTTTTTTTTTACAAATTTGAGTAAGTAAATACTCATAAGAACAATACTGAAAAATAAAATACATAGATATAAGAATAAGTACTAGCTTTTTTTTTTTTTTTAAAGCAGCCTGGCCCAGTTTTCTGGTTATGCTCACATAATCCTCATACATGGGAGTCTGGTATAACAGACAGAAGATGTACCTGGAGTCATATATGGTTTGAATTCTAACCTTCACTTATTTGTTGTATAACCTTGGACAGGCTCTTTAGTTTACTTATTTGTAAAATGGTTAAAATAACCACAACCATAGCAGGGTTTTTAGGAATAAGTGAGTGACTGGTATTTGTAAAATGTTTGCCATTCCAGGCACTAAACACATGATGGCCATTCTAGTTAAGAGTAAAGCCAAATGGGGCATTATTTCAGCTTAACACCTCTTACCACCCTCCCTTGAAGGTAGTTTTAAAATATATCACAATGGGTTTGTGATCATTTCAGTGACTCAGGATACATTTTCCTGATTTTCAGTACAGTTGTTTTCTAGCTTTACTTTTATCTAAATATCTATAATAGGAAATGATTTGTAACCATTTTAAAGGTGTTTCTTGGACTTCCCTGGTAGTCCAGTGGTAAAGAATCCCCTGATGCAGGGGATATGGGTTTACTTTATCTAATCTGCATAGTTTGTGAAAACCCAACAAAATAACTGGGGGAGAAAAGAGATAAACTAGATTGGAACAATGAAGCTTGAAAACAACTTTGATTATGTCTGGAGTTTACATGGTAATGAGTCCTAAATCTCAGGCATTAGTTTCTTTATAAAAAATCCTCACAGTCTCTCCTGTTTTCCCTTATTCAGAAATGGAGATGTTGGCAATGTTTTCACCAGGTTTTAAAATATAAACACTGACATTGCAGTTGAGTGTGCGTTCCAGACTTCATTTTATGTAATTCTTAAAAATTTCCCTGTGACGTAGGTGATAATGCTCCCTTAGGAAGGCATCCTAAGAGGAGACAAGCAATTTGCCTGAAATCACATACTTATGAAGTAACAACACTGAATTGCAACCCAGATCATCTGCTCTAGCATTGAAACTAAAAAGCCCATTATATGATCAAGTGACTAGATTGGTAGAGCAATTTCTTAGTGCTGAGGCATTTTTCAGGTGATTTTTTTTTTTTTTTTTTACAAATTTGAGTAAGTAAATACTCATAAGAACAATACTGAAAAATAAAATACATAGATATAAGAATAAGTACTAGCTTTTTTTTTTTTTTTAAAGCAGCCTGGCCCAGTTTTCTGGTTATGCTCACATAATCCTCATACATGGGAGTCTGGTATAACAGACAGAAGATGTACCTGGAGTCATATATGGTTTGAATTCTAACCTTCACTTATTTGTTGTATAACCTTGGACAGGCTCTTTAGTTTACTTATTTGTAAAATGGTTAAAATAACCACAACCATAGCAGGGTTTTTAGGAATAAGTGAGTGACTGGTATTTGTAAAATGTTTGCCATTCCAGGCACTAAACACATGATGGCCATTCTAGTTAAGAGTAAAGCCAAATGGGGCATTATTTCAGCTTAACACCTCTTACCACCCTCCCTTGAAGGTAGTTTTAAAATATATCACAATGGGTTTGTGATCATTTCAGTGACTCAGGATACATTTTCCTGATTTTCAGTACAGTTGTTTTCTAGCTTTACTTTTATCTAAATATCTATAATAGGAAATGATTTGTAACCATTTTAAAGGTGTTTCTTGGACTTCCCTGGTAGTCCAGTGGTAAAGAATCAGCCTGCTGATGCAGGGGATATGGGTTCAATCCCTCATCTGGGAAAATTTTACATACTGAGGGGCAACTAAGCCTGTACACCCCAACTAATAAGCCTAAACTCTAGAGCTCTAGAGAAATCCCATGCGTAGCAATGAAGATTCAGTTTTTCCAAAGATAAAATAAAGTGTTTCTTATACTTCCATGGACTCTTCAGATTCATAGCTGAACTTAGCCTTTGCTCCTGTTCTATACAGTTTCCTTTGAGTAAAAGTAAGTAGCATGTTTTCCAAGCTTAAAGATAGTTATAACCTTCCAGTTAAGCTTGTGACCACCTGAGATGCTAATCTGATCTGTTGACCATGGTCTTTCTGAATGGAATAGCATGAGACTAGGACTGAGGTGTCTGAAAGTGGCATTGTTTGTTTCCTTAGAAATGGAAATTTGTAGTGAACAATCCTGGAAGTGCTAGTTCGAATGTTCTTCCTTTCATTGAATGACTTAGCTGCACACTCTAGGCATGTAGGAAGAAGAATGGATCTCACTCCTTCCTCATCCTTTCCTCCTTCCCTCCATTCTCCCACTCTTCCTCCTCCACCATCTTACCAGGTCTCTGCTTCTTTTGTGTCTACCTCTGCACTGAGTGATATTGCTAAAACAGGCCTGAGAACAAGTATACTGGGCAGCTGGTCAGCTTTCAGGGACAGTAGAAAACAGGTACCTTTTCTATCTGCAGTGCTTCTTAAAGAGTTGATGCCTTTAATGATGTATGGGTAATATCAGCCAACATTTATTTAGCACTTAGTATGGGCCAGACACAATGTACTTTGCATCATTTAACACATTTCTTATTACAATCTTCTTCCTGTTCCATTGCTAAGTTGTGTCCAACTCTTTGTGACCCCATGGACTGCAGTGTGGCAGGCTTCCCTATCCTTAATCTCCCGGAGTCTGCTCAAATTCATGTCCATTGAGTTGGTGATGCCATGCAACCATCTCATCCTCTGTTGTCCCCTTCTCCTCCTGCCCTCAATCTTTCCCAGCATCAGGATCTTTCCCAGTGAGTCATCTCTTCACGTCAGGTGGCCAAAGTATTGGAGCTTCAGCTTTAGCTTCAGTCCTTCCAATGAATAGTCAGGGTTAATTTCCTTTAAGATTGGCTGGGGTGATCAAGTCTCCAAGGGACTTCCGAGAGTCTTCTCCAGCATCACAATTTGAAAGTCTGTATTCTTTGGCCCTCAACCTTCTTTATGGTCCAACTCTCACATCTGTACATGAATACTGGAAAAACTGTAGCTTTGACTATATGGACCTTTGCTGGCAAAGTGATGTCTCTGCTTTTTAATATGCTGTCAAGGTCTGTCATAGCTTTCCTCCAAGGGAGCAAACATCTTATAATTTCATGTGTTTTACTTCCTTTATAAGAAGGGACATCACAGCTCTTTCCTCCCTGTCCACCTCATAAGGAAGTACAGTCTGCCAGCCAGGAAGGGAGCCCTCACGGGAAGCAGCCTCTGGCAGGCCTTGGATCTTGGACTTTAAACCTCTGGAACTGTGAAAAAATTAATTTCTGTTGTGTAAGCCACCTAGTCTATTTTGTTAGCAACAGCCGAGATAACAAACACAAACCTTAATTGTATCTCTGTTTTATAAATGAGAAAACTAAGGCTTCGATTACATAATTAATTAAGTAATTCTTATAACCTCTATGTCCTTTCCAGCTCAGGGTGAGATCTGGGTACTTGTCATTGTTTTCTAATAACCACAAGCTGCTTCTGTTCCCCTCCTGTTTTTCTCATCATTCTTGAAAGTTATTCTCTTGCTGTCTACCTCTGCACTGAGTGATATTGCTAAAACAGGCCTGAGAACAAGTATACTGGGCAGCTGGTCAGCTTTCAGGGACAGTAGAAAACAGGTACCTTTTCTATCTGCAGTGCTTCTTAAAGAGTTGATGCCTTTAATGATGTATGGGTAATATCAGCCAACATTTATTTAGCACTTAGTATGGGCCAGACACAATGTACTTTGCATCATTTAACACATTTCTTATTACAATCTTCTTCCTGTTCCATTGCTAAGTTGTGTCCAACTCTTTGTGACCCCATGGACTGCAGTGTGGCAGGCTTCCCTATCCTTAATCTCCCGGAGTCTGCTCAAATTCATGTCCATTGAGTTGGTGATGCCATGCAACCATCTCATCCTCTGTTGTCCCCTTCTCCTCCTGCCCTCAATCTTTCCCAGCATCAGGATCTTTCCCAGTGAGTCATCTCTTCACGTCAGGTGGCCAAAGTATTGGAGCTTCAGCTTTAGCTTCAGTCCTTCCAATGAATAGTCAGGGTTAATTTCCTTTAAGATTGGCTGGGGTGATCAAGTCTCCAAGGGACTTCCGAGAGTCTTCTCCAGCATCACAATTTGAAAGTCTGTATTCTTTGGCCCTCAACCTTCTTTATGGTCCAACTCTCACATCTGTACATGAATACTGGAAAAACTGTAGCTTTGACTATATGGACCTTTGCTGGCAAAGTGATGTCTCTGCTTTTTAATATGCTGTCAAGGTCTGTCATAGCTTTCCTCCAAGGGAGCAAACATCTTATAATTTCATGTGTTTTACTTCCTTTATAAGAAGGGACATCACAGCTCTTTCCTCCCTGTCCACCTCATAAGGAAGTACAGTCTGCCAGCCAGGAAGGGAGCCCTCACGGGAAGCAGCCTCTGGCAGGCCTTGGATCTTGGACTTTAAACCTCTGGAACTGTGAAAAAATTAATTTCTGTTGTGTAAGCCACCTAGTCTATTTTGTTAGCAACAGCCGAGATAACAAACACAAACCTTAATTGTATCTCTGTTTTATAAATGAGAAAACTAAGGCTTCGATTACATAATTAATTAAGTAATTCTTATAACCTCTATGTCCTTTCCAGCTCAGGGTGAGATCTGGGGGGCTACTTTGTCATTGTTTTCTAATAACCACAAGCTGCTTCTGTTCCCCCCTCCTGTTTTTCTCATCATTCTTGAAAGTTATTCTCTTGCTGTACTCAGCTCTCTTGATTTTCTGGTCCCTTCAAAAACTCCATCTCCCACCCACAGTGAAAGCATTTTGTTATTTCCTGGTGTCCTCTCCTGTCTCTTCAAAATGTTTTCTGAAAACCATTTCCTCTCTTGACGTTGAAGTTTTCTCTCACTTATCAAGCATATCTTTTCCCCTATCTCTATTAGAATGTTGTTTCCTCAGCATTTCCACTTGGATAAACCTCTGAGAGATGTGGTTTGCTTGTTTGTTTGTTTTTTTTTTCTTTTCTTTTCATCTTTGGTAAAGTTGTTCATAATCTGAAGGCAAAGAGGAGTAAAAAAAATAGACTGTTAATTTGTCATTTTCCTAAGTCAAGATTTAGTGATTCAACCTTCACTTAATATCCATTTCTTAAAAAAAACTTAAAGATGATTTATTCTGTGTTATTTTAAACAGGCATCCTCTCTGTGTCTCTCCTATTTTAATTATGAAGCCGTCTTTTGAAATTTCAAGTTCTCCACCAGAGAGGGTACAGATGCCCTCTAGCTTCCTGAGCTGCCAATATCAATACACAGTGTAATGAACAGTAGACACATTTTTAGTCTTGAATACCCAGGGCCATCTTATTGTTTACATTATTCATCTCTCTCACGTAAAAAGAAAGTAGAAGATTTTTTTGATCATCTACTGAAGGTCTGTCATAGTTTCAAGGAGCAAACATCTTATAATTTCATGTGTTTTACTTCCTTTATAAGAAGGGACATCACAGCTCTTTCCTCCCTGTCCACCTCATAAGGAAGTACAGTCTGCCAGCCAGGAAGGGAGCCCTCACGGGAAGCAGCCTCTGGCAGGCCTTGGATCTTGGACTTTAAACCTCTGGAACTGTGAAAAAATTAATTTCTGTTGTGTAAGCCACCTAGTCTATTTTGTTAGCAACAGCCGAGATAACAAACACAAACCTTAATTGTATCTCTGTTTTATAAATGAGAAAACTAAGGCTTCGATTACATAATTAATTAAGTAATTCTTATAACCTCTATGTCCTTTCCAGCTCAGGGTGAGATCTGGGGGGCTACTTTGTCATTGTTTTCTAATAACCACAAGCTGCTTCTGTTCCCCCCTCCTGTTTTTCTCATCATTCTTGAAAGTTATTCTCTTGCTGTACTCAGCTCTCTTGATTTTCTGGTCCTTCAAAAACTCCATCTCCCACCCACAGTGAAAGCATTTTGTTATTTCCTGGTGTCCTCTCCTGTCTCTTCAAAATGTTTTCTGAAAACCATTTCCTCTCTTGACGTTGAAGTTTTCTCTCACTTATCAAGCATATCTTTTCCCCTATCTCTATTAGAATGTTGTTTCCTCAGCATTTCCACTTGGATAAACCTCTGAGAGATGTGGTTTGCTTGTTTGTTTGTTTTTTTTTTCTTTTCTTTTCATCTTTGGTAAAGTTGTTCATAATCTGAAGGCAAAGAGGAGTAAAAAAAATAGACTGTTAATTTGTCATTTTCCTAAGTCAAGATTTAGTGATTCAACCTTCACTTAATATCCATTTCTTAAAAAAAACTTAAAGATGATTTATTCTGTGTTATTTTAAACAGGCATCCTCTCTGTGTCTCTCCTATTTTAATTATGAAGCCGTCTTTTGAAATTTCAAGTTCTCCACCAGAGAGGGTACAGATGCCCTCTAGCTTCCTGAGCTGCCAATATCAATACACAGTGTAATGAACAGTAGACACATTTTTAGTCTTGAATACCCAGGGCCATCTTATTGTTTACATTATTCATCTCTCTCACGTAAAAAGAAAGTAAAGATATTGCCCACAGATCTTTTGTCTTACCGATTCTGTGAGTCGTCCTGACTCTCTTACTCCCTTACCTAAACATGTAATAAATCATCAGGTTCTAGAGATATAACTTCTTCAAGGCAGTGTCTCTGGCAATCGGTCTTCTTGTCTCCAGTCCACTGCCACTACTTCAGGCCCTCTTATTGTTGCCTTGCTCTTCTTTTCTTGCTTAGAACTTTTTCATGACTTCCTCTTGAACAGAGGATAGCATATATACATAGCAGGCACTCATGGTCATTCAGGCTTTAGTTCTTAATCTATGCATTCAATCTTTTATTTTGTAACTAATTATTGTGTGTTGGGGTATAGCAGATTAACAGTGTTGTGGTAGTTTCAGGTAAATAGCAAAGGGACTCAGCCATATGTATGCATGTATCCATTCTCCCCCAAACTCCCCTCCCATCCAGGCTGCCTCATGATATTGGGCAGAGTTCCATGTGCTATAAGTAGGTCCTTGTTGGTTATCCACCTTAGATATAGCTGACAGAGAAGAAATATCATATGACATCCTTTATGTGTGGAATCCGTTTAACAATGTCATGATAGTTTCAGGTGGACAGCAAAGGGTCTCAGCCATACATATACATATCTCTTGTCTCCCTAACTCCCCTCCCATCCAGGCTTCCACATAACACAGGGCATGTGCTGTACAGTTCCATGTGCTCCACTTGTTGGTTATCCATTTTAAATACAGCAGAGTGCACAGGCCCATCCCAGACTCCCTAATTATCCCTTCCCCCCATCCTTTCTGCTGGCAACCATAAATTCGTTCTCTAAGTTTGTGAATCTCTTTCTGTTTTGTAAGCAAATTCATTTGTATCATTTCTTTTCAGATTCCACATATAAGGGATGTCATGTGATAGTTTTCTTTCTTCGTGTGACTCATTCACTCAGTATGAGAATCTCTAGGTCCATTCATGTTGCTATGAATGACATGATTTCATTCTTTTTATTAGCTGGGTAGTATTCCATTGCATATATGTGCCACATCTTCCTATCCTTTCCCCAAAACCCATCCTATGCTTGGGGATTTTGAACAACTGATTTCATCCTGCATGCATTGCCAGTTATGTGGCAGATATTCTGCTAGATGCTGGGCATACAGTGGTAATCCAGAAAGATATGGTCTTGGCCTCTTGAACGTGCAGTCTACAGGGAATGTAAATGTGCAGTCTACAGGGAATGTAAAAAATCTGCAGGATATTACCCTAGAGTATGCTACGCTCTACGGTAGGAAAGTTACGGCATGCAACCAGGGAACGTGGTAATGACATCTGACTTAGACTTAGGGAGGTCATCAAAGTCTGTTGTGTCCAAGTCAAGACCTAAAGCTTGAGAGAAGGTATTCTTCAGAGCCAAGGTTTGGGAGTTGAGGACAAGGAGAAACTGATGTAGGCAGAAAGAACATCGTTTACAAAGGAGAGAAAGAGCAGATTGTTGCTGCTCATAGAACAAAAGGTAGGTCACTGAGGCTGGAGCAGAAGTGGCCCAGGGAGCTGCGTAGGAAGATGAGGCTGGAGAAATTTAACAGTCAGATGCTGTTAGGCCATTGCTGATGCTGTTCGCTTTGCTCAAAAGGACCTGACAGCTCCCTCCTCACTCTTTGGCTCAGTTTAACTGTCATCTCCTTTGTAAATGGTTTCCTGGCCTTGCCTAGTGATACAGTTTTTATCTAGCACCGACTTGGGTTTATCACTCACCTCGCTGTCTCTCTTCTACTAGGATCAACCCCTGAAGGGCAGAGATGATATTTATTTCTCTTGATATCCCCCTGTGTTTACCAAAGGGCCTATTATAAAGTGCATGCTCTGTTTTAAAGTGGAAACTCTGAAAGTAAAGCCAACAGGATTGAATTGATTAGGGGGGTTGAGGAAAAAGAAGAATCAAGATGTAGTGGCGAGGATTTCTCTGGTGGTTCAGTGGTTAAGAGAGAGACACAGCAAGGGAGACAGGTTCAGGTCCTGGTCTGGGAAGATCCCACAGGCCTCAGGGCAACTAAACCCTTGAGCTGCACCTACTGAGCCCACTTGCCACAACTACTGAAGCCTGTGCACCAAGAGCATGTTCTCTACAATAAGAGAAGCCACTGTGATGAGACGCCTGTGCACTGCAACTGGAGAGTACCCCCTTCTCACCACAACTAGAGAAAGCCTGCACACCAGTGAAGACCCAGCACAGCCCAAAATAAATTAATTTTTAAAAACTTTAAAGATATATGGTGAGAATAAGAGAGAGATCCTTGTAGGACTGTGACGTTCAAGGGAGTGCCTCTTGGATGACCTTTCTACTCATTTTTAACTAAGGATCCAAGAAAGAATGTCTTCTCTGCTCTTTGAGCCATGATCGGTAGGGCTCTGCATAAGGGCCCAGTCCTCGCGTGCTAATCGTCAGCTCCTCTCACTCATAGCTAGCACACACAACTTCTAGGGAACCTTTCTAGGAGCTAGTACCAAGGCAACCAACTTTTACTTCTGGGACTTTATACATGCAAAGGGTAGTAGAACCCTGGAGTTCTGATTGCTTGGTTAGGAAAGTAGGAAGTCATGGTTGCTATGCTTTGAAACAGAGCCTTTTGTGGCTCAGACAGTAAGGAATCTGCTTACCATGCAAGAGACCTGTGTTCAATCCATGGGTCAGGAAGATCTCCCGGAGGAGGGCATGGCAGCCCACTCTAGAATTTTTCCTGGAGAATCCTATAAACAGAGGAGTCCTTTGTAAATGGTTTCCTGGCCTTGCCTAGTGATACAGTTTTTATCTAGCACCGACTTGGGTTTATCACTCACCTCGCTGTCTCTCTTCTACTAGGATCAACCCCTGAAGGGCAGAGATGATATTTATTTCTCTTGATATCCCCCTGTGTTTACCAAAGGGCCTATTATAAAGTGCATGCTCTGTTTTAAAGTGGAAACTCTGAAAGTAAAGCCAACAGGATTGAATTGATTAGGGGGGTTGAGGAAAAAGAAGAATCAAGATGTAGTGGCGAGGATTTCTCTGGTGGTTCAGTGGTTAAGAGAGAGACACAGCAAGGGAGACAGGTTCAGGTCCTGGTCTGGGAAGATCCCACAGGCCTCAGGGCAACTAAACCCTTGAGCTGCACCTACTGAGCCCACTTGCCACAACTACTGAAGCCTGTGCACCAAGAGCATGTTCTCTACAATAAGAGAAGCCACTGTGATGAGACGCCTGTGCACTGCAACTGGAGAGTACCCCCTTCTCACCACAACTAGAGAAAGCCTGCACACCAGTGAAGACCCAGCACAGCCCAAAATAAATTAATTTTTAAAAACTTTAAAGATATATGGTGAGAATAAGAGAGAGATCCTTGTAGGACTGTGACGTTCAAGGGAGTGCCTCTTGGATGACCTTTCTACTCATTTTTAACTAAGGATCCAAGAAAGAATGTCTTCTCTGCTCTTTGAGCCATGATCGGTAGGGCTCTGCATAAGGGCCCAGTCCTCGCGTGCTAATCGTCAGCTCCTCTCACTCATAGCTAGCACACACAACTTCTAGGGAACCTTTCTAGGAGCTAGTACCAAGGCAACCAACTTTTACTTCTGGGACTTTATACATGCAAAGGGTAGTAGAACCCTGGAGTTCTGATTGCTTGGTTAGGAAAGTAGGAAGTCATGGTTGCTATGCTTTGAAACAGAGCCTTTTGTGGCTCAGACAGTAAGGAATCTGCTTACCATGCAAGAGACCTGTGTTCAATCCATGGGTCAGGAAGATCTCCCGGAGGAGGGCATGGCAGCCCACTCTAGAATTTTTTCCTGGAGAATCCTATAAACAGAGGAGCCTGGTGGACTACAGTCATCCACAGAGTCAGAAATGTCAGCAATGGACACTTTCAATTTTTTTTCCCTCAAACCTGGACTTACTGGTTGCACAGTATTTCACAGATGCACTGGAAGTGCCCCACATGGGTGAGATATAAGGCAGCGAGCTGAGAAAGCCTTAAAAAAATAACAAAATCAAACAAAACCCTTTGGCATATGGCAGTAGAACTTGGCAGAAAATGGCCCATCTTATGAGTATGTTGGCCTTAATGAGAAACCCAGATGCTCTCTCTTTCCCCCGTCTTTTTTCCTTTTCCCAGAATATACTGAAAGGTTTTGAGCCTTCATGGTGCCTTCCAAATATGTGCTCTTTTTCCATGGGCTCACTTCTACCCACTCTAGTATATTCCTCTCTCAAAGTTGAGGAATTGGTATAAAGCTTCCTGTTTCTACACATTGAGACTGAACTGTTGAATTGGAGTGGGATACCTTTCACATTATCTCCATCTGCATCCTCCAGCCAGCACCAAGGAGAGAGTTCTGGGCAGACACACTCAGTCACTGACTGGTTTTGAGGACAGAGAAAGCAGTAGCTATTTTGCCTCTTCATCTGGGTTACAATGGACTATGCTTGTGGGTGAACCATGTCTTTACTTGTGTCTTTAGTCAAGATTATACATCAACCTCTCCATTCCCAATTTGATTTTTAGATTGAACTATCTAATGGTATATACATATGGTTATACCAACCAAAAATTATGACTAAAGTAGAAACAGTTTCTTGGTTCATTTTCCATGAACGTTCATGTGTGGGGGGGGCTTCCCAGGTGGTGGTAGTGGTAATGGTAAAGAGTCTACCTGCCAATGCAGGAGACATAAGAGATGCAGGTTTGATGCCTGGGTTAAAAAGATCCCCTTGAGGAGGGCATGGCAGCACACTCCAGTGTTCTTGTCTGGAGAGTCCCCATGGACAGAGGAGCCTGGTGGGCCACAGTCTGTAGGGTTGCAAAGAGTTGGACACCATTGAGGTGACTTTGCACACATGCCCAGCATGTGTGTATGTGCGTATGGGGTGGTGGTGAGGAATGCTGATGATGGCATATTTTTTTCCTAATATACCCTCAGAGAAAATCAACACAAGAATCTTAGACACTCCTGAATGTTACCCTCCTGAATGTTTTCTTTGGAGGTTTTCATTGCTTTGCTAGTTGCACTAGTTATCTATTGCTGTATAACAATTCATCCCTGAAACTTAGAGGCTTCAAACAACAGACATTTATGGTCTCATAGCTTCTATGAGCCATAAATTCTCACAATGCTGCAGTCAAATGTTGGGGTTCTAAGTCATTCCATGGCTTGGCTTGGGGAGAATCTACTTCCAAGCTCACTCACATGGTTGTTGGCATGATCGTGGTGGCTGTTGCCTGGAGTAATCAGTTCCCTTTAATATGAATTTCTCTACATGGTGCCTTCCAAATATGTGCTCTTTTTCCATGGGCTCACTTCTACCCACTCTAGTATATTCCTCTCTCAAAGTTGAGGAATTGGTATAAAGCTTCCTGTTTCTACACATTGAGACTGAACTGTTGAATTGGAGTGGGATACCTTTCACATTATCTCCATCTGCATCCTCCAGCCAGCACCAAGGAGAGAGTTCTGGGCAGACACACTCAGTCACTGACTGGTTTTGAGGACAGAGAAAGCAGTAGCTATTTTGCCTCTTCATCTGGGTTACAATGGACTATGCTTGTGGGTGAACCATGTCTTTACTTGTGTCTTTAGTCAAGATTATACATCAACCTCTCCATTCCCAATTTGATTTTTAGATTGAACTATCTAATGGTATACATATGGTTATACCAACCAAAAATTATGACTAAAGTAGAAACAGTTTCTTGGTTCATTTTCCATGAACGTTCATGTGTGGGGGGGGCTTCCCAGGTGGTGGTAGTGGTAATGGTAAAGAGTCTACCTGCCAATGCAGGAGACATAAGAGATGCAGGTTTGATGCCTGGGTTAAAAAGATCCCCTTGAGGAGGGCATGGCAGCACACTCCAGTGTTCTTGTCTGGAGAGTCCCCATGGACAGAGGAGCCTGGTGGGCCACAGTCTGTAGGGTTGCAAAGAGTTGGACACCATTGAGGTGACTTTGCACACATGCCCAGCATGTGTGTATGTGTGTATGGGGTGGTGGTGAGGAATGCTGATGATGGCATATTTTTTTCCTAATATACCCTCAGAGAAAATCAACACAAGAATCTTAGACACTCCTGAATGTTACCCTCCTGAATGTTTTCTTTGGAGGTTTTCATTGCTTTGCTAGTTGCACTAGTTATCTATTGCTGTATAACAATTCATCCCTGAAACTTAGAGGCTTCAAACAACAGACATTTATGGTCTCATAGCTTCTATGAGCCATAAATTCTCACAATGCTGCAGTCAAATGTTGGGGTTCTAAGTCATTCCATGGCTTGGCTTGGGGAGAATCTACTTCCAAGCTCACTCACATGGTTGTTGGCATGATCGTGGTGGCTGTTGCCTGGAGTAATCAGTTCCCTTTAATATGAATTTCTCTACAGGTCCATTCACACCGTGGGCACTTGTTTTCCCTGGTCAGGGACTCTGAGAAAGAGTGAGAGATGGAAAACAAGATGGAAGACATCTTTTGGTAGCCTAATCTTGGCAGGTGATATCCCATCACTGTTCCTGTACTGTATTCATTACAATCACATAAGTATGGCCTATGATTAAGAGGAAAGGATAACACCAGGGCATGGGTATTAAGAGATGAGGATCAATGGGGGATGTTTTAGAATCTCCCTGCCACATTAATTTACTAATTTATAAGCAGATATTTATTGATGATCACTGTCTGGAAAGCCTTGCCCTTTGGACTGTGACTTTTTATTTAAAAAAATTATTTATTTATTTATTTTTGGCTATTCTGGGTTTTCACTGGTGCTATAGGCTTTTCTCTAGGAGTTGCAGGGAGTGGGGGCCACTCTAGTTGAGGTGAGCAGGCTTCTTGTTGCGGTGACTTCTCTTGTGGTAGAACTCGGGCTCTAGGGCACATATGTTTCAGTAATTGCAGCATATGGGCTCAATAGTTGTGGCTCTGAGGCTTTAGAGCACAGGCTCCATATTTGCAGGCTTAGTTGCTCCGCAGCATGTGGGATCTTCCAGGATCAGGGATCAAACCTGTGTCTCCTGCATTGGCAGGTGAACTCTTCACTACTGAGTTACCAGGGAAGCTCCTGGACTGTGGTTTTAGAAGGGCCTCAAATGCAAACAGTATGCAGTGTGCTTTGTTCCTCAAAATAGGATTTGCAAACCTATCTGAGAAGAAAGTTTTACACTTTAAAGACAGTCTGCAGAAAAATGTCAGTATATGTTAAGTACTCCAAGAGTTATGGAGGTGGAAGTATAGACAATTTAGGAGTTGTATCTGATCTAAGAGAGTGACAGGTTCTCATCTGACTCATTGTGTTAACATTCATCCTGGGGAAAAAATTTTCTACTTCCATAAATTCTCACAATGCTGCAGTCAAATGTTGGGGTTCTAAGTCATTCCATGGCTTGGCTTGGGGAGAATCTACTTCCAAGCTCACTCACATGGTTGTTGGCATGATCGTGGTGGCTGTTGCCTGGAGTAATCAGTTCCCTTTAATAGGGAAATTTCTCTACAGGTCCATTCACACCGTGGGCACTTGTTTTCCCTGGTCAGGGACTCTGAGAAAGAGTGAGAGATGGAAAACAAGATGGAAGACATCTTTTGGTAGCCTAATCTTGGCAGGTGATATCCCATCACTGTTCCTGTACTGTATTCATTACAATCACATAAGTATGGCCTATGATTAAGAGGAAAGGATAACACCAGGGCATGGGTATTAAGAGATGAGGATCAATGGGGGATGTTTTAGAATCTCCCTGCCACATTAATTTACTAATTTATAAGCAGATATTTATTGATGATCACTGTCTGGAAAGCCTTGCCCTTTGGACTGTGACTTTTTATTTAAAAAAATTATTTATTTATTTATTTTTGGCTATTCTGGGTTTTCACTGGTGCTATAGGCTTTTCTCTAGGAGTTGCAGGGAGTGGGGGCCACTCTAGTTGAGGTGAGCAGGCTTCTTGTTGCGGTGACTTCTCTTGTGGTAGAACTCGGGCTCTAGGGCACATATGTTTCAGTAATTGCAGCATATGGGCTCAATAGTTGTGGCTCTGAGGCTTTAGAGCACAGGCTCCATATTTGCAGGCTTAGTTGCTCCGCAGCATGTGGGATCTTCCAGGATCAGGGATCAAACCTGTGTCTCCTGCATTGGCAGGTGAACTCTTCACTACTGAGTTACCAGGGAAGCTCCTGGACTGTGGTTTTAGAAGGGCCTCAAATGCAAACAGTATGCAGTGTGCTTTGTTCCTCAAAATAGGATTTGCAAACCTATCTGAGAAGAAAGTTTTACACTTTAAAGACAGTCTGCAGAAAAATGTCAGTATATGTTAAGTACTCCAAGAGTTATGGAGGTGGAAGAACTCACTGTGGAGACAATTTAGGAGTTGTATCTGATCTAAGAGAGTGACAGGTTCTCATCTGACTCAGCGGCTGCCAAGTGTGATGCGTTAAAGAATGACTACCAGAAATCCATTTGGAACCAAACATGACAAACTAAATAGTTTTATTTCTTTCCTAAGATATTTCAGCAGTCTCTCATAGTCTTTTCCAACAATTCTCTTCTGTGCCACCCCACATTCCCCGCTCGGGTAGGGAGTGAAGGAGAGAAAAGATGAAGATATTAGGACTTGTAGTTCTTAAAGGAGTGACTTTTTTTCCTGATCATTTTCTGAGACAGTTTGCTGTGGAAATCCAGTGCGTCTTTACTTTTTGTAACTGGGAGATAAATGATGATTAGAATTTTTGTTGTTGTTTGTCTGTTTATTCACTTGCTTATTTTCTTTTAGCACATCTGTCTGGGTCTAGCAGCTCATTTTTGTCAAGGAGGAAATAAGGTCCTAAGAAGTTCAATGACTCCTTCATGTTCTCCAGCTTCTAAACCACTGCTCTTTCTAGGAAGTCCACACAGTAGACTCTACCAGGATTTTTTTTTTTTTTTTAATTTATCACATTGGTTGTCACTACAAGACCAGTGACAAGGATTGATCTTACATCATTTATGAGTAGCCATGTCAGTTTTGGAGGTGCCTCTTATTTGTTCATACCAAATAGTATTTGTACAGTTTTTTGAAAGCATGATACATACTACATTACCATTTATTTCATTAAGATTTAGGCCTCCTCTTTCAATGGACTACTCAACATAGAGAATATTATTAAAATTCATTTTAGCAATACCTGCTTGCCACTGTGGACACAGGGAAGCATTAGAATTATATGAAATTGAAATGATATTTGAATATGAGCTTCAAAAGAGAACTGGCTTTCATTTAGTGATGATAGAAATTCAGATATGGATACTCTACTGTGGAACATTCTTACGCAATTGGGAGTTCTGATCAGTTTTACATACCAAAATGCCACTCTAGGTGGGAAAATTGCAAACTCTTTCATTGGGAGTATAAGAAATGAAGCCTTTATTAAATAAACTAGATTTACTTACGCATTTCAAATAATAAAGCTTCCAATTTTGATTCTTGAACTTCACGTGTATTTTCCTGAAAATACCTTCCAGACATAGAGAGGAAATGAAATAACATCACCTCTTAACTATTCTATTAGCCTCTCTGTACTTTCTTTTATTCCTCCTTAATTTTCAGAATTTATAGCGCTATCCTGAACTTTCATAAACTGTAATATTCCTTCAGAAAGTGATAACAACCATGTTAGATGCTGTAATTTTTTAAATAAAAGTGATATACCATCCCTCCTTAACAGAAATCTCAAACCCCAAATTAAATACAGGTAACTATTACAGATGATGTTGATACCAGTGTCATTGTTTTGTGAAGACTAAATTTTTTAGAAGAGTGATGGTAGGTTCAATTCTGCTGTGACAGAGTGATCTCCAGTGGAAACTGTCAAGTGAAAACTGATAACTTAAAATTAAATAAAAACACGTGGCTCTGGTTGTACTGATTTATGAAACAACAAAACCCTCGATGAGCACCTGTTAGGAAAGATCTTAAGCATTTTCAGCATCTTTATAGTGCAGGGTGTTTTCCAAGGTATAATATCTTATTGAAGCCCTGGATTTTTCTTTCAGATGTGATTATCGTTTACATTCCACAGAAGAGGAAACCTGACATCAGAAAGGTAACGTGACTTATACAGTCACATGGTCAATGGGATTGAATTCAAGGCTTCTTGAGTCTGAGGCCAGTGCTCTGTTGCTTACATACTTTTGAAAAAGTGATAGGGGCATTGTATGCAAGAAATACATAACAGACACTACTCCACTAATACCCAAGGGAACAAACAGAAACACAGACTGAGTGAAGTGCTTTACCCATGTCCAGTGCTTCCAGACCATTGATGTCCCTTCATTTCACCTTCTTCTCCCATTTCTGTGATTTTGCTGTCGTTTTTTTCTTTAGACTCTATGCGACCCTATGGACTGTTGCCTGCCAGGCTCCTCTATCCATGGGATTCTCTAGGCAAGAATAGTAGAGTGGATTTCCGTGCCCTCCTCCAACTCTTTTGGATAGTCAGGTGGAAGTTACTTGGCAAAAAAGGGAAATGTATTTACAGTAGTAAGAGTGGTGAAGAGAAGGGAGATTGAGGTTTCTCTTTAGAAACTTCACGGACCTAATTCCAGACATAGAGAGGAAATGAAATAACATCACCTCTTAACTATTCTATTAGCCTCTCTGTACTTTCTTTTATTCCTCCTTAATTTTCAGAATTTATAGCGCTATCCTGAACTTTCATAAACTGTAATATTCCTTCAGAAAGTGATAACAACCATGTTAGATGCTGTAATTTTTTAAATAAAAGTGATATACCATCCCTCCTTAACAGAAATCTCAAACCCCAAATTAAATACAGGTAACTATTACAGATGATGTTGATACCAGTGTCATTGTTTTGTGAAGACTAAATTTTTTAGAAGAGTGATGGTAGGTTCAATTCTGCTGTGACAGAGTGATCTCCAGTGGAAACTGTCAAGTGAAAACTGATAACTTAAAATTAAATAAAAACACGTGGCTCTGGTTGTACTGATTTATGAAACAACAAAACCCTCGATGAGCACCTGTTAGGAAAGATCTTAAGCATTTTCAGCATCTTTATAGTGCAGGGTGTTTTCCAAGGTATAATATCTTATTGAAGCCCTGGATTTTTCTTTCAGATGTGATTATCGTTTACATTCCACAGAAGAGGAAACCTGACATCAGAAAGGTAACGTGACTTATACAGTCACATGGTCAATGGGATTGAATTCAAGGCTTCTTGAGTCTGAGGCCAGTGCTCTGTTGCTTACATACTTTTGAAAAAGTGATAGGGGCATTGTATGCAAGAAATACATAACAGACACTACTCCACTAATACCCAAGGGAACAAACAGAAACACAGACTGAGTGAAGTGCTTTACCCATGTCCAGTGCTTCCAGACCATTGATGTCCCTTCATTTCACCTTCTTCTCCCATTTCTGTGATTTTGCTGTCGTTTTTTTCTTTAGACTCTATGCGACCCTATGGACTGTTGCCTGCCAGGCTCCTCTATCCATGGGATTCTCTAGGCAAGAATAGTAGAGTGGATTTCCGTGCCCTCCTCCAACTCTTTTGGATAGTCAGGTGGAAGTTACTTGGCAGAGGGGAAATGTATACATTAGTGAGAGAACTACTTGTGATGGGTGACAGTAGTAAGAGTGGTGAAGAGAAGGGGAGATTGAGGTTTCTCTTTAGAAATACTTATCCTCATTGCTGCCAAGAGCATTGTCATATGGAGTGAAGTCAGATGGAGAAGGAGAAATATCCTATGACATTTCTTATATGAGAAATCTAAAAAGAAATGGTTCAAATGAGCTTACTTACAAAACAGACTCACAGACTTAGGGAATGAACTTGTTGCCGGAGGGAAAGAAAGGGGTGAAGAAATAGTTAAGGAGTATGGGATGGACACGTACGCACTGCTGTATTTAAAATGGATAACCAACCAGGACCTACTCTGGAGCTCTGCTCAATGTCATGTGGCACTCTGGATGGGCAGGGAGCTTGGGGAGAATGGATAGGTGTATATTTGTATTTTCTGTCCACCTGAAATTATCACAGCATTGTTAATCAGCTACACTCCAATATAAAATAAAAAGTTAAAAAAAGGAAATCCTCTTCATTCAGTTGCCTACTCTAGTCTGTATCTTTCCTGCCAGCATGGAAACTCCATGAAATCATTCCCTGCTGTGTCCTCAGTGCCTAGCAGAGTGCAGGGATAGAGGAGGTGCTGATAAATATTTGTGGACTGACGACTAATGTATGACAGTTGAGACTCTGAAAATAAGAACAGAAAAGGGGAACACATGTCATGTACAGATTGTTTATTCACTGATGATGGCCTGTGTGTAAAGTGTTTTGATTTTTTGGTTGTATTTTGGGTATTTTATGGCTTATGCCTTTTGTAAATTTTGTATTTTTCCCCTTCCATATGCCTCTCTGTTTTTAGTTACCTTTCTGCAATGCCAAAACAAAATAAAATCCAACAGCTGCCTCCACTTGAATTTCCTTCACTATTGTTTTCCGATCTTCTTTAAGTACATCCTAAGTATGTTCTTTTTTCCTTTATATGGGGGAGGCAAGAATCTACAGGAAAGCAGATGACTCCATCCATTTTGTCTCAGCACAAAAATTTACTCTTAAATGTCTAGCAGTGGAATTAACATACCTCCATTTTTTTTCCCACAAAGATTCGCTGCATGTTAAGTATCTTCTTCAACACCATTCTAATTATTCATTAATTTCTCAATTTAAAATAAATTCAGTAGGGAGATTCTCCTACTCAGAATACATGTTAATTAGACTCATCTCATTTTTTTAAAAGAGGGGATCCCTAAATCTAGGTAGGAAGTTTTATTTAAAGTGTTCTAGATGAGAGTGATTTGTATATATTTAAAGAGGACTAATTTAAACAGTTTAATATATACTCTCTCAAGGGAAATGAAACTTCAGCATATGTGACTTTCATTAATGACTTTTCCATAGAGATATAAACCAAAATACTTAATAGGAAAATTTAATGATTAATTAATTGATCCTCATATTGTTTGTTAATGGGTATTACATAACTCATGAAACTCATCCTTTGCATCCTTTCTGAATTGCTGTCTTAGGGAAAAGGCAAGATGTTAGAGTAGATCAAGCCTTGTCAACTGTTGGTAGGACAGCTGGGGTCTTACCTCTGAATATCCCAGGCTAGGTCTCTTAATTTCCTCAGATCATGAATAGTGAAGAAAACTATAATTAGATGTCAAGCTAAAACATCATTTTATGTAGGAACTCAGGATGAGGTCATCTTTGAAAAAATTAATAAGACCTATCTAGACCAGCATGGAAACTCCATGAAATCATTCTGCTGTGTCCTCAGTGCCTAGAAACAGGGATAGAGGAGGTGCTGATAAATATTTGTGGACTGACGACTAATGTATGACAGTTGAGACTCTGAAAATAAGAACAGAAAAGGGAACACATGTCATGTACAGATTGTTTATTCACTGATGATGGCCTGTGTGTAAAGTGTTTTGATTTTTTGGTTGTATTTTGGGTATTTTATGGCTTATGCCTTTTGTAAATTTTGTATTTTTCCCTTCCATATGCCTCTCTGTTTTTAGTTACCTTTCTGCAATGCCAAAACAAAATAAAATCCAACAGCTGCCTCCACTTGAATTTCCTTCACTATTGTTTTCCGATCTTCTTTAAGTACATCCTAAGTATGTTCTTTTTTCCTTTATATGGGGGAGGCAAGAATCTACAGGAAAGCAGATGACTCCATCCATTTTGTCTCAGCACAAAAATTTACTCTTAAATGTCTAGCAGTGGAATTAACATACCTCCATTTTTTTTCCCACAAAGATTCGCTGCATGTTAAGTATCTTCTTCAACACCATTCTAATTATTCATTAATTTCTCAATTTAAAATAAATTCAGTAGGGAGATTCTCCTACTCAGAATACATGTTAATTAGACTCATCTCATTTTTTTAAAAGAGGGGATCCCTAAATCTAGGTAGGAAGTTTTATTTAAAGTGTTCTAGATGAGAGTGATTTGTATATATTTAAAGAGGACTAATTTAAACAGTTTAATATATACTCTCTCAAGGGAAATGAAACTTCAGCATATGTGACTTTCATTAATGACTTTTCCATAGAGATATAAACCAAAATACTTAATAGGGAAAATTTAATGATTAATTAATTGATCCTCATATTGTTTGTTAATGGGTATTACATAACTCATGAAACTCATCCTTTGCATCCTTTCTGAATTGCTGTCTTAGGGAAAAGGCAAGATGTTAGAGTAGATCAAGCCTTGTCAACTGTTGGTAGGACAGCTGGGGTCTTACCTCTGAATATCCCAGGCTAGGTCTCTTAATTTCCTCAGATCATGAATAGTGAAGAAAACTATAATTAGATGTCAAGCTAAAACATCATTTTATGTAGGAACTCAGGATGAGGTCATCTTTGATTTAATAATTATAATAAGAAAATCAATCTAATGTATGCATGCAAGGAAATTAGTCAAATCATAAGAAGGCAACCTTATGTTATCTTGTTGATTATGTTTTCATCTAATAAATTAGTGTTTCCTGATATTTAGGATCAGCACACTAACACGATCACAAAGTGAGCCTGAAATTTCACAAGGTATGATTCATTCTTTCATTATATTTTTAATAGCTTTTTTTGTTCATTTGCAGTAGCCTTATCTTTTATTTTTCATGTTGTCTGAAAAATAACAAAATAAAAATAGACACAAAAAGGTTGGGCTGGATCAGTCCCTGGGCTTCTCTAAGTCTGTGCTTTTTGTCTTCTGCTTGGATAGCTCTTTGAGGGCATCCATCTCTGCAGGAGTGAACTTAGGGGTTAGCACCACTGTGTTATAATCAAATTCTTCAAGCAAGGAGGGCTAAACTTCATCTCCAATGATCTCTTCCCTTTGTTTGTCTGCTCCTTTTCTGGGGGGCCTGGGATTCACTTCAGGGGTGAGAGGCTTGGCTGCCACTGAAGGAATGTAAGGTGGAACACTCGAGCTCACTTCCTGCTCCATTTCTTCTGGAAGCAGCATCAAGCCCTTGCTCGGTTGAGGCTTAATCTCTTCATCCAGGTCCAAATCTTCTAAATCAAGGAAATTGTCTACCTTCACCTTCCCTGCTTGACGCAGATCACCTTGAAAGGACCTTCCAACTTTTCGACCTTCATCTATTGTTATCTGATCCTCTCCTGAACACTGTGATGAAGTACAAAGAAAGATTTTAGCTTTACTGCTAAGATGGTGATCATTTGGTTCATTTCTCTGAGTCAGTTTTACTGAAAAATTGTTTTCTGAAGAATTGGTTCCAAAGGCTCCTCTTTTGGTCAGTTTATCTTTTGAAAGATGAGTGAACGTGCTCAGAAATTCTTCATATGTTTGCTCATTGCTATTAACTTATCCAAGACTTCTTCAAGTAGCTGATCTTCCTCCATCATCTCCAGTTCCAGTAAGGGAGCAGGCATTCCTATTCACTAGACTGCTTTACCTCCCATTCCATAGTTTTCCATCTTGGCTCCCATTTAATCACTTGGCTTGTTTGGCCAAGAAATTTATTCAGAAATTTAATAGCTTTTTAAAGTGTATAATGAAGTATGTGCATGCTCAGTTGCTACAGTCGTGTCTGACTCTTTGTGACCACATGGACCATAGCTATCCAGGCTCCTCTGTCCATGGGATTCTCCAGGCAAGAATACCAGAGTGGGTTTTGCCCCTTAATCTTTCCTGATATTTAGGATCAGCACACTAACACGATCACAAAGTGAGCCTGAAATTTCACAAGGTATGATTCATTCTTTCATTATATTTTTAATAGCTTTTTTTGTTCATTTGCAGTAGCCTTATCTTTTATTTTTCATGTTGTCTGAAAAATAACAAAATAAAAATAGACACAAAAAGGTTGGGCTGGATCAGTCCCTGGGCTTCTCTAAGTCTGTGCTTTTTGTCTTCTGCTTGGATAGCTCTTTGAGGGCATCCATCTCTGCAGGAGTGAACTTAGGGGTTAGCACCACTGTGTTATAATCAAATTCTTCAAGCAAGGAGGGCTAAACTTCATCTCCAATGATCTCTTCCCTTTGTTTGTCTGCTCCTTTTCTGGGGGGCCTGGGATTCACTTCAGGGGTGAGAGGCTTGGCTGCCACTGAAGGAATGTAAGGTGGAACACTCGAGCTCACTTCCTGCTCCATTTCTTCTGGAAGCAGCATCAAGCCCTTGCTCGGTTGAGGCTTAATCTCTTCATCCAGGTCCAAATCTTCTAAATCAAGGAAATTGTCTACCTTCACCTTCCCTGCTTGACGCAGATCACCTTGAAAGGACCTTCCAACTTTTCAACCTTCATCTATTGTTATCTGATCCTCTCCTGAACACTGTGATGAAGTACAAAGAAAGATTTTAGCTTTACTGCTAAGATGGTGATCATTTGGTTCATTTCTCTGAGTCAGTTTTACTGAAAAATTGTTTTCTGAAGAATTGGTTCCAAAGGCTCCTCTTTTGGTCAGTTTATCTTTTGAAAGATGAGTGAACGTGCTCAGAAATTCTTCATATGTTTGCTCATTGCTATTAACTTATCCAAGACTTCTTCAAGTAGCTGATCTTCCTCCATCATCTCCAGTTCCAGTAAGGGAGCAGGCATTCCTATTCACTAGACTGCTTTACCTCCCATTCCATAGTTTTCCATCTTGGCTCCCATTTAATCACTTGGCTTGTTTGGCCAAGAAATTTATTCAGAAATTTAATAGCTTTTTAAAGTGTATAATGAAGTATGTGCATGCTCAGTTGCTACAGTCGTGTCTGACTCTTTGTGACCACATGGACCATAGCTATCCAGGCTCCTCTGTCCATGGGATTCTCCAGGCAAGAATACCAGAGTGGGTGGCCATTATCTTCTCCAAGAGATCTTCCCCATTCAGGGATCAAACCTGCATCTCCTGCATTGCAAGCAGGTTCTTTACCACTGAGCCACCAGAGAAGCCCTAATGAAGTAGAGTCAAGTGCAATTCAAGTATGTTGCTTTTGCATCTGTTTGGCTTAAGAAAAGGGTTTCAAATACTGCCTGTGCCAAATATATACTGACAATTCCCAAATTTTCATGTCTGGCCTGGACTTTCTCCTGTCCTCCAAACTTGAACATCCACCAGTATGCTTGGCATATCCATGTTATCCATAATAACTACTTCCAGCTTCATGAGTCTCAAATGGAACTCCTGATCCACCCCACCTCCATCCCTGTTCTCACAGTCTTTTTCATCTCAGTTAATGAAAACGTCATCCTTCCAGTTGCTCAGGCCATAAACTTAGGAGTTATCCTTGTCTTCTTCCCTTCCTCTCAGATGCCACTCCTCAGGTTTAAGAGTGTGCCTGCAATCTTCCCATGTGTCTGTCATACCATCTCATTCTACCACTCAGGTAGAATTTCTTGCCTGGATTTATTGGAAGAGCCTTTGAGTAGCCTCTCTGCTTTAATCTTTGCTCCCCCTGAAGTCTGTTCTGAATACAGCAGCCAGATCAATCTTTTAAAGATAAAGACACAACAGTCTTCTGCTCAAAAATCTTAAGGAGCTCTCCATTTCAATCAGAGTAAATGCAAAGGTTCTCAAAATGGTTGCCGAAACTCTACAAGATCTACCCTTTTATTCCTTCCCTGAACTTATCTCCACTAGTCTCTGCCTGGTTCCCACTGCATGAGTCATACTGGCCTCTTTGCTGGAGGAATGGGCCTTTGCCTGAAAACTTCTCTCCTGGATGCCCTCATGGATGACTTCCTCTCTTTCAAGTCCTTCTTCAAATGACATCTTCTTCACATGATCTTCCCCAAGGCCCTTGAAAATGGCCATCTGTACCTCTAGAGTGGAAAGATTACATCTTGCGTCCATATCTATGGGTTCTCTTTAGGTTCTGGACAATAAGTTTATTTTCGTTAGGTTTCAGCTGTCCAACCATACATTTAGGGGGTTAGACAAAATATGTCACAAAGCCATTTGGGCTCTAACTTTTTAAAAATGCTATGGTCAGTTTGATATTGATAAAATATTTGGGCTTGAAAATCTATAATCAGTGCATGCATGTTAAGTCACTTTAGTCATGTCTGACTCTTTGTGACCCTATGGGCAGTAGCCCACCAGGCTCCTCTGTCCATGGAATTCTCCAGTCAAGAATACTGGAGTGGGTTGAGATTTCCTCCTCCAGGTAATCTTCTGGACCCAGGAATCAAAACTGCATCACAGGTAGATTCTTTATCTTTGAGACACTGAGGAAGCCCACAAGGAAGGACATACATCTCTTTTTCTTGGAAGCTCAGCTCCTATAGGAAATATTAAAATGTAACATGGGATGCTCTCTAGAATAGTGGTTTCACTTGTGAAATAAGTCTTACTAAAAGCCTATTTTAAAAGCCTAGCCATCAGAAATATCTCTTTTGAGGGGCATTAAAAAAGAAAGAAACACTACTCAAAACTGTCAAGGTTATAAAAAAGGAAAGAATGTTTGAGAAACTGTCATGGTCAAGCAGAATCTAAAGAGATAATAAATATTAATGTGGAATCCTGGAAGGATCTTGGCATATAAAAAGGTATCAGGCACAGAAGTTCTGAATATAGCCTAGATTTAGAAACTAACAATGTATCAGTGTGTGTTAATTCACTGTAACAAGTATAGCATGCTAATGTATGATGCTAATATTAAGGGACTAAAAACAGGAAATTATGGTAACATGTGGCATATATGGGAACTCCCAGTACTATCTTCACAAATTTTCTGTAAATCTAAAGCCATCCTATGATTAAAAGTTTGTTTCAAAAAAAAAAGAAAGCCTATTTGTTTTTGCCGGCCCCAGTTCACTGTGGCTCACTAAACCACTGGAAGGCCTTGAAAGGAAATTGAAGTTTCTAGGGCCATCCTATGATAAAGTTCAAAAAATTCATTGCGTCCATATCTATGGGTTCTCTTTAGGTTCTGGACAATAAGTTTATTTTCGTTAGGTTTCAGCTGTCCAACCATACATTTAGGGGGTTAGACAAAATATGTCACAAAGCCATTTGGGCTCTAACTTTTTAAAAATGCTATGGTCAGTTTGATATTGATAAAATATTTGGGCTTGAAAATCTATAATCAGTGCATGCATGTTAAGTCACTTTAGTCATGTCTGACTCTTTGTGACCCTATGGGCAGTAGCCCACCAGGCTCCTCTGTCCATGGAATTCTCCAGTCAAGAATACTGGAGTGGGTTGAGATTTCCTCCTCCAGGTAATCTTCTGGACCCAGGAATCAAAACTGCATCACAGGTAGATTCTTTATCTTTGAGACACTGAGGAAGCCCACAAGGAAGGACATACATCTCTTTTTCTTGGAAGCTCAGCTCCTATAGGAAATATTAAAATGTAACATGGGATGCTCTCTAGAATAGTGGTTTCACTTGTGAAATAAGTCTTACTAAAAGCCTATTTTAAAAGCCTAGCCATCAGAAATATCTCTTTTGAGGGGCATTAAAAAAGAAAGAAACACTACTCAAAACTGTCAAGGTTATAAAAAAGGAAAGAATGTTTGAGAAACTGTCATGGTCAAGCAGAATCTAAAGAGATAATAAATATTAATGTGGAATCCTGGAAGGATCTTGGCATATAAAAAGGTATCAGGCACAGAAGTTCTGAATATAGCCTAGATTTAGAAACTAACAATGTATCAGTGTGTGTTAATTCACTGTAACAAGTATAGCATGCTAATGTATGATGCTAATATTAAGGGACTAAAAACAGGAAATTATGGTAACATGTGGCATATATGGGAACTCCCAGTACTATCTTCACAAATTTTCTGTAAATCTAAAGCCATCCTATGATTAAAAGTTTGTTTCAAAAAAAAAAGAAAGCCTATTTGTTTTTGCCGGCCCCAGTTCACTGTGGCTCACTAAACCACTGGAAGGCCTTGAAAAAGGAAATTGAAGTTTCTAGGCCTTGGTTTCCTCATCCATAGAATGAAGTGCCTGCTAGAGAGTTTCCAAGTTCTCTTCCAGATTTAGAATTCTCCCATTATAGGAGGAGATCACACAATTTTACCCATAGTCATGACTTTTCATCTAGTTGTATAAAATATTCATATGCAAGTTGGTGACTGGAGACATAACTCCTTTGGTTTTGTGTAGTGTGGCACCATTCCCATTGAGTATAATTGTATGTATTTCTTATTATAGTTCTCTTCGTGTGCCTAACTATCCTTCAGAGGATTCAGAGTTTATATCAGAGCAAATGTGGCTCCAGGGCATATGTCTGTACATATCATTTTCAATGTTAGATTATGCAAAAAAGACAACATAAAACGCATAAACAGAATAGCTTTTTTGTCCCCCAAGTGTCTGAAAAGTTCTTGTTAAAACAGTTGAGTTTTGTTATGTCTGACCATAATGATCAGAAGATTGCAGATAACTAAATGTGTGCATGCTCAGTCATGTCTGCCTCTTTCTGACCCCATAGACTGTAGCCTGTCAGGCTACTCCATCCGTGGCATTTCTCAGGTAAAGAATACTGGAATGAGTTGCCATTTCTAACTCCAGGAAATCTTCCCTACCGAGCGATCGAACATGCATCTCCTGTGTCTCCTGCATTGGCAGGTGAATTATTTACCACTGAGCCACTCGAGAAGGCCCGATATATGAATATTTTAATGTAAATACTCAAAGGGTTTTGGAAGGGAAGGTTCTTTTCTAGTCTAATGTGCTCAATGCCTTCGGGCTCTTGAAGAAAAAATGATCAGTTTGTGTTAATTCACTGTAACAAGTATAGCATGCTAATGTATGATGCTAATATTAAGGGACTAAAAACAGGAAATTATGGTAACATGTGGCATATATGGGAACTCCCAGTACTATCTTCACAAATTTTCTGTAAATCTAAAGCCATCCTATGATTAAAAGTTTGTTTCAAAAAAAAAAGAAAGCCTATTTGTTTTTGCCGGCCCCAGTTCACTGTGGCTCACTAAACCACTGGAAGGCCTTGAAAAAGGAAATTGAAGTTTCTAGGCCTTGGTTTCCTCATCCATAGAATGAAGTGCCTGCTAGAGAGTTTCCAAGTTCTCTTCCAGATTTAGAATTCTCCCATTATAGGAGGAGATCACACAATTTTACCCATAGTCATGACTTTTCATCTAGTTGTATAAAATATTCATATGCAAGTTGGTGACTGGAGACATAACTCCTTTGGTTTTGTGTAGTGTGGCACCATTCCCATTGAGTATAATTGTATGTATTTCTTATTATAGTTCTCTTCGTGTGCCTAACTATCCTTCAGAGGATTCAGAGTTTATATCAGAGCAAATGTGGCTCCAGGGCATATGTCTGTACATATCATTTTCAATGTTAGATTATGCAAAAAAGACAACATAAAACGCATAAACAGAATAGCTTTTTTGTCCCCCAAGTGTCTGAAAAGTTCTTGTTAAAACAGTTGAGTTTTGTTATGTCTGACCATAATGATCAGAAGATTGCAGATAACTAAATGTGTGCATGCTCAGTCATGTCTGCCTCTTTCTGACCCCATAGACTGTAGCCTGTCAGGCTACTCCATCCGTGGCATTTCTCAGGTAAAGAATACTGGAATGAGTTGCCATTTCTAACTCCAGGAAATCTTCCCTACCGAGCGATCGAACATGCATCTCCTGTGTCTCCTGCATTGGCAGGTGAATTATTTACCACTGAGCCACTCGAGAAGGCCCGATATATGAATATTTTAATGTAAATACTCAAAGGGTTTTGGAAGGGAAGGTTCTTTTCTAGTCTAATGTGCTCAATGCCTTCGACTCTGAGAATGATCAGTTTTGTTTTCGTTTACAAAGGATACTAGTGAATAATAACCAATTTAACTTATTAAGTTAGTCTTTTTTTTCCTTTGTGAACTCTACTGAAACATAATTATTAAAGTATAACCTTAATCAGTGAAGACTATTTCTGGATGGAATTAAGGCAAATGATTTTTATAATCAGTATCTTCTAGGTGTGTGAATACTTATAGCTTCTGGGGTATGATTAATATGACTAACCAGGATAAAAAGGATATTTTATGCTTATATTTTTTTCCATGGCACTAGAGACAAAGAAAAGAAGGGTAACTGAGAGGTTTAAAAGCTACTGTTGATGCGATTTTGATACTTGAGGGTACAGTGTTTTGGAATTTACATTTGTATGGGTTTTAAAATAATTTTGAGGTGTTACACAACAAATTCTCACAAAGTTCTTTTAAGAATGAAAAACTGACCATTTTTCAGATAGCCGAGCCTGGAAAATGGAAGCAGAAATTCTCAAGAACTCAACCATTCAATATCTGATTTCCTATTGAGTTCTATAATTAAGGGCTTCCCAGGTGGCACAATGGTAAAGAATCTGCCTGTGAATGCAGGAGGCACAGGAGTCACAAGATCGATCTCTGGGTAGGGAAGATTTCCTGGAGAAGGACATGGCATCCCACTCTAGTATTCTTGCCTGGGGAATCCCATGGACAGAGAAGCCTGAGAGGCTACAGTCTATAGGGTTGCAAACAGTCAGACATGACTGAGCATATTTGGATGTGTTATATAATTAATGTCACTGCTTCTTTCCTTCCTTCCTTAATTCACTTATCAGTTATATATTGTTCCAAGTTAGGGTTTGTTGAGGCTTTGGAATATGATTGCCTTGTGATGGAAAATCCATCAGATACAATGTACTAAAATGCCCAAGGATGAACCAAGAGATCTTTCATAATGGAATTGGCCCAGGTGAATTTTTTATTAAAAACCACTGAGCCACTCGAGAAGGCCCGATATATGAATATTTTAATGTAAATACTCAAAGGGTTTTGGAAGGGAAGGTTCTTTTCTAGTCTAATGTGCTCAATGCCTTCGACTCTGAGAATGATCAGTTTTGTTTTCGTTTACAAAGGATACTAGTGAATAATAACCAATTTAACTTATTAAGTTAGTCTTTTTTTTCCTTTGTGAACTCTACTGAAACATAATTATTAAAGTATAACCTTAATCAGTGAAGACTATTTCTGGATGGAATTAAGGCAAATGATTTTTATAATCAGTATCTTCTAGGTGTGTGAATACTTATAGCTTCTGGGGTATGATTAATATGACTAACCAGGATAAAAAGGATATTTTATGCTTATATTTTTTTCCATGGCACTAGAGACAAAGAAAAGAAGGGTAACTGAGAGGTTTAAAAGCTACTGTTGATGCGATTTTGATACTTGAGGGTACAGTGTTTTGGAATTTACATTTGTATGGGTTTTAAAATAATTTTGAGGTGTTACACAACAAATTCTCACAAAGTTCTTTTAAGAATGAAAAACTGACCATTTTTCAGATAGCCGAGCCTGGAAAATGGAAGCAGAAATTCTCAAGAACTCAACCATTCAATATCTGATTTCCTATTGAGTTCTATAATTAAGGGCTTCCCAGGTGGCACAATGGTAAAGAATCTGCCTGTGAATGCAGGAGGCACAGGAGTCACAAGATCGATCTCTGGGTAGGGAAGATTTCCTGGAGAAGGACATGGCATCCCACTCTAGTATTCTTGCCTGGGGAATCCCATGGACAGAGAAGCCTGAGAGGCTACAGTCTATAGGGTTGCAAACAGTCAGACATGACTGAGCATATTTGGATGTGTTATATAATTAATGTCACTGCTTCTTTCCTTCCTTCCTTAATTCACTTATCAGTTATATATTGTTCCAAGTTAGGGTTTGTTGAGGCTTTGGAATATGATTGCCTTGTGATGGAAAATCCATCAGATACAATGTACTAAAATGCCCAAGGATGAACCAAGAGATCTTTCATAACTCTGGTACCTTCTAGCTCTTTTTCCATTTTATAGAGAAGATATTTTGTGGAACTGTGAATCTAATTGAAATCATATGTCACTGCTCTTGGTGTTTTCAGTCAGGCAGACCGGTATAAGCTGCACTGTAGAAACTTAACACTTATGATCTTTTTCTCTTTATTATCAGGGAGGTTTTTAAGAAGACTAACAGCTCATGAGTAGTTGTAGAGTCTAAGAAATTTTATAAATTACTGGGATTTTTATATGTTTTTTGTTGTAACCAAGGTTTAATTTTATTTTTTAAAAAATTACTTTTAAAAGTAATTCTCCTCAGTATACAAAAACAGAGTCTTAAATTTATGGAGTTTCTTCTCGTTTCTGATCGATCGTTTCTTGTTACAGTCTTATTCTCCTCCTTCATTAAGGATGGTGTCCTACCCAGAAGCTGTAGGTATTTGATCTTGGTTGGCCAGAGCACAATGCCTTGTTCTTGGTCATCACTTTTCCTCAGCAGCTGCAAGCTTCCCTTTAACCTCACATCTCCTTGCAAAAGGCAAAGGTTCTCGTTGCAAAGGGCAAGCTCTCTAGGACAGTTCAACAGTCCTTCCAAAAGGATTTAGTAATCTCCATTGTAACTGCATCAGGGCACATTTATGGGGGAGAAAAACAGCTCAATCCTTGACTGTCTCTGTTGAGATTTGTTTGCCATCATGTAAAAAAAAAAAAAAAAAAAAGATATTTTCCAAGCACAAGCTGTGGAAATGAAGAATAGCAGGGAAAATGGAAAACTCACTCACTGGAAGGAAGAATAGAATCAATAAATGAAGGAAGAAGTGAAGGAAGGAATCTAGGAAGGAGATAAGCAAGGGAAGAAGGATAAAAATAAAAGGAACAAGGGAAAGAGAAAGAAAGAGAAGGTGATGTGGCTGTTGGTAACATTAGTCTCTGAAACTAGCTGGAATATTGTGTCTCTTTGCTTCTACATAATGAATAAAGGTTTCCCAAATGATATAGGTTTCCTTCCAAGAGGGAGGAGACCGTGTTAGCAGTCATTCCTTGGAACCACAGTATTGCAGACTGCACCATCTCACGGCCTGTTTTCCCTGTTTACCAAAGAGAAAGGAGGTAGAGTTGCCTTTAATTATTAACCTCTAAAATAGCTTCTTTATTATTTGTGGTCGTGGCAAAAGTGAGACTTATATTCATAGATAATCTCAATCTTTTTTTAGTTTTCACTTTTAGCATCTCCCTACTAAACCTTTTTACCTGAATCAACCCCTAAATCTAACAGATGTACGGCAGTTGAGCCAAAAGAAGAGAAAGCAAAAGAACAGGTCCTGTGTGTTACCCATCCCTGGTGAACCTATAGCTATCCTTGGAAATGCTCTGTACTGACATCTGGACAACCTCCTACTGGTTGTAACTGAGGAGGATAATGTCCCACATGATTGCATTTCATTTCAGTTCTTCCAGAGAGACAAAATGAAGTCCATTCCTCTATTATATTCTTCAGTCACCCACAGTATTTTATATAAAATTAACTGACAGTTCTTCAATCAAATCTAAAATGCCTTGTTATGGAGTTTGGAATACTAAGTGTTGAGGATGCTCACAAGCTGATCTGAATTTTGATTTGAGTTAATGCCTAATTTTAACAGATTAATTTTTAGAAATTTATGTCTTGGTTGATTTCATGTGTGAGACTTATGGTATGAATCTGAGTGGTGATAATGATAATGTGAATTGAGTTTCTTAAAACTAAAGGTAAGGAACTTTCCTGCTGGTCCAGTGGTTAAGACCTTGCCTTCCAATGCAGGAGATGTAGGTTCAACCCTTGATTGGGAAGCTAAGATTCCACATGCCTTGGGGCCAAAGCGTACAACAGAAGCAATATTGTAACAAATTCAATAAAGGCCTTAAAAATTACCCATATCAAAAGAAATCTTAACAACAATGAAAAAATGAAAGGTAAGGAGTTTTAACTCTATCACTGAACAATAGGGGAAGGAAATTTTTTCTGGCTTTCTTTTTTTATTATCTTTTAAATCTTAAAATGATTTATTTATTTGATTATTTTCTGGTTGTGCTGAGTCTTTGTTGCTGTGCGTGGACTTTCATTAGTTGTGGACCATGGAAGTTACTCTCTAGTTGCGGTATTCAGACTTCTCTTGTTGTGGAGCACAGACTCTAAGGCATGGGGGCTTCAGTAGTTGTGGCTCGCAGGGTCAGTAGTTATGGTACATGGGCTTAGTTGCTCTGAAGCGTGTGGAATCCTCCTGGACCAGGGATCCAACCTGTGTCTCCCCTATTAGTGGGCAGATTCTTCACCACTGAGCCACAAGGGATGTCCTTGGCACTACTTTTTTTTAGCACTGAGATAGAGTATTGACTTTAAGAGCTCAAATCTACAAATTACAGGTTATAAGCAGTGTGTTGTATTGTCCTGATATGTATCAGGCATCCAGTACTTGTTTGATAGATGATGCCAATTGTCATGATAGAGAACACAAAACTGAGTGAACTGTGAGATGTGATTTGCCTGCTAGTTTTCAGATGCCCATGTTGAAAAATAACAAGAAAAATGAGGTAGCTTATTCTTTGTCTTGGAAATTCAAATTGACATGTGACTACAATTATTATTTTGACAGGTAGTCAGTTTTCCAGTCCACCTGACTAAATTAGTAGTTACTTTTGTTTGTTTGTTTTGTTTGTATGTTTTCTGTCACGTGTATGGAAACCAGAGAAACACAGAGCTTAATCAACACTCAGATTTTAAAACTATTAAGTTCATGTGATTTTAGAAAGATATCCCTAGATGGTATGTTTAATGGTATTAACACAAAAAGCCAGTCACAGGCATTTAAATAGATCTTGAAATGAGCATGTTCTGGGAATTATATTCATTTCAGGATATAGTTGAAAGCTAGTGTAGTACCCTCATGAGAACTTGAGAAATTAACATATGAGAAAACTCTGGGTCGTAAGTCATTTAGGCTTTTCTTTGCTGGAGATCAAAAAAGAGTCATACACGATTTAGTGACTAACCAATGATAATGTATATACCCATTGCTAAAAATCTTTGTTGGTCTGGTAAAAAAAAAAAAAAAAAAAAGACCTGAATTTAAAGGCAGAGAGTTTTGTAGACATGACTGTTAATCAGGCTTAGCTCAGTCTAGGAGTAGGGTTCCAGGCAGGACTGATGGAATCACGAACATATATTAACCTTCCGCCAGACAGTCTTGTGATATGACTTTAGGTATACTGCTTTTGCAAATCTCTTACCATGCATAGTGTTTGCTTTTTAGCCATCACAATATGCTGCTCTCTTTTTCGTGTAGCAAGAAGTATGGTGGGGTTCTTTTTTGTTTGTTTTTCATCCTCTCTTATGATATGCACTACTCCAAATATTAATACATTAAGTACACTATTTTTCAAGTCCTTTCCTAAGTTAATTGATTCATTCATTCCCTACATATTTATTACTCAACAATCATATGCCAGGTTTAATGATAGGGTCTGGGAATACAATGTTAATCAAATGTGGGTAGAATTGTTTTGTTCACCCACCAACACCTCCCACTCTCTCTGAGTAACAGTACCTCTTTTCATTTGAGGAAGCTGTCCCTCCCCAGTTCCAGTTCTGGTAGGACTGCCTGTCACATGACCCCCTGACCCAAGATGTAAGATTGGGACTATGCCCCAAGACGCATTTTAGTTGTTTGTTCCCTCAGCTACCATGATTGCTTCGAGCTTTAGTTCAGTCCTAGAGCATTGTCCAAATCCAGTGTTTCACCCTCAGACTTTATACTTGAACTCCAGGAGAGAGCGACTCTTTTTATCCGTCATGATCTTTAAATTGGAATGATGTAACCAGGAGCTGTTAATAGCCAAACCACACACAGCCTTCTCTCAGACACATGGAGGAAGTCCTCTGCAGTGAGAGACAAGAAGAGGAACACATAGACAGAAGCACACATGAAAGAGAGGTCAGGAGGTAATAGAGACAGAAAGGGAAGATGAAGAGAGACAGAGGTAGAAGACAGAGGTAGCATCTAGACAGAGCACAGGTGAGAAACAGATGGAGGAGATTTGAAACCTTTCAAGCAAGGAATTTGGAATGAATATATATAGCTATTAAACAGATAGCTATAAATTCCTTTTTAGCTTTGATTTCAGTAGCTTGTTTTTCTCATTTGTATCAAAAGAGATCTAACTAATATTAAACAGACACACTCTCTGCCCTCAAGGTCTACTGGGGGAGATCCAGAGGTAGGAGGGCAGAGCCAGGTGATGGGGTAGGTGCTGAGACTGGGAAATGCAGGTGTTAGAAATGTATAGACAAAGAACCTGAACCTTCAGGGAGGCCTTCCCTGAGGAAGTGTCATTTAAGCTAGTGCACAGGAAGGGAACCTCAGTCTCAGGGCAAAGAATGCAAAACACATTGGAAAAAGTGCAAGAAGTTCTGTCTGGAGGGTAGTCGGCAAGGGAGGGATGTTGAGAGAGGACTCTGGAGAGATAAATGAAAGACAGATTTTGAGGTCCCTCATAAACCCTGGTAAGAGTTTTAAACATTGATGAAAGAGAAATGGACAGTAGTTTGTTTTCCAAAACCTTGGAATACAAGGTTAATCAAATGTGGGTAGAATTGTTTTGTTCACCCACCAACACCTCCCACTCTCTCTGAGTAACAGTACCTCTTTTCATTTGAGGAAGCTGTCCCTCCCCAGTTCCAGTTCTGGTAGGACTGCCTGTCACATGACCCCCTGACCCAAGATGTAAGATTGGGACTATGCCCCAAGACGCATTTTAGTTGTTTGTTCCCTCAGCTACCATGATTGCTTCGAGCTTTAGTTCAGTCCTAGAGCATTGTCCAAATCCAGTGTTTCACCCTCAGACTTTATACTTGAACTCCAGGAGAGAGCGACTCTTTTTATCCGTCATGATCTTTAAATTGGAATGATGTAACCAGGAGCTGTTAATAGCCAAACCACACACAGCCTTCTCTCAGACACATGGAGGAAGTCCTCTGCAGTGAGAGACAAGAAGAGGAACACATAGACAGAAGCACACATGAAAGAGAGGTCAGGAGGTAATAGAGACAGAAAGGGAAGATGAAGAGAGACAGAGGTAGAAGACAGAGGTAGCATCTAGACAGAGCACAGGTGAGAAACAGATGGAGGAGATTTGAAACCTTTCAAGCAAGGAATTTGGAATGAATATATATAGCTATTAAACAGATAGCTATAAATTCCTTTTTAGCTTTGATTTCAGTAGCTTGTTTTTCTCATTTGTATCAAAAGAGATCTAACTAATATTAAACAGACACACTCTCTGCCCTCAAGGTCTACTGGGGGAGATCCAGAGGTAGGAGGGCAGAGCCAGGTGATGGGGTAGGTGCTGAGACTGGGAAATGCAGGTGTTAGAAATGTATAGACAAAGAACCTGAACCTTCAGGGAGGCCTTCCCTGAGGAAGTGTCATTTAAGCTAGTGCACAGGAAGGGAACCTCAGTCTCAGGGCAAAAGAATGCAAAACACATTGGAAAAAGTGCAAGAAGTTCTGTCTGGAGGGTAGTCGGCAAGGGAGGGATGTTGAGAGAGGACTCTGGAGAGATAAATGAAAGACAGATTTTGAGGTCCCTCATAAACCCTGGTAAGAGTTTTAAACATTGATGAAAGAGAAATGGACAGTAGTTTGTTTTCCAAAACCTCATGGTCCAGTGCCTTTCCTTGGATCTATGTATCTAAAAGTCCTCATATTTCAATTTCTAGGTCCTTTATGCTTTCTTTGTCTTTTTTTGTAAACTTTTTGTTTTATATGGGGGTATAGCAAAATTAACAATGTTGTAATAATTTCAGGTGAACAGTGAAGCAACTCATTCATACATATGCATGTATCCATTCTCCCCGATACTCCCCTCCCATCCAGGCTGCCACATAACATTGAGCAGAGTTCCATGTGCTGTACAGTAATTCCTTATTGGTTATCCACTCTAAATATGGCTGACATGGGAATGTAAATTGATACAGCCTTTATGGAAGACAGTATGGAGATTCCTTGAAAAACTAAAAATAGAAGCACCATACGACCCAGCAATCCCACTATTAGGCTTATACCCTGATGAAATCAAAACTGAAAGAAGCACTTGTACCCCAATGTTCATTGCAGCTCTTTATACAATAGCTAGAACATGGAAGCAGCCTAGATGTCCATCAACAAATGAATGGATACAGAAGCCCTGGTACATATATACAATGGAATACTACTCAGCTGTTAAAAGAAATGCAGAAAAATCAGTCCTAATGAGGTGGTTGGAGCTAGAACCTATCATAAAAAGTGAAGTAAGTCAAAAAGAGAAAGACAAATACAGTATACTAACACATATATATGGAATCTAGTAAAAGGGTAATGATAACATATGCAGTGAACCCGTGGAAAAACAGAGAATAGACATATGGACAGTGTGGGGAATGAATGGTGCGTGGGAGGCATAGAGGGAGTAACATGGAAACCTATACTATCATGTGTGAAAAAGATAGCTACTGTCATTGCGCTAAGGGAATAGGAGTACTTACAATGGCTTGGTGTGACAGCCTGGAGAGGTGGGATGAGGGGGACCTGGGATGGGGGAGGGGACCAGGGATATGCATATGACTGATCTGGGAACATGCATGTCTGTGAACAACAAAACTCTGTAAAAACTTTAAAATAAAGAAATAATAAAAAAAAAGGTTAAGACTCAAGATGACTTTTAACAAACTTGCAGGACTGACATGTGTTTGGGTTAACTGGATTGTCCATATGAAGAAAAGAAACCATAAAAAAAACAATATGGTTGACAGAGAAGGAGAAATATCATGTGACATCCCTTGCATGTGGAATCTAAAAAGAAATTATATAAATGAACTTACAAAACCTAAAGAGATTTGCAGAGTTAGACAACAAACTTGTGGTTGCTGGGGAGAAGGCATAGTTAGGGAGTTTGGGATGGACATGTGCACACTGCTTTATGTTTTCTTTCAATTAGTATTACTTTATTAAGATAGTCAAGAACAAACATTAAAATTCCTGTCATATTGCTAAATATATTATGACTTAGACTTCCTGGAGCCTCAGTTTTCTCAACTAACATAGATTCAGTAGGTTTAGGTGGCACCTTTAGAGAATATGGGAATATATGTGTGTGTGTGCTCAGTTTGTCTGACTGTGAACCTGTGGACTGCCAGGCTTTTCTTTTCGTGAAATTTTTCAGGCAAGAAGACTGGAGTGGGCTGCCATTTCCTACTCCAGAAGATCTTCCTGATCCAGGGATTAAACCCTTGTCTCTTGAATATCCTGTATTGGCAGGTGAATTCTTTACCACTGCGCCACCTACGAAGCCCAGGGAATTTATAAAGAGTATTTTATGTTAATAAATGATGCTCAGGCTTCCCCTGGTGGTCCAGTGGATAAGGACACTGCCTTACAGTGAAAGGGGCGCTGGTTCGATGCCTGGCCTGGGAAGATCCCATGTGCCGCGGAGCGGCTGGACTGATGTGTCCAATTACCGAGCCAGAGCTCTGGAGCGCATGCGCCCAGTTGGCGCTCTGCAACGACAGATGCCACCACAAGGGGAGGCCCACAGGAGCCAAAGAACAAAGACAGATGAAAATAGACAAATGAAAGACCAATGGAAGTGGCCCGCCTGCTCCCCTCCCTCCCCAACCCCTGCCCAAAAATAAATAAATAAATAAATCTTTGAAAAAGAAAAATAAATGATGCTCTTTCCCCCTCATTTTTAGATTTTGTTGAATATTCTAGTTTATAAGTTCCATGGTAAACTCTCAAGTTTTATTTTGAGTCATGCAAGGAAATAATAATATAACTTTCCATATTCAGTGGCCCCTAGTCAGTGTAGAAAAGTGCATTGAATATTTTATGTTAAAAATAGTCTATTAAATTGAGGCTTCCCTGGTAGTGCAGTGGGTAAAGAGTTCCCCTAGCAGTGCAAGGGACACCAGTTCAGTCCTTGGCCTGGGAAGATCCCACATGCTGCAGAGTAGCTGGATCGGTGTGTGCAATTGCTAACCGGCTCTGGAGCACATGCACCCAGTGCCAGTGCTATGCGGCAGAGAGGCAACTGAGGTGGGAGGCCCACACAGGCCAAGGAGCAAGGATGGATGAAAATAAATAAATGCAAGATGAATAAAAGAGGCCAAAATTTTAAAAATATGTATCTATTAAATTGGTCAGTTCAATTTCCACAACACATTGCGGATTAATCTGTTGTATTGGTATAGCTCATTGTTAAAACAGCACGTCATAAATTACTTGTCTTTGTTCGCTGAACATAGTAAAATATTTGTGTAGGAATTCACATAGCTAATAAGGGTCTCCAACTTTTTTTTTTGTCTGTATACCCTGGAGCAAAGGAGGTAAGATTGGTAGATTAATCAGTGGAGAGGGTAAAATTATGCAGACTAAAGACTTCTACTTAAGGAAAATCTCTTTATTGCCTCTTTCATCTAATGGCAGGAATGCCAAGAAGTGAAATGGTTGCCGTCACACCTCGAGAGGAGAGCTGTTGAGCTCTTGATTAGATCAGGCCAGTCCTGCTCTTCACCTCTGTCTCAGGCAGGCTCTCGTCAGCTGAAGTGGTGAAATAATGACAACAATGCTATTATTAATCTAAAGATTGCATTTGCAGTTTTGTTAAAAAAAAATTTCTGAAACTAAAAGAGACCTAGAAAGGACAGTTAACTAATCTTAGAGAAATAACCATCAATCCTGCCTTTTTAGGGTTTCCAGAAGAAAGACCTATTCATCTTTTATCTATAAGAGGTATTTCTGAATTTAATACCAAATATTGTCAAGAGATGCATTGCTTCTTCATTCATTCACATACTAATTCAGCAGGTTTGTGAATAGGGGCTAAAATGAATTAGACAATCAGGCAAATGTGATTCTGCAACTTTCAGGGAATTTATAATCTAGTAAGGAAGAAAGGCAATAGAATAAAATATGTTGTAGTTTAGTTGTTAAGTCATGTCCAACTCATTTGCGACCCCGTTGACTGGAGCCCACCAGGCTCCTCCGTTAATGGGATTTCCCAGGCAAGAATACTGGAGTGGGTTGCCATTTCCTCCTCCAGGGAATCTTCTTGACCTAGAGATTGAACCTGAGTCTCCTGCATTGACAGATGGATTCTTTACCACTGAGCCATGAGGGAAGCCAAAATATGATAAATAATGATAAATATTATGAAAAGCGATATACATGGGACAACAGAAGCCCATAATGGGTATTCCTTACCTGGACCAGGGGGTGGGGAAGGCTTGCTGGAGAAAGTAAGTTTTAAGATGAGTTGGAAGCAAAATATATGGGTTTCTAATAGAGATTTGTGTACATCAGGGAGAGGAATGGTGGAAAAGAGAATTTTCTAGGCTGAGGAACAGTATCATGAAAACTGGAAGATGAATGTTTCAGGCTACATTTTAGAATTTTGATTACATGAGGCATCGGTTTAAGAAAGGGCTTTTTACAAGAGAGAATATTCCTGTGGTTTTTGGAGGGGAAGGGTCATGCTTCATTGACATCACTAAATTTTTATAATCTGGTTTTGTTCTCTTTCATGGTTTTGGGCAAATGGGATTCCATCAGTGGTCTGGGCTTGGGTTCCTATAGGATTTAGAAAGAGGCACATGGGCAAAATTCTCTACCTGGGGCCCTGGTAAAGTTAGGGCTCCCAGATGGCAGGACCCTCATGGAGATTAGATAGTGATTAAGAGTGTATGCTCTAGGGGCTGCCCCGGTGGCTCAGCTGGTAAAGAGTGTGTGCTCTAGAAACTTCTCTGGTGGTCCAGTGGTTGAGATTCCACCTTGAAGTGCAGGGAACATGGGTTCGATGCCTAGAAAGGACAGTTAACTAATCTTAGAGAAATAACCATCAATCCTGCCTTTTTAGGGTTTCCAGAAGAAAGACCTATTCATCTTTTATCTATAAGAGGTATTTCTGAATTTAATACCAAATATTGTCAAGAGATGCATTGCTTCTTCATTCATTCACATACTAATTCAGCAGGTTTGTGAATAGGGGCTAAAATGAATTAGACAATCAGGCAAATGTGATTCTGCAACTTTCAGGGAATTTATAATCTAGTAAGGAAGAAAGGCAATAGAATAAAATATGTTGTAGTTTAGTTGTTAAGTCATGTCCAACTCATTTGCGACCCCGTTGACTGGAGCCCACCAGGCTCCTCCGTTAATGGGATTTCCCAGGCAAGAATACTGGAGTGGGTTGCCATTTCCTCCTCCAGGGAATCTTCTTGACCTAGAGATTGAACCTGAGTCTCCTGCATTGACAGATGGATTCTTTACCACTGAGCCATGAGGGAAGCCAAAATATGATAAATAATGATAAATATTATGAAAAGCGATATACATGGGACAACAGAAGCCCATAATGGGTATTCCTTACCTGGACCAGGGGGTGGGGAAGGCTTGCTGGAGAAAGTAAGTTTTAAGATGAGTTGGAAGCAAAATATATGGGTTTCTAATAGAGATTTGTGTACATCAGGGAGAGGAATGGTGGAAAAGAGAATTTTCTAGGCTGAGGAACAGTATCATGAAAACTGGAAGATGAATGTTTCAGGCTACATTTTAGAATTTTGATTACATGAGGCATCGGTTTAAGAAAGGGCTTTTTACAAGAGAGAATATTCCTGTGGTTTTTTTGGAGGGGAAGGGTCATGCTTCATTGACATCACTAAATTTTTATAATCTGGTTTTGTTCTCTTTCATGGTTTTGGGCAAATGGGATTCCATCAGTGGTCTGGGCTTGGGTTCCTATAGGATTTAGAAAGAGGCACATGGGCAAAATTCTCTACCTGGGGCCCTGGTAAAGTTAGGGCTCCCAGATGGCAGGACCCTCATGGAGATTAGATAGTGATTAAGAGTGTATGCTCTAGGGGCTGCCCCGGTGGCTCAGCTGGTAAAGAGTGTGTGCTCTAGAAACTTCTCTGGTGGTCCAGTGGTTGAGATTCCACCTTGAAGTGCAGGGAACATGGGTTCGATGCCTAGTTGGGGAACTAGGATCCCTTGTACAACAGAGCAGCTAAGCCTGTGCATCACAGCTGCCAAGAGTTCATGCACTGCAATAGAAGATCCACACAATACAGTGAAACTAAGACCCTATACAGCCAAATAAATATTTTTTCAGAAGACTATAAACTCTAACATAAAACCCTAGCCTAGAAACTCAATTTCTGTGTTTCCAGAACCTCCGACTCTGGGCAAGTTAGCACAGATTTACAACTTTCCTGCATACATTGGACATGGAAACCATAATAAAGAAATGTCTTCCTCATAGATTTATGAAGATGATTGATAGCATTAGTAAAAGAAGCCACTTAATGTATTTGGTAAACACTAGTTGTTTTTGTTGTTCTTAGTCCTATCTCATCTGATTCCAAGGGATAGGAGAAGCCAGTTTCGTCACTGTGACTAAAAAGAGTCATCATTTCTAATTCTCTGCTCTTTAAATTTATTTCGGAATCATGGTATCTTGTTCCCAGACTTTGATTTTTACCATCCCAGCCACAGGTAGTCCATAAGTTGCCAGATGTATAACTCTGATTTAAAACCCCTGAGTGAGTGTGTTTGTCACTAATTTCGGGTAATACTTGAATATTGGAAACTCCAAGTCTAATTAGCATCTGGTGAGGTGTGTGTGTGTTTGACAGCAGAAGGCTGGAATATGGCTTTCTGCCCAAGTGTGAGAGATGATGGAAACGTGTCATCAAGGCTCCTTAGTGACAATCGTAGTGATATCTGCTTTTTAGATCTGGACCCTGTTTTCTCAGAACTGGGACTTAATGCACTATATATTTTTTTCTTTTTGAGGGAGAATAGTGAAAGCCAACCTGAACAGACCATAATCAGGAAGTCCTGATTGTTTAAATAGCAGGGAGGTCATGAAGGTACAGGAAGGGAAAACCACATGCTAGGATCCCTAATTCTAAGCCCCAGTGGAATATGAATAGGCTCTTATTTATACATACTGGTCTCAACTCTTCAGACTACCTCGGATAAGAGGCAGAAAGGCCCCCATTTCAAATTACCAGGCATCTGCCCCTAATGACTGTATTCAGTTATAGTACATATGGCAGGTGAATGTTCCCCTCTGACTTGTTCCTGCTATTATCCAGATAGCTGCTCTTGTTTTTCTTTCACTTTTTTTTTCTTTGCTAAAATCACAGAGCTGAGAAAAGTAGTAGCAAGCCATCGAGACCTGCTAATCAAATATGAGAGAACAAGGCTCCAATCTCAGCTCATCATATGACTTAAGAGGCCCTCATTTAGACAGGACCTGAAAAGTCCCTTCTAAAGCCTTTACAAAGTGAGAATAATCTTCATTAAGTGCTACAGATTTCACAGAAAAAAAAAAAACAGATTATGGGCCTGTCATTGGAAAGATAATTAATGTGCTGGAGAGAAGTATAGGCAATAGAAAGAAAAATTTTCTCCATAATAAGATAAGAAAAAAATTTACAACAGCCAGGGCGGATAGTGATTAAATGTTAAGAAGCAGTTCCTGCTGGTTTGATTTTTATAGTATAATTACAGAAAAAGAGAGAGACAGACAGAGATGGAGTGACAGGGGGAAAAGAGGAGAGATAGAGAAGGGTGGGGGGAGAAAGAGAAAGGAGAGAGAGAGAAGGAAAAGGGGAGAGAGGAGACACATATGCATATACACAAAGAAAATTACTCACATACACAAAATATAATCTCAGGATCAAAAGGTATGTTAAAGGTATGTTGCTGTTGGCTTGACATTTATCCCTTTGCTGGATCTAAAAGGATGGTATCTTTTACTATGTGAAAGTCCTCAAAAGCACCTTGTTAAATCACCTTTCAGTATATTCTTGGTCAAATTATTGTCGTGGCTGGTATATTATTTTGAAGTTATTTTCTAAGTTCCTTTATAGCTGAAGAAGTCTTAGACAGCAATTTTTCTCCACTGTTTAATTCAGCTAACCTGAACAGACCATAATCAGGAAGTCCTGATTGTTTAAATAGCAGGGAGGTCATGAAGGTACAGGAAGGGAAAACCACATGCTAGGATCCCTAATTCTAAGCCCCAGTGGAATATGAATAGGCTCTTATTTATACATACTGGTCTCAACTCTTCAGACTACCTCGGATAAGAGGCAGAAAGGCCCCCATTTCAAATTACCAGGCATCTGCCCCTAATGACTGTATTCAGTTATAGTACATATGGCAGGTGAATGTTCCCCTCTGACTTGTTCCTGCTATTATCCAGATAGCTGCTCTTGTTTTTCTTTCACTTTTTTTTTCTTTGCTAAAATCACAGAGCTGAGAAAAGTAGTAGCAAGCCATCGAGACCTGCTAATCAAATATGAGAGAACAAGGCTCCAATCTCAGCTCATCATATGACTTAAGAGGCCCTCATTTAGACAGGACCTGAAAAGTCCCTTCTAAAGCCTTTACAAAGTGAGAATAATCTTCATTAAGTGCTACAGATTTCACAGAAAAAAAAAAAACAGATTATGGGCCTGTCATTGGAAAGATAATTAATGTGCGGGAGAGAAGTATAGGCAATAGAAAGAAAAATTTTCTCCATAATAAGATAAGAAAAAAATTTACAACAGCCAGGGCGGATAGTGATTAAATGTTAAGAAGCAGTTCCTGCTGGTTTGATTTTTATAGTATAATTACAGAAAAAGAGAGAGACAGACAGAGATGGAGTGACAGGGGGAAAAGAGGAGAGATAGAGAAGGGTGGGGGGAGAAAGAGAAAGGAGAGAGAGAGAAGGAAAAGGGGAGAGAGGAGACACATATGCATATACACAAAGAAAATTACTCACATACACAAAATATAATCTCAGGATCAAAAGGTATGTTAAAGGTATGTTGCTGTTGGCTTGACATTTATCCCTTTGCTGGATCTAAAAGGATGGTATCTTTTACTATGTGAAAGTCCTCAAAAGCACCTTGTTAAATCACCTTTCAGTATATTCTTGGTCAAATTATTGTCGTGGGCTGGTATATTATTTTGAAGCTATTTTCTAAGTTCCTTTATAGCTGAAGAAGTCTTAGACAGCAATTTTTCTCCACTGTTTAATTCAGCTATCTCGCTGCTCACAGTTCTTGCTGGAATTGGTGTTATTTCAGGCCCTGGAGCAAGTGGTCTTTTACCCTTTTTCTAATTGCCTTCTTTCTAGACAGCAGGACTTGGCTTTTTATCAAGGAATCAAATGCCCACCCAATGGGCCTGCTGGGACTTTTCCCAAGCAAAACACATTGCTTTTCCTTCAAATGTGTAATCATTTACAAGTGAGTACATGGCCCCATACCTGTTGATAGGAAGCGTTGGAAGAGTCAGTTCTTTTTTCCTGTAATGCTAGATGTATCTTCAACACAGTAATTAATCATTATGACTCACTGCTATTGATTTAATTAGAATTGCAGTAAAAACTTTAAGTGAGAGGAAAGAAGAGACCACCCCTGTACTTTGGTGCCATGTGCAAGTGTATTCAGTTGCGTGTGATTCTTTACGACCCCATAGACTGTAGCCTACCAGGCTTCTCTGTCCATGGGATTCTCCAGGCCGGAATACTGGAGTGGGTAGCCATTTCCTCCTTTAGGGGATCTTCCCAACCCAGGGATCAAACCCACATCTCCTGTGTCTTCTGCTTCAGCAGGCCGGTTCTTGACCACTGAGCCACCTGGAAAGCTTACTTTGATGGGTTTGTACTGAATTCAGAATCAAGTCCTAAACTTTGCATTTTAGTTGCATTTTATCCAATTGAAATACACATTTGTGTATTTCTCTGGCTCCATGTTAGGCCCCAAAAATCTAAAAATGAAGATGATAGTATTGTTTCCTGGTTTATTAGAGAAGAGAGACACAGACAACTTCAATAAAGTAAAACGGTCATAGGACATGATGAGTAAAGTACAACAGTGTAGGGGAAGACACAGTACTGCCTGGGATTGTGGATCCATTTTGATTTCATGGAGGAGGTAACCTTGGAGTCGGTGCTTGAAGAACTGAATAGAATTCACCTGGCAGAAAAATATTGCTAGGAAAGGACCTCTCACAGTCATCCGAATATCTCATGAAACCCAAATGTGACCATGATGTTCTTTTGCTCCAAGAATTCCAATGAACTCACATTATTTAGAGGTAAAAGTCCTCAGTACTTTGAAGTCATTTTGTAAGCATGTGTTTGTCAAAATGAAGTTTCTCTAGTGTCCTTGAGGGCAGCTTCTATGCACTGAAAAGACTATTTGTGATCCTTTTGGATTTTCATATTAATATTTCACCTATTACAGATCCAACTTAATTTTTCCTCAATCTTTCATATTCAACTTAGAAATCTTATTATCCCATTAAAAATGTAGCCTATTTTAACAATGACTTTAAACCCACTAATTAAAATTGTTTAAACATTTTAAACTTAATATATAAATTTAAAATACTTGATTTTTTAAAGATTGTAAACTATCTGATTAACAAGTAGAATCTAAGTACTTAACTAAATCTTAAGAAATCCATTAATAAACTTTCAAAAAGATGAGATTTAGGTTTTTTTAAATGTCTTGATGCTACAGTTCTCTTTTGGTTTTGAAATTAAAATAAAAAGTTTGATACTACAATGTAAGTGGACTTTGAAAATATTATGCTAATTAAAATAAATCAGATGCAAAAATCACCTACAGTATAACTTCATGTATATGAAATATGGAGAATAGCTAAATTTATAGAGATATAAAATAGGAAAACAGTGGTTTCCAGGGATTGTGGGAAAGAGAAAATGGGGAATGATTACTAAATGGATAAGAAGTTTCTTTGGTGGGTATGAAATATTTGAAACTGGATAGAGGTTGGTTGTTCAACATTGTGAAAGTACTAAATGTGACTCAATTATGCGCTTTAAAATAGCTAATTTTATGTTACATGAATTTTACCTCAATTGAGAAAAAGTTCGAAGAGGATAAGTTACTGGGAACACTGCCGGTGGAAAGCAGGGACAAGCATTAATATGGACTGATAAGGGGTTACGGTAATAGAGAATCCACCTGCCAGTGCAGGAGATGCAAGAGGCACAGGCTTGATCCCTCGTGAAGATCCCCTGGAGGAAGAAATGGCCAGTCTTTCCAGTATTCTTGCTTGAAAAATCCCACAGACAGAGGAGCTTGGTGGGCTACAGTCCATGGGGTCACAGAGAGTCGGACGTGACTAAGCACAGGGCACAGGCACAGAAATGTTTGTCCAACATTGTGAACATACCTAATGTAACTCAACTGTACACTTTAAAAGAGCTAATTTTATGTTACATGAACCTCACCTCAGTTTAAGAAAAAAAGAAAAGATGGGTTATTGTGAAGACTCCAATTGAAAAACAGGGAGAAGCATTAATCTGAAGTGGTGGGCATCTGTGAATTTGTCAAGAAGGAGAATTAAAGCAAAAGTGAGAGATTCACCTAAAATAAGTTTGTGGGCTGGATCGTGTATATTGTAACAGGAAGGAGGTAAAAATGATGGGCAGGTATAGATGGGTTTGTGCATTAGTTATCAAGAAGTTGAGGAGATACCTATGTATTATAGCATCTATTATATGATGTGTGGTCGCCATGTGCTGAGAACAAAACAGAAGGTTAAGTTAAAGTTTAAGGAGAATTAACAAAAGTTGTTTTGAACAAAACATTAGAGAGAGTAGGAGAGTACAGACCAGAGGCAAACACAGAGCTGGTTAGATTCACAGCCTGTTTGTGACTGGACATTTCCCCCTACCATCTGTATTTAGATATTCAGGTACAGGCATGGAGAAAGAGTTATACAACTCGTATTGGGGTTTTGCTGGGCTTATATGAGGAAAAGAGAGTATAGCAAGAGATGTTGACAAGAGTACCACAGAACCAGGGAGTCATGAAATGAAGTTATCTCAGGAGGGAAACGAGGAAAGGAAAGTGTTGATTAACTAGTAGAAAATAGAGGGATCAATACACCAGAAGTGCTAATGAGGTTGAAAAAGGCCAGGGGGTACCCTGTCAAGAATGTCAAATATAGGAGAATCTTAGAGTGGAAAAGGTAGTCTGGGAATTAATGGCTTTGATTATAAAACAGAAATTAATGATTTTAATGAAACAGGTAATGACATGAAAGAGGGACTGAATGGAATGGAGAAGAACCTGAACTGAGGCCAAGATGCTGAAAATTTAGGATGTTGGAGAAATGGCCAGTCTTTCCAGTATTCTTGCTTGAAAAATCCCACAGACAGAGGAGCTTGGTGGGCTACAGTCCATGGGGTCACAGAGAGTCGGACGTGACTAAGCACAGGGCACAGGCACAGAAATGTTTGTCCAACATTGTGAACATACCTAATGTAACTCAACTGTACACTTTAAAAGAGCTAATTTTATGTTACATGAACCTCACCTCAGTTTAAGAAAAAAAGAAAAGATGGGTTATTGTGAAGACTCCAATTGAAAAACAGGGAGAAGCATTAATCTGAAGTGGTGGGCATCTGTGAATTTGTCAAGAAGGAGAATTAAAGCAAAAGTGAGAGATTCACCTAAAATAAGTTTGTGGGCTGGATCGTGTATATTGTAACAGGAAGGAGGTAAAAATGATGGGCAGGTATAGATGGGTTTGTGCATTAGTTATCAAGAAGTTGAGGAGATACCTATGTATTATAGCATCTATTATATGATGTGTGGTCGCCATGTGCTGAGAACAAAACAGAAGGTTAAGTTAAAGTTTAAGGAGAATTAACAAAAGTTGTTTTGAACAAAACATTAGAGAGAGTAGGAGAGTACAGACCAGAGGCAAACACAGAGCTGGTTAGATTCACAGCCTGTTTGTGACTGGACATTTCCCCCTACCATCTGTATTTAGATATTCAGGTACAGGCATGGAGAAAGAGTTATACAACTCGTATTGGGGTTTTGCTGGGCTTATATGAGGAAAAGAGAGTATAGCAAGAGATGTTGACAAGAGTACCACAGAACCAGGGAGTCATGAAATGAAGTTATCTCAGGAGGGAAACGAGGAAAGGAAAGTGTTGATTAACTAGTAGAAAATAGAGGGATCAATACACCAGAAGTGCTAATGAGGTTGAAAAAGGCCAGGGGGTACCCTGTCAAGAATGTCAAATATAGGAGAATCTTAGAGTGGAAAAGGTAGTCTGGGAATTAATGGCTTTGATTATAAAACAGAAATTAATGATTTTAATGAAACAGGTAATGACATGAAAGAGGGACTGAATGGAATGGAGAAGAACCTGAACTGAGGCCAAGATGCTGAAAATTTAGGATGTTGGATGGGTCATTTGGTCATCCCTGTAGACACTGAGGTCATTCAGGCATTCAACAGAGCCTAGATAAAGATCCAGTGTGGGTTTGTATGCCAAAACCTTTGATTAAAGAAAGGGAATAACAAGGTGGTGACTTGGGTAAATATGCGAGGGTTAAATATTAGTGCAGTTAAATGGAATTACTCTTATTCAGAAGGATTTGAGAAGACTGGTAGGGGAATAATATTCAGAATGCAACAATGGGGAGACACGACCTTCTCCTTACCTGGTCCCACTGCCTCGTGGTCCTAGAATGGCTGGGACTGGAGATAATAAACAGTGACCCATGAGCATGTTGCTGGAGAAGGAAATGGTGATCCACTCCTGGGAAATCCCACAGAGAGGTGCCTGACTGGCTACTGTCCATGGAGTCATAAAGAGTTGGACACGATTTAGCAACTAAACAACAAAATAAGGAGTGTGTTGCAGGGAAACAGTCATTGAAGCTAAGGCACATTTTAATTAAGGCAGAAAGATGTCGGAAACCCTTTGAAAAGGGAGTTGAAGATATTGATTGTGTATCAGACAGGGACTCATGGTCAAGAAAATGAAGCTATCCCATGTCTTTTACAATGTGGGAATTTATTTCATGGAGTTGGTTACAAAAGTTTTTGGCAGGATTGGAGGAACAAAAGGAGAGCAGTGAGGAGTCTAAAGACAGCAGCAAATTCTCAGAGGTCAGAAGCTGCTAATGAGGAAAGAGAGTATAGCAAGAGATGTTGACAAGAGTACCACAGAACCAGGGAGTCATGAAATGAAGTTATCTCAGGAGGGAAACGAGGAAAGGAAAGTGTTGATTAACTAGTAGAAAATAGAGGGATCAATACACCAGAAGTGCTAATGAGGTTGAAAAAGGCCAGGGGGTACCCTGTCAAGAATGTCAAATATAGGAGAATCTTAGAGTGGAAAAGGTAGTCTGGGAATTAATGGCTTTGATTATAAAACAGAAATTAATGATTTTAATGAAACAGGTAATGACATGAAAGAGGGACTGAATGGAATGGAGAAGAACCTGAACTGAGGCCAAGATGCTGAAAATTTAGGATGTTGGATGGGTCATTTGGTCATCCCTGTAGACACTGAGGTCATTCAGGCATTCAACAGAGCCTAGATAAAGATCCAGTGTGGGTTTGTATGCCAAAACCTTTGATTAAAGAAAGGAATAACAAGGTGGTGACTTGGGTAAATATGCGAGGGTTAAATATTAGTGCAGTTAAATGGAATTACTCTTATTCAGAAGGATTTGAGAAGACTGGTAGGGGAATAATATTCAGAATGCAACAATGGGGAGACACGACCTTCTCCTTACCTGGTCCCACTGCCTCGTGGTCCTAGAATGGCTGGGACTGGAGATAATAAACAGTGACCCATGAGCATGTTGCTGGAGAAGGAAATGGTGATCCACTCCTGGGAAATCCCACAGAGAGGTGCCTGACTGGCTACTGTCCATGGAGTCATAAAGAGTTGGACACGATTTAGCAACTAAACAACAAAATAAGGAGTGTGTTGCAGGGAAACAGTCATTGAAGCTAAGGCACATTTTAATTAAGGCAGAAAGATGTCGGAAACCCTTTGAAAAGGGAGTTGAAGATATTGATTGTGTATCAGACAGGGACTCATGGTCAAGAAAATGAAGCTATCCCATGTCTTTTACAATGTGGGAATTTATTTCATGGAGTTGGTTACAAAAGTTTTTGGCAGGATTGGAGGAACAAAAGGAGAGCAGTGAGGAGTCTAAAGACAGCAGCAAATTCTCAGAGGTCAGAAGCTGCTAATGATTGTAAACCAGCCTTTGTGGCTCCACTCCTGGAGAAACGGGACTGCACTCCCTGATTCCCACTGCCACTGCCACAGTTGCCAACAACCATCAGAGCCTTAAGCAAGAAACTGCTTCCTCCCTCCCACCTTCTGTTATCCACTATTTTCTATTGGCAGAAGGAAGCCAGCTGGCAGGGAGCCTGCAAAAATATGTTTTCAATCTCCCAGCCCTAGCAATGCACATCCAAGTGGAGAAGGGGAGGTGTGGGCTGAGAGAAAATATTAAATAACTGGCAGGGGAGGGCTTCCTGGCTATGGATCAGGTATTTCAGAGGGCACAGTGGTGGAGGGTTTGGACAGTGGGTGGAGGTGGTGACTTGGTCAGGGGCAAAGTAGGAAGGATAATAGGAAACATGCCCTGCCCCAAGTCTTGATTCAAGACCTGAGAAAATCAAAGCAAGTGGTAGAAAACGTGTGTACCTCCTACCACCACCTCTCCTAACCCACTCACAGCAGCTCTGTTTTCACTCCTGTTGCATGGACATACTTGCCCTACTTCATAACCAAAGCCACTCTTATCTCTTCTGCCTCCTCAAGGACATCACTCTATAATTGTTTCCTTATCCTCTAGCATCATCATCATTTCTTTCTTTTTCTAATTGGGTCATTTCCATCAGAATACAATCATGGTACAATTTCTCATTTAAAAAGTCAGAAAAGGGCTTCCCTGGTGGTCCAGTGGGTAAAGACACCACCTTGTAGTGCAAGGGGCGCCGGTTTGAGCCTTGTCCTGGGAAGATCCCACGTGCCACAGAGCGTCTGGACGATGTGTCCAATTACTGAGCCAGAGCTCTGGAGTGCATGCACCCGAGTCAGTGCTCTACGACGAGAAAGGCCACTGCGGTGGGAGGCCCACACAGGCCAAAAGAACAAACATGGTTGGTGAAAGACCAATAGAAGTGGCCAAACAAAAAAAATAAATAAAAAGTCAGAAAAGAAAGGGGAGAAGGAAGGAAAGAAGGTACCCTCTCCTGACCGCAGTGTATCCTACATCATGCATGTATGCACGCTCAGTCACGTCAGTCATGTCCAACTCTTTGTGACCCTGTGGACTGGAGCGTGTCCATGGGATTTTCCAGACCAGAATCCTGGAGTGGATTGCCATTCCCTTCTCCAGGGGATCTTCCTGACCCAGGGATTTAACCTACATTTCTTACATCTCCTGCATTGTCTGGTGAGGTTTTTTTTTTTTTTTTTTTTTTTTTTTTTACCACTCACGCCACCTGGGAATCCCCCTCGACACTTGAGAGGACCAATAAACCTATCAGCTCTCAGGGGAGATCTCTGTGGCTTCATTCTGACCCCCTATCTTTCTACTTTGAGCTAAATGCATCTGTTATACTTATAGATCAAGCATTTGAATTTCCATTTTTTTCTTTTTCTCTCTCTCTCTTTTTTTTTTTTGCCGCTGTATGGACCATAGCCCACTAGGCTCCTCTGTTCATGAGATTTTCCAGGCAAGCATACTGGATGAATTTCCATTTTTGAAAGGTTGAAGAATGTGTTTGATTTTTTTAAATGTTTTTATTTTTTGATGAGGATCATTTTTAAAGTCTTTATTGAATTTGTTATAGTATCCCTTCTCTTTTATGCCTGCCTTAGTTCTTTGGCTGTGAGGCAGGAGAGATCCTGGTTCTCCAACCAGGAATTGATCCTACATCCTTAGCACTGGAAGGCAAAGTCTTAACCACTGGACCACCAGGGAAGTCCCCTCTTTATTATATTGTTTTGGGTGCCCCACGAGGCTTGCAGGATCTTAGTTCCCTGACCAGGGATTGAACCCAGGTCAATTGCAGTGAAAACACCATGTTCTAACCATTGACCCACCAGGAAATTCCCTGATTTATTTTCTTAATTTACTCATGAGAAAGAACATACAACAGTTAATGCTGATGAAGAAGAATATCTTTATCCAAGAGCTGTTCTTAACTCAAGTAAAATTCTCCTAGACTTGATGCTTGTTTGGTTAGGAAAATGGAACTAGAGCTCCAAGTTCTAAATTTTATGTAGGAAAATATAACCTTCTGAAACACATTGATTTATATCTGGTAGGAGAATCTGAGGTATATATTATTTTCCCCATGCAGTGTACTTTTTTTTTTTAACTGTGTAAAGGGCAGGATCATCTGTGTGTTATTCTGAGTTGTTTGGAAAATGTATTTCTGTATCTCTTTTGTGTCTCTAGCTTTTGTTGCAATGGAGTGGTTAGTAAATTCTTCTCCTGTGTTTTAAGGATACAGTGTGTGCCTGAGTGACTGTGCTCTCCACTCACAGCCGTGCCTCCTACTTCTGGGACACACCAGAGTGTGCCTGTCCGTGCTCCTAACCCCTCGACACTTGAGAGGACAATAAACCTACCCTCTAGGGAGATCTCTGTGGCTTCATTCTGACCCCCTATCTTTCTACTTTGAGCTAAATGCATCTGTTATACTTATAGATCAAGCATTTGAATTTCCATTTTTTTCTTTTTCTCTCTCTCTCTCTTTTTTTTTTTTGCCGCTGTATGGACCATAGCCCACTAGGCTCCTCTGTTCATGAGATTTTCCAGGCAAGCATACTGGATGAATTTCCATTTTTGAAAGGTTGAAGAATGTGTTTGATTTTTTTAAATGTTTTTATTTTTTGATGAGGATCATTTTTAAAGTCTTTATTGAATTTGTTATAGTATCCCTTCTCTTTTATGCCTGCCTTAGTTCTTTGGCTGTGAGGCAGGAGAGATCCTGGTTCTCCAACCAGGAATTGATCCTACATCCTTAGCACTGGAAGGCAAAGTCTTAACCACTGGACCACCAGGGAAGTCCCCTCTTTTATTATATTGTTTTGGGTGCCCCACGAGGCTTGCAGGATCTTAGTTCCCTGACCAGGGATTGAACCCAGGTCAATTGCAGTGAAAACACCATGTTCTAACCATTGACCCACCAGGAAATTCCCTGATTTATTTTCTTAATTTACTCATGAGAAAGAACATACAACAGTTAATGCTGATGAAGAAGAATATCTTTATCCAAGAGCTGTTCTTAACTCAAGTAAAATTCTCCTAGACTTGATGCTTGTTTGGTTAGGAAAATGGAACTAGAGCTCCAAGTTCTAAATTTTATGTAGGAAAATATAACCTTCTGAAACACATTGATTTATATCTGGTAGGAGAATCTGAGGTATATATTATTTTCCCCATGCAGTGTACTTTTTTTTTTTTAACTGTGTAAAGGGCAGGATCATCTGTGTGTTATTCTGAGTTGTTTGGAAAATGTATTTCTGTATCTCTTTTGTGTCTCTAGCTTTTGTTGCAATGGAGTGGTTAGTAAATTCTTCTCCTGTGTTTTAAGGATACAGTGTGTGCCTGAGTGACTGTGCTCTCCACTCACAGCCGTGCCTCCTACTTCTGGGACACACCAGAGTGTGTGCCTGTCCGGGAGAGAAAGGGTGCAGGCAGCGAGAAAGCAAGAAAGAGCAATAACAGAGATGGAAAGTATGCCTGAAGGCTGGCAGGAGAGAGGCTGGAAGAAAGGCTCTGAAAGAAATCTGAGAGGCCAGCTTTCAGGGTAGAGAGCAGCTGTACTGCATATTGCTTTCTGACAAATCCGTTGAAAGGCTTCATAAAAGTCCTCAGCCCTTTCAGCAAATATATATTTTTGTTTTGTCTATTTCTTTTGAAAAGCACATAATGGGGTAGAGAAGGCAGTGTTTAATTAAAGGAAAAACAGTTCAGTTCCTGTGAGTAAATTAATATCTACCTTTAGGCAACGCAGTGAAGTGCTTCATAGTTAAGTGGAAGCCTCTGGAAAGTAAAGAAGACCTCAACTAGCTGCTCCTGTGAAAGCAGATTAAGATCTAGGATTTTCAGAGGAATGGACAAGAGCCTTTTTGGTCCTTGGGGTAAACCTGTTTTGTATTTATTACGCAAACCAAATCAGGCAAATGGACACATTTGGTCAATTCAATTTTCCAAGGCACAGCTCCACAGTTCCACGAAGTGGAGGTGATCTGGAGACCCACGGTGAGGAGAGTTTCTGGGAATCTGACTTGATATGATCACATCACTCATTTTACTTGGCAGCTAGCATTTTGCTTTGTGTGTATTACGTAGGGATGATAACTGACGATACTAAAAGAAACTCCATCTGCTGATGTGAGCAGATAATTGAAAAAAGTTTTAATTGTTCTTCTGGTGTTTTTCTGTCTTGCTTACTTACAGGGGAAGGATTAGGGAATTAAATTTATATACATATATATACACACACACACACATATACACATGTATGGGTGCTAAGTCACTTTAGTTGGGTCAGACTCTTCGCTACCCTTTGAATTGTAGCCTACTAGTTTCCTCTGTCCATGGGATTCTCTAGGCAAGAATACTGGTTTGGGTTGCCATGCCCTCCTCCAGGGTATCTTCCCACCCCAGGGATTGAACCCACGTCTCTTACGTCTCCTGCGTTGACAGGTGGGTTCTTTACCACTAGTGCTACCCCAGAAGTCTGTACATATGCACACACACACACACACAGAGTACTGGAGGAAGGTTATGCTAGGTGTGATTGGGACTGGATATGATAATGGATAGAACACAGGAAATGTCATGTACTGGGGGGTATAAGAAACATAGGTGTCCACAAAGGAGGGCAACCACTGACCATCTGTATCTGTGAACCCACTAGGAAGAATTTAATAGATGGCAGTATTTGTTAGACTTTGGAGTATGAGTAGGATTAAAACAAGCAGAGAGCAGGGGGTGAGGAGTCATTCCAGAAAAAGGAAATAACATGAAGGAAGCTATGAAGTGACAAATAGATGACTTCAGCTGGGTCCAAGTTTGTAAGGACATTGGTAGGAGGGAAGAAAAAAAAGAACGAAAAAGGGTCCTAATCAGACCATTAGGCCTTGAATTCAAGGATAAAGAATTGGTTGGAGAAAGGAAATCCGTAGAAATCTCAGGAGGGAAATAAATCAGTAGTACATGGCAGTGGTTTCTAAAGCTTTTCATAGTATTACCTAGTATGTTTAATCAGTGAATAAATATATTCCTAGGTTAATAAGATTAACTAAAGGCTATATGTTACAAAAATAAATCTAAAAAGCTGTTAAAAGTTACAACTACTTGGGGTTTCCCTGGTGGTCCAGTGGGTAAAGAGTCCACCTTGCAGTAAAGGGGCACTGGTTCGATCCCTGGCCCGGGAGGATCCCACGTGCCACAGAGTGGCTAGACAAGTGTGTCCAATTATGAGCCAGCATTCTGGAATGCATGCACCCAGAGCCAGTGCTCTGCAAGGAGAGAGGTCACTGCAGTGGGGGGCCCACGCATGCCAAAAGAATAAAGATGGATGAAAATAAATACATAAAAAAACCAATAAAAGAGGCCAAAATTTTTTTTTAAAAAAAGTTACAACTTCTTGAATCACATCCTTTGATTAAAAAATGTGTTAGGGAATCTTTAGTTACTATCATGGTGTTTCAAATTTTAGTTAAAATGCTGTTACAGAATGTGAAATACAAAACTATCACTGCTAGTTTACAAGCTAGGACCCCACTAAAGTGTTATAAAACTAAACTTAAGTAAGCTTTAATTTCTGCTTTTAGGAAAACTTTTTAGTTACGTAAAAAAAAATCTATTTCCTCAATTTGGGATGCAAAATCAAGTCCCATTTCACTTGATCTGTATCAATATCAGTTGTTTTTTTGAATTTAAAGGAACTATTCCTTTTGGTTTCTTTCTGTCTCTCTCTCTTTTTTCTTTTTGGCGTTTATTTTGATTTGGGGCTTCCCAGGTGGTGCTAGTGGTAAAGAACCCACCTGGCATGCAGCAGAGGCAAGAGATTTGGGGGTCAATCCCTGCGTTGAGGAGACCTCCTGGAGGAGGAAATGGCCACCCACTCCAGTACTCTTGCCTGGAGAATCCCATGGACAGAGGAGCCTGGTGGGCTGCAGTCCACAGGGTTGCACAGAGTCAGACACGACTGAAGCGACAGAGCACGCACACACAGGGTTGCTTTTCAGTGTTGTGTTGGTTTTTGCTGTGCAGCAAGGCGAATCAGCCCCACATATACGTGCATCACTTCTTCCTTGGCTGTCTTTCTCATTTAGGTCACCACAGCCTTTTGTTTTTTCCTGATACTATCGTGCACATTTGAACAAACAGGGCAGAAACGTTTATGAACAAAAGTAAGTGGAGTAAAAAGAACAAGTCTGTGAAGTTTCCCCCAGCCAGTACCTGGTGGGGAGATGAATTCCACAGAAATGCCTGACCTGGGGAGACTATTGTGATATTGCCCAGTGTTTTCCAACTCTTTGCAACTCCCTGGGACTGTTGCCCACCAGCCTCCTCTGTCCATGGTGTTCTCCAGGCAAGAATACTGGAGTTGGTTGCCATTTTATTCTTCAGGGGATCTTCACGACCAGGGATCATGCCTGTCGCTTTATCATCTGAGCCACCAGGGAAGCCCCGACCTTGTGAGGAGGTAACCTAACTTACCCAACTACCTCTCCAGCAAGCGTAGAAGAAGGAGGGATGAGCTCCTCCCAGCTACAGAATCCTTTATAAGAGCAGCCTCTGAGTCACAAGCCTCCTTTGAAAGCTCAGTGTAAGATCTGCCATTATCTCAGAAAGTTTCCAGAGCGTCCAACAACTGCATTTTGTGGGCTTCTGAGCACTTCTTTAAAGCTTGCCCTTGGGAATGTTAGCAGGGTTGGAAGTTGCTTAAAAATCCAGAAGTGTGGGCGGAAGGGAGAAGGAACTTTGTTTTGAAGATTCTTCCAGCGTATCATCTCGCTTTCTCTCCCTCTTCCTCTCTCCCCTCTCCTCCTTGTTCCTGTTTCTCTCCTCGCTTCCTTTCTGCCTTCTTCCAACACTGCCACCTCCCTCTCCGTTTTCCCTTCCTTTCCCCTCTTGCTTCCCTCCTTCCTTTCTTTACTCCTTTCATATCTAATATTTTTGATTAGTGGATAAATTTGTTGCTATGTTAGTAAGATAAAAGAAAGTTATGCTACTTCAAAAAAATTAACACGTTAAAAGTTACAGCTTTTAGACATAACTCTCTCTCTCTCTCTCTCTCTCACACACACACACACACACACATTGTGGGGTATGAATGTGGTCCCTCTCACAATTGTTCTTGTCACCCATGTCTTAAAACCTACCAAAGACGGAAATCTATAGTCTGGGTGTGTGGGTGTGTGTGGGTGTGTGTGGGTGTGTGGTGTAGGGACTGTGGAAAAACTGAAAAAGTTGGCTATGGTCCACCTCCCGCAAACCTGGCCTTAGTCCACATCTGTATTTTCCTAGGTGGTCTCAGTTGATGGGGGCAGGGAAAGTTTTGCTTGCATTAGGAATTACACTTTTAAATTTTCACAGGCTTTTAGCACATTCTGGCCCTCTCAGTAAAGAATCCTTGTGACCTCTGTGCTGGGAGGTCACTTGGTGGGGGAGACATTCCCCCCAGGCACTCTGATGTCTGTTCTCTATGAAGGCCGCGGGCTCTCAGGGGGAGACTCCATTTGTCTGAGCCTGCAGAGTCTGACTCACTGTCTGGGGAGGGCAGAGTTCAACCCGGACTTGCCAGCAAGCTCCCCCACCCCCACAACCCCCTCTCCGCCCCCGGCCTTAAAGGCACAGCACATGGACTCCCGCTTAATAGAGGAGATGGGTGCTAAAAGTAACTGAGCTGCTGCTCACTAATTGCAGGCGCGGGATTGTTTAATTCAGAAAGAATCTGAGTCACAAGCCTCCTTTGAAAGCTCAGTGTAAGATCTGCCATTATCTCAGAAAGTTTCCAGAGCGTCCAACAACTGCATTTTGTGGGCTTCTGAGCACTTCTTTAAAGCTTGCCCTTGGGAATGTTAGCAGGGTTGGAAGTTGCTTAAAAATCCAGAAGTGTGGGCGGAAGGGAGAAGGAACTTTGTTTTGAAGATTCTTCCAGCGTATCATCTCGCTTTCTCTCCCTCTTCCTCTCTCCCCTCTCCTCCTTGTTCCTGTTTCTCTCCTCGCTTCCTTTCTGCCTTCTTCCAACACTGCCACCTCCCTCTCCGTTTTCCCTTCCTTTCCCCTCTTGCTTCCCTCCTTCCTTTCTTTACTCCTTTCATATCTAATATTTTTGATTAGTGGATAAATTTGTTGCTATGTTAGTAAGATAAAAGAAAGTTATGCTACTTCAAAAAAATTAACACGTTAAAAGTTACAGCTTTTAGACATAACTCTCTCTCTCTCTCTCTCTCTCACACACACACACACACACACATTGTGGGGTATGAATGTGGTCCCTCTCACAATTGTTCTTGTCACCCATGTCTTAAAACCTACCAAAGACGGAAATCTATAGTCTGGGTGTGTGGGTGTGTGTGGGTGTGTGTGGGTGTGTGGTGTAGGGACTGTGGAAAAACTGAAAAAGTTGGCTATGGTCCACCTCCCGCAAACCTGGCCTTAGTCCACATCTGTATTTTCCTAGGTGGTCTCAGTTGATGGGGGCAGGGAAAGTTTTGCTTGCATTAGGAATTACACTTTTAAATTTTCACAGGCTTTTAGCACATTCTGGCCCTCTCAGTAAAGAATCCTTGTGACCTCTGTGCTGGGAGGTCACTTGGTGGGGGAGACATTCCCCCCAGGCACTCTGATGTCTGTTCTCTATGAAGGCCGCGGGCTCTCAGGGGGAGACTCCATTTGTCTGAGCCTGCAGAGTCTGACTCACTGTCTGGGGAGGGCAGAGTTCAACCCGGACTTGCCAGCAAGCTCCCCCACCCCCACAGCCCCCTCTCCGCCCCCGGCCTTAAAGGCACAGCACATGGACTCCCGCTTAATAGAGGAGATGGGTGCTAAAAAGTAACTGAGCTGCTGCTCACTAATTGCAGGCGGCATTGTTTATGAAGCATTGTTAAGAGGCATAAATTCCAGAGACAAGGCAATAGTTTGCTCAAGATCCCCTGCTCCCCTTTGGGGAAAGGAGAAAAGCAGATGGAATTTCTCTTGCCCTTGTGAAACCGAAATCACCTGCATCTTCCACATGGAGAATAAGAGTATTTATTGTGGGCTTCCAGTTCTCATCCATAGGGGGAGGAAAAATCATTTGCACGTCACAAGGTTTTTCCGCCTCCTTGATTCTCAGCCCACTCACTCCGTAAATTAACAACAGGTAACATCAATCTATCTTCAAAATATGGAAGACATGTAACCTGGGGTGGGCGATGGCGGGGCTCAGGCTTCCTGAGCCTGTGGGAATAGGCACTGTCTTTATCTTGAACACATACAATTTGAAAGTCCAAAAGCCTGACTGCTGCGGTGCAAGAAGTTTTATATTTTAGCGAATCCAACTCCAAATGCATTTCTGTGAGGTGTGTACATATATTCATAAGTCATTCCTTGTCCTTTCTGGCTGAGATGACCAGTATGTGTGCTAAGTCGCTTCAGTCACGTTTGGCTCTTACAATCCTGTGCACTGTAGCCCACCAGGCTCCTCTGTCCATAGGATTCTCTAGGCAAGACTACTGGAGTGGGCTGCCATGCCCTCTTCCAGGGAATTGTCCTGACCCAGGGATCGAACCTGCATCCCTTATGTCTCCTGCATTGGCAGACAGCTTCTTTACCACCTGGGAAGTCCTGAAGACCAGTATGCAAGAACCTAGAGCCCTGAGCCTTGACAGATGCAGAACTGCCTTTGGAATCTGGCATTCTGACTGTGTCCTGGGCATTGCCACAGGGATGTGGGCACGCCACAGCCCTGCCATGGTTGTCGCTGGAAGAGCTAGAACTCAGCGACACCCCACACTGCAGGAACCACGCACCTGCCACTCTACCTTGAGGCCACTTCCTACTGCCACGCTCCCCACAACCCCTCTCCGCCCCCCGGCCTTAAAGGCACAGCACATGGACTCCCGCTTAATAGAGGAGATGGGTGCTAAAAAGTAACTGAGCTGCTGCTCACTAATTGCAGGCGGCATTGTTTATGAAGCATTGTTAAGAGGCATAAATTCCAGAGACAAGGCAATAGTTTGCTCAAGATCCCCTGCTCCCTTGGGAATGGAGAAAAGCAGATGGAATTTCTCTTGCCCTTGTGAAACCGAAATCACCTGCATCTTCCACATGGAGAATAAGAGTATTTATTGTGGGCTTCCAGTTCTCATCCATAGGGGGAGGAAAAATCATTTGCACGTCACAAGGTTTTTCCGCCTCCTTGATTCTCAGCCCACTCACTCCGTAAATTAACAACAGGTAACATCAATCTATCTTCAAAATATGGAAGACATGTAACCTGGGGTGGGCGATGGCGGGGCTCAGGCTTCCTGAGCCTGTGGGAATAGGCACTGTCTTTATCTTGAACACATACAATTTGAAAGTCCAAAAGCCTGACTGCTGCGGTGCAAGAAGTTTTATATTTTAGCGAATCCAACTCCAAATGCATTTCTGTGAGGTGTGTACATATATTCATAAGTCATTCCTTGTCCTTTCTGGCTGAGATGACCAGTATGTGTGCTAAGTCGCTTCAGTCACGTTTGGCTCTTACAATCCTGTGCACTGTAGCCTGCCAGGCTCCTCTATCCATGGGATTCTCCAGGCAAGAATACTGGAGTGGGCTGCCATGCCCTCCTCCAGAGGGTTTTTCTGAACCAGGGATCAAATCTTCATCGCTTATGTCTCCTGCATTGGCAGGCAGGTTCTTTACCACCTGGGAAGTCCTGAAGACCAGTATGCAAGAACCTAGAGCCCTGAGCCTTGACAGATGCAGAACTGCCTTTGGAATCTGGCATTCTGACTGTGTCCTGGGCATTGCCACAGGGATGTGGGCACGCCACAGCCCTGCCATGGTTGTCGCTGGAAGAGCTAGAACTCAGCGACACCCCCACACTGCAGGAACCACGCACCTGCCACTCTACCTTGAGGCCACTTCCTGGGAGGTGGAAAGCTGCCAGCTATGTCTGTGATCTGTTCAGTTAATGGGTCGGGGCGGGACAGATTATTTTCCCCTGAATTTGACAGGTTTTAGATATGTATGAAGAAGTAGCTTATATTTAACATTTTTATTTGAGAAACTTTGGTGTGTACTTCAATTTACTAGCTATCACCTTTAAAACTCTTTGACACGCAGAAATTATCTGGTTGATTTGTCATTGTCTTTTGAAGGTTGACTCATTTAGAAATGACGTGACATTTGCATTTGAAATCAGTACTGTATTTATTTCATTGTTCTGAGTCTTTCCAAATAAATCTGTGGGGTATTTCTTTTTTGGATTATTGTGAGAAAAATAATAATGTAACAACTTTTAAGGTATGTATGGGTTATCTGTAGTTCACAGCCCTTCAAACTTCAGTCTTCCCAAACTCTGCTCAAAGTAGCAAAATGGTAAAATTCCACCAAAGGGAAAGTTTTACTCCAGTTCTATGGCCGGAGCAAGATTAGAAAATAGTAGCAATAAAATCTTTAAGAACAGACAATGTAGTTTTGTCCATGTTTCTTCACTCCTCATATTTTAATGAAGAAAATTGAGGAGCCTGGCAGGCTACAGTGCACAGGGTTGTAAAGAGCCAAACGTGACTGAACACTGATCTTAAATGAAGGGAAATGAAGATCTTTCTCATGAGAATAAAGATGTGGCTGTCAAGATGGGCTGACCCTGGTTGAAGTCCTTCATTTTGTGGCTTCATTTGGATCAGCACAAGGATACATACATTGTGATTTTCAGATGCTATTTGTCATTTTACTAATAAATAAGATGGATATTGCATCCAGAAATTTTTTTATTATCCTTATTCTTGATACTCAGATTGCTGTATGTGGAATTTAGATTACCATTGATCAGAAAGAGAAAAATGTGAAATAAAACCTGGAATGCCGTGGGGGGAGTCCCAAATGCCAGCCTCTCTTAGTAATTTAAATTTAAAAGATGGGAATGAAAGGCAATGGTATAATTGTAGTAAATTTCTAGCCCTGCCAGGGGGAACTAGAACTCAGCGACACCCCACACTGCAGGAACCACGCACCTGCCACTCTACCTTGAGGCCACTTCCTGGGAGGTGGAAAGCTGCCAGCTATGTCTGTGATCTGTTCAGTTAATGGGTCGGGGCGGGACAGATTATTTTCCCCTGAATTTGACAGGTTTTAGATATGTATGAAGAAGTAGCTTATATTTAACATTTTTATTTGAGAAACTTTGGTGTGTACTTCAATTTACTAGCTATCACCTTTAAAACTCTTTGACACGCAGAAATTATCTGGTTGATTTGTCATTGTCTTTTGAAGGTTGACTCATTTAGAAATGACGTGACATTTGCATTTGAAATCAGTACTGTATTTATTTCATTGTTCTGAGTCTTTCCAAATAAATCTGTGGGGTATTTCTTTTTTGGATTATTGTGAGAAAAATAATAATGTAACAACTTTTAAGGTATGTATGGGTTATCTGTAGTTCACAGCCCTTCAAACTTCAGTCTTCCCAAACTCTGCTCAAAGTAGCAAAATGGTAAAATTCCACCAAAGGGAAAGTTTTACTCCAGTTCTATGGCCGGAGCAAGATTAGAAAATAGTAGCAATAAAATCTTTAAGAACAGACAATGTAGTTTTGTCCATGTTTCTTCACTCCTCATATTTTAATGAAGAAAATTGAGGAGCCTGGCAGGCTACAGTGCACAGGGTTGTAAAGAGCCAAACGTGACTGAACACTGATCTTAAATGAAGGGAAATGAAGATCTTTCTCATGAGAATAAAGATGTGGCTGTCAAGATGGGCTGACCCTGGTTGAAGTCCTTCATTTTGTGGCTTCATTTGGATCAGCACAAGGATACATACATTGTGATTTTCAGATGCTATTTGTCATTTTACTAATAAATAAGATGGATATTGCATCCAGAAATTTTTTTATTATCCTTATTCTTGATACTCAGATTGCTGTATGTGGAATTTAGATTACCATTGATCAGAAAGAGAAAAATGTGAAATAAAACCTGGAATGCCGTGGGGGGAGTCCCAAATGCCAGCCTCTCTTAGTAATTTAAATTTAAAAGATGGGAATGAAAGGCAATGGTATAATTGTAGTAAATTTCTATTGAGTACTTACAGTTTATTGGACACTCTTCTGATTCTGTCCAGGAATTCAGTCACATACTCATCCTAACAGCTGCTTGAGGTAGTAGTAGTATTGTTTCCATTTTACAGGTAGGGAAACAGGCTCAGTGAGGTTGAAGAGCTTGCCTCAAATTCTAGTTACTTCATTGAAACACAGAGACACAAACCCAAGTAGTCTGTGTTGGAAGTCCATGTTCTGAAACACTGTGGGATGTCTTTTTTTTTTTTTTTTAATTTTGGCCTTTTTTATTGGTTTTTTATTTATTTATTTTCATCCATCTTTATTCTTTGGCCTGTGTGGATCTTCCATTGCAGTGGCCTCTCTCGTTGCAGAGCCCTGGCTCTGGGCGCATGTGCTCCAGAGCGCTGGCTAATAATTAGACACACTTCCATTCCAGCTGCTTTGTGGCACATGGAATCCTCCCTGGCCAGGGATCGAACTGGTGCCCCCTGCACTTCAAGGTGGACTCTTCACCCACTGGACCACCAGGGAAACCCTGGGATGTCTTTTTGACAGAAGATGTTTCTGAAATGGTAAAAGTTCAACAGAGAAAAGACCTGGAGGTCAAAATAATCTCCTGTAACTGAGAAAGAATGTCTTATGTGAAAGGGGCTTCCTTGGTGGCTTGGATGCTAAAGAATCTGCCTGCAATGCAAGAGACCCAGGTTCGATCCCTGGGTCAGAAATATCCCCTGGAGGAGAGTGTGGCAACCCACTGCAGTATTCTTGCCAGGAGAATTACGTGGACAGAGGCTACAGTCCATGGGTCTTAGAGAACCCAAATTTTTGTACTGCAAGTACTTTTTAATTACAGATGAAGAAACTATAGCTAAGACAGCCAGATGACTTGCTTAAAGTTACTTACAGCTTGTTTGCAGCAGATGTAAGACTGGAGACGAAGTAGGTTTTCTTGACATTCATTCATTCAACCAATGTTTGTTGTACCTATCACTTTTTAAAAATCTATTAAAGATACAGAGCAACACAACAGATACGGTCCCTGCCCATATAAGGGATTATGTCATGACCAGAACAGTGACTTGACATTAGACTAGATTACCAAAGAAGACTGTGGAACTCTCATGTTAAAATATTAGTAAAGTGGAGATAAACTATGAGACAGTGGAGTGGGCTTGATATAAGTTCGACCACATTTTATAGATGAACTTACTGATATTTATTTATAATAAGATGTCCAGGGTGTAAGTGTTAGAGGCAAGCAAGATTCAAACTGACCTTTAATAGTATATAGTGTGTTTGTGTGCATGTCTGTGTCTGTACACGTTATAACTTGCTGGTTAGGGAGCAGCTCTTTACATGAGTCAGTAAAGCTGGTTGGAATAACGTAACTAGTCAGACTGCCAGGAACCAAAGAGATCCATCTTTCCAGCAGGACCCACACAGCCCAACAAGCCTTACCTTTTTATTCATGCTTAACTTTCACTACAGATTCAGACTCACTGGTGTGCATCTGGTTCAAGCTTGCCAATCTCTAGGTTGAGGATCCTGTGATGTTAAGGAGCAACCACCAGCCTGATAGGTATGGAGGAGGTGGCTCAGACACAACAGCTGAGGACCTGTGAACTATCTCCCCACCCCTACCCCCTCTAAAAAAAACCCCTAGATTAATCATTTCAGTGTATGAAGGTCTGCTTCACACTTAAAGGCCAGGTCATGTGCCCCTCTATGTGACTTCTTGGAGGAAATTAACAAGAAGTGGCTCTTATAGTGGAGTTATTAGAATAAGGTACATGGTTCAGTGGTAAAGAACCTGCCTGCCAATGCAGGAGATGCTAGAGACATGCATGGAGTAGATCCCTGGGTCAGGAAGATCCCCTGGAGAAGGAGATGGCAACCTATGCCACTACTCTTGCCTAGAAAATCCCATGGACAGAGGAGCCTAGAGGGGTACAGTCCATGGGGCTGCAAAGCGTGGACCATGACTGACCACACAGTAGAGGCACATGTACTTGCATTACTAGAGGAAGTTTGTACAAAGCAGTCTTCCCCAAATTGCGCCTTTTGGCTGACAAATTAGAAAAAGAAACTCCACCTGGATGAGTGCAGTTGTGGGCCAGTGTGCTCGGATGGGTGGTCTTGCTTCTAAGGGTCTGGGTGCCTTAAGCTTTGGGAAACTTGGCTGGGAATGAAGTCTGAGCATCTCACTCATCCAATATCGAGGAGAGATAGGATGAGAGCGTGGGTGCCTTTTGCTTTTGAGAGTTGGAGTAGATCCCATGCAGGGCTTCTCAACTAGGGAGACCCCAGCACTCTGGCCTTCCAGAATCCCCAGCTCCACCCACCTCTCCCTGTCAGCTAACGTGGCAGAGGCAGTTGGGCAGGGGTTGGGAGGCGGTTACTGGCTTGGGGCCCTGAAACACTGAGTAATTCCTAAGACGGCTGGGACTGAAGGCTCCATTCCAGACACTTCCACGTTGTCTAAAAGAAAAAAGAAAAAAAAAAAAAAAAAAACACCACCATCCAGCCCAAGCTGTTGGAGACAGATCCCTTGGCTCTGAAACAAGACCCATCCCTTCTTTGAAAGGACATTGTTGGAAAGTTCTACTGTATAGGAAAGCCAGGATTCTTTTCCCATTTTTTTTTAATAGGGGAGGGACCAGATCAAGAGTGAGGGCTGAGGGGGAGGGCTGAAGGCAATCACATCGCCCTTTCAGAAAGTTTTAAATCTATAACTGTTGACTTTTAAAGACAAAAATCTGAGCTTCCCTTCGGAGCATCTCCAATGAAATGATTGACCACTTTTATGGAGCCCCTGGTGCTGAGTTCATGCTGGAATCAATAAGTATGGTGTGGATGATCTCAGAAGAAACAAGGCAAGATATATTGCACATCAGATCCTATAAATGGCAACCCCGCATAGTCTACAAAAATAGGCTGTTGCAGCTGCACTCTGAGTGTTTATTTACTGGAGGAGAGAAAGGTAACGGTCAGGAAGAAGGGGAATCATGTCAGGATGTTACTGGAGTCAAGCAGATTGACTGCCTGGAGTGACATTCCTGGCTGCGTGGAGTGAGAAGACCAGCGCTTGTGTCAGAGACTGAGAAACCTGAGGTGTGGACTCGGAGTCCCAGCATTGATTTTAAATCAGATTCCAGGTTTCAGCGCAGTTAAGAGCTACTGCAAAAGTTTTGAGAAGAGACGTGGTGCGATCAAATTATTTTGGAGCAGTATGGTTTTTATTTTAATCAGGACAAACCACAGAGACCAGGGCCATGAGAGGATCAGCAAGTGAGATAATTCACTAACCAAACTGGCTTAGGAGCTGACAGTGTCTTTTCTGAAACTGACACATTAAAGCTACGGTAGACCCTACAGATAAGAGTTGTGGTGGTGGTGGGTTGGTTTTTTTTTGTTTTTTTTTTTCTGTCATTTTTATTCTGACAGACCTGGATCATCAGCTTAATTAGTTTTCCTTGTTTGTGTCCATAAACACCGAAAATATACTGTTTTATACCTTTATGTCTTTATTTATGACCATGGTTCAGACAAAGTGAAGATGAAAAGAGTCCAGGCTAGAAACGACTCAGTTGTTTCTTTATCCTATTTTAAAAAGAAACAATTCATGTTTTTCTTACTTTCTCATGATCAGCCTGACTCTTAAGAGGATTTTAGTCTGAAATCTGAATGTGCTTACCAACTGGGAAAAAATTTGACATTTACTTAATTTTGTCCCTTGGAAGTAAAAAAAAAAAAAAATTGGCAGGCTTATTAAACAACATGTCTGCTTATTTATTCCTCCAATCCCTCCCCAGGTTGCAGGCTGTTTTTCAAAGCTCCAATAGACCACTAACTCAGTTTTCTAAAGGTAATTTCCCAAAGCACTGCCTCTGGCCGTAGAAAATGCCACGTAGGTTTCTGGGTTTATAAAGGCTGAGAAAGCCACTTTGGTTACATTTGGAGCTTTTTTTGTGAGATTCTGGGTGGCAACACTCTGTTGCCAACATTATTCTTTCCTTCTGGGAAGAGCCATAATTGTACTTGGCTTGGTTAACACAAAGGCCTCTGAAAACTATGAAGCTGATCCCTCTAGCGTTCTTTTGTGAAGACTACAGTACAGAATGCTGCCTGGAGAAAAACAGCAGCAAAACACCGCAGACAATAGCTCCTGTAGTCAATCTGTTTTTCCGATGACATTAATAAAATGATTTGCAATGGCAATGCTGCATATAGGCAAAAGAGAACAATCTGTCTAGGTATTTCATGGGGGTACTGGGTTCGTATTATTGGAGAATGTGTGCCATTGAGAATTATCTGAACACATAGTAAACAATTTAAATGGCATAACCAGAGTTAGCAGAGGTGCGGATGCAATGTAAATATACTTCAGTTTCAGAAATGAATTTACTGCACAGTTTAGGATTATCTGACTATATTATAGGCTTTTTCTGTTCATACAAAGAGGAGAAAGGAGTTCATGGATTTTGCATTCTTTTTCCAGTACTTCCCGATGGTCAATAAGAAGAGGATACCATCTTCTTCATGTTTTATCTTTGACACTTTCTTCCACATTCAGATATTTGTTAAACGGCTGTTATATTCCAGGCACTGAAAATACATATACACATAAATGATAAGATAGAGTCACTTTCCTCAATAAGCTGCATTGTCTCCCTGGAAGAAAGACTCTTAACCAACTACAGAAGAGATATATACAAATTGCTAGCAACTCAAGGGAAATGATATTCATTATTAATATTAGCTCAAAGGAGGATGAACCTTTTAAACCAAGTTTCAAAGAAGGAGCAGGATCGAAAGTCCTCATATCAGAGACCACTCACAGTCTATAGCTTTGTCATCTTTGACTCATTCCCCTGGCTCACTAGCAGTTGCAGGGCATGCACTGGTGAGGTAGGCAGCTAAGCCCTTGGAGCTATGCGTCCTTTGTTTCTTGTGCCAAGTGCCTCTGGCTCCATCCAGTCTCTCTCCTGGTAGCTCCCATTCTCCACATAAATAAAGAGAGCTACACTATTGGAGCACCAGCTTTGGGTTAATGGATGTGAAGTAGAACTTGGAAGCATTATAGGGATAGGTATGGGCTCGCCTGGTGGCATAGATGATAAAGAATCTGCCTGTAGTGCAGTAGACCTGGGTTCAGTCTCTGGGTTGGGAAGATTCCCTGGAGAAGGAAATGGTTACCCACTCCAGTATTCTTAAAAAACATGATTCCTAGCAATGAATGCTGCCTGGAGAAACAGCAGCAAAACACCGCAGACAATAGCTCCTGTAGTCAATCTGTTTTTCCGATGACATTAATAAAATGATTTGCAATGGCAATGCTGCATATAGGCAAAAGAGAACAATCTGTCTAGGTATTTCATGGGGGTACTGGGTTCGTATTATTGGAGAATGTGTGCCATTGAGAATTATCTGAACACATAGTAAACAATTTAAATGGCATAACCAGAGTTAGCAGAGGTGCGGATGCAATGTAAATATACTTCAGTTTCAGAAATGAATTTACTGCACAGTTTAGGATTATCTGACTATATTATAGGCTTTTTCTGTTCATACAAAGAGGAGAAAGGATTTCATGGATTTTTGCATTCTTTTTCCAGTACTTCCCGATGGTCAATAAGAAGAGGATACCATCTTCTTCATGTTTTATCTTTGACACTTTCTTCCACATTCAGATATTTGTTAAACGGCTGTTATATTCCAGGCACTGAAAATACATATACACATAAATGATAAGATAGAGTCACTTTCCTCAATAAGCTGCATTGTCTCCCTGGAAGAAAGACTCTTAACCAACTACAGAAGAGATATATACAAATTGCTAGCAACTCAAGGGAAATGATATTCATTATTAATATTAGCTCAAAGGAGGATGAACCTTTTAAACCAAGTTTCAAAGAAGGAGCAGGATCGAAAGTCCTCATATCAGAGACCACTCACAGTCTATAGCTTTGTCATCTTTGACTCATTCCCCTGGCTCACTAGCAGTTGCAGGGCATGCACTGGTGAGGTAGGCAGCTAAGCCCTTGGAGCTATGCGTCCTTTGTTTCTTGTGCCAAGTGCCTCTGGCTCCATCCAGTCTCTCTCCTGGTAGCTCCCATTCTCCACATAAATAAAGAGAGCTACACTATTGGAGCACCAGCTTTGGGTTAATGGATGTGAAGTAGAACTTGGAAGCATTATAGGGATAGGTATGGGCTCGCCTGGTGGCATAGATGATAAAGAATCTGCCTGTAGTGCAGTAGACCTGGGTTCAGTCTCTGGGTTGGGAAGATTCCCTGGAGAAGGAAATGGTTACCCACTCCAGTATTCTTGCCTGGAAAATCCCATGGACAGAGGAGGCTAGAGGTCTTGGGGACCATGGGGTGGCAAAGAGTTGGACATGGGCTTGGGGCCCTTGGGGTTGCAAAGAGTTGGACATAACTGAGCAACTAGCACTCTTTTTTTTAGGGATAGGTATTGGGACTCCTGCTCTAGCTCTGAATTCTGAGCGAGAAGAGGTTCTGTAGACGCAAAACTAAGAGAAATCATGAGAGTAGAACAAGACCCATTGTGTGGCTAGAAACAGGTACCTCTTGAGGGAGTCTGACTATGTTAGATCATCTCCAAGAGCCTTTCTAGTTGTAAGAGCCCATGAATCAATTATCACAATTATTATCTAAAGCGCTGATTTGCCCAGAGAGAGTTGAGGTAGCTGCATAGCCACTCAAGACCCTACTGCTGTGATATTTCCACCCAACATTGCCTAACAAATTCTTGTGTCAGAAGGCCTCCAACAGAGATGATAATAGCAGTAACATTGATAAGGAAGTTTACCGGCTGGAAAACACTGAGATAGTTTCCAAACATTTCTGATTCTCTGGGGCTAAACTCTCAGTTTAGCACATGGAGATCACTTGATCCATTATATTAAATGTTACTATATTTACATTCTACATGTACAGTTAAAACCAAACCGCAGTCATAAAAGCTAAAAGCATATCAAGGGTCTTAAATTGTAGATCACTTGATCACAATTTGTATATATTTACATTCGTGCAGATCGAAGCCTCATATCAGAGACCACTCACAGTCTATAGCTTTGTCATTTGACTCATTCCCTGGCTCACTAGCAGTTGCAGGGCATGCACTGGTGAGGTAGGCAGCTAAGCCCTTGGAGCTATGCGTCCTTTGTTTCTTGTGCCAAGTGCCTCTGGCTCCATCCAGTCTCTCTCTGGTAGCTCCCATTCTCCACATAAATAAAGAGAGCTACACTATTGGAGCACCAGCTTTGGGTTAATGGATGTGAAGTAGAACTTGGAAGCATTATAGGGATAGGTATGGGCTCGCCTGGTGGCATAGATGATAAAGAATCTGCCTGTAGTGCAGTAGACCTGGGTTCAGTCTCTGGGTTGGGAAGATTCCCTGGAGAAGGAAATGGTTACCCACTCCAGTATTCTTGCCTGGAAAATCCCATGGACAGAGGAGGCTAGAGGTCTTGGGGACCATGGGGTGGCAAAGAGTTGGACATGGGCTTGGGGCCCTTGGGGTTGCAAAGAGTTGGACATAACTGAGCAACTAGCACTCTTTTTTTTAGGGATAGGTATTGGGACTCCTGCTCTAGCTCTGAATTCTGAGCGAGAAGAGGTTCTGTAGACGCAAAACTAAGAGAAATCATGAGAGTAGAACAAGACCCATTGTGTGGCTAGAAACAGGTACCTCTTGAGGGAGTCTGACTATGTTAGATCATCTCCAAGAGCCTTTCTAGTTGTAAGAGCCCATGAATCAATTATCACAATTATTATCTAAAGCGCTGATTTGCCCAGAGAGAGTTGAGGTAGCTGCATAGCCACTCAAGACCCTACTGCTGTGATATTTCCACCCAACATTGCCTAACAAATTCTTGTGTCAGAAGGCCTCCAACAGAGATGATAATAGCAGTAACATTGATAAGGAAGTTTACCGGCTGGAAAACACTGAGATAGTTTCCAAACATTTCTGATTCTCTGGGGCTAAACTCTCAGTTTAGCACATGGAGATCACTTGATCCATTATATTAAATGTTACTATATTTACATTCTACATGTACAGTTAAAACCAAACCGCAGTCATAAAAGCTAAAAGCATATCAAGGGTCTTAAATTGTAGAATGCACAATTGTGTAATTCAGTGTGAATGTCACTATAGTAATCAAACTATTTTACAAGCAGTTAAAGTAATATTATTATTACTTCGTAAAGGACTGGACTCTAGTGTTTTAATAGCTCCTTAATATTGTAACAACAATATGGTTCAATAGCAAAGGCACAGGAGGTTATATATATACCAAAATTACTCAAATGTAAAATGCCATTAGAGACCATATTGAACCAGAGGCTAAATAGGAGAATTGAGAGAATTCTAGATTTAAACTACCATGCTTATTTCTAACAGTCCTTTGGACATGAGAGAGTTTCTCTTGCAAAACATTTCCTCTAAACTGTGAGCTGACATTGGTATATTGAAATTGTCCCTGCATTCATCACAATGCACATGGTCGCATTCATCCTGCCAGTGTAAGATAATTTTTATCCATGCTCTCAGAAGAAATGGAATCCTAAATTAATTTAGGAATCAAGCTTTAAATATTTAAAAGGAAATCTGCCTTTCATAATGGGCAGATCCATTCATTAGAGACGGGGTATGGAGAATGAAGAACATGTTGTTGTGAAGTGGGGCACAAATGTAGTATGTCCTTGAAGTTGAAGAGTATCTCTAACACCTGAATTCCCCTGGGATCTACTGGCATTGGCAGATGAATGAGGCCATTTCAATGGTTGTGGCTCAACTTTCCCTGGTTCATTGGATTTATACGACTGAGGTTGGACTCAAGTAGCTTCAAAATGCCCATCCTTCTAGCAGATATTTTGAAAAGTATCTCCAGGTTTAAGTGACTTCCTCTGAAGGACTGCTACACGTTTGTACATCACCCTCCTCTGGTTTCCCCAGCATTATAGTTCCCCACCAATGATGCTTCTGCTTTCTCAGGGATGTAAACTCCCATGTCAGGCACTGCTTATTTTTACTGGGCACAAACAAAGGTTCTTTAGCATTCTGTATGTGTGCTAAGTCACTTCAGTCATGTCTGACTCTTTGTGACCCTATGGACAGTAGCCCACTAGGCTCCTCTATCCTTGGGATTCTCCAGGCAAGAATACTGGAGTGGCTGCCATGCCCTCCTCCAGGGGATCTTCCCAATCTAGGGATTGAACCTGAGTCTGTTAGGTCTGTTTGCGTTGACAGGCAGGTTTTCTACTACCAATGCCACTGGGAAGCTGATTAGCATCCTAGAGATTCTAAATCTACATAGGGGAGGAAGGGAGAGAAAGAAGAAGGGAAGATGGAAAAACGGAAGAGAACATTTTTCTCTCTGATTTTGTTTCATGATTAAAAATGTTGCTTATGTCCTGGTGTGTGACAGAGTAAAGCAGCTTTTGAAGGTTTTACTTATAGCCCTTTTTCCTTGAGATTCAGACACACTTAGGAAAAAGATCCAAAGGTAATAAACCTGAGATTCTGACTTATTTGTTTTCTTCTCAAAACTTTATATTTGTATCAAAAGAAATTGGGTAGATATGTTAATTTTAACTTTTAAAAAAAAGGAAAGAGAATTATCTCTAATTTAAGGTCCTGGGCTTTCCCAGTCTGTCCTGGCAATTTAACAGGGGAAACCAAACAGTCAGTTTAAAACTCCAAATTAACAATTTTATCAATTATTTATTGATTCATATTTCATTTGTGTATGAAGAAGACTTGATGACATCTAAGATAATTAGAGAAAAGACATGGTTAACAATGAAAGATGAAATCCAAAGGAAAGAATGGTAGGGAGAGTGCTTGGGAAGAAATGAAAGCAATTTACTCTGATAAAAAGGCATTAAAAAGACTAATGGAAAAAGACCTTGTCACTGAGGAAAATGAGAAAGAAGGAGACAGTGTTTACATCGATAGATTGTTCTCTGTCTTTATTTTCCATGGCACTAGATTGTTAAATTTTGCTAACTCTTCGATAGCACTCCTCGAGGGCTAAACTAAGAAATCCAATTACTTTTCTAGAAGCTGTAGTGATGACCAACTAAACTGTGACCCTTGGGGACAGTATTTGTATCCTTTGACAGCAATTAATGAAACCAATAAATCAATTAGTTAAATTAAATTAAGGTCCACCCAGCTGTTTCCACAGCCCATTCATGTGTAACTAAATGTGCTTATAAGGATGCCCTTGATGTGAAGCGGATACACCTCAAGTGATCTTTGCTGTCTTTATGTCCTTAACGTCTCCCATTTACAAAATTATAGTTATTCTACCTTTGACTTGACTCTATATCAGATGAACTTTGCTTGGAGGGGAGAGTTCTTGATAGAGGCCACAGAAATACTCTTTGTGTTGCTGAGTGAAAACTGCTAACACGGGGCCCTGCAGTCCTTTCTATTTATCCCATTATTAGATTTAAGAGCTCTCATTTTTCTTCCAAAATAATTGTTGTATCCAGACTTATTTTCTGTTTCAAAGAGGAGGCTCTTATCTCTCTTGACAATGCCGATTCCTCTGACTTCTTATAGCCCTTTTTCCTTGAGATTCAGACACACTTAGGAAAAAGATCCAAAGGTAATAAACCTGAGATTCTGACTTATTTGTTTTCTTCTCAAAACTTTATATTTGTATCAAAAGAAATTGGGTAGATATGTTAATTTTAACTTTTAAAAAAAAGGAAAGAGAATTATCTCTAATTTAAGGTCCTGGGCTTTCCCAGTCTGTCCTGGCAATTTAACAGGGGAAACCAAACAGTCAGTTTAAAACTCCAAATTAACAATTTTATCAATTATTTATTGATTCATATTTCATTTGTGTATGAAGAAGACTTGATGACATCTAAGATAATTAGAGAAAAGACATGGTTAACAATGAAAGATGAAATCCAAAGGAAAGAATGGTAGGGAGAGTGCTTGGGAAGAAATGAAAGCAATTTACTCTGATAAAAAGGCATTAAAAAGACTAATGGAAAAAGACCTTGTCACTGAGGAAAATGAGAAAGAAGGAGACAGTGTTTACATCGATAGATTGTTCTCTGTCTTTATTTTCCATGGCACTAGATTGTTAAATTTTGCTAACTCTTCGATAGCACTCCTCGAGGGCTAAACTAAGAAATCCAATTACTTTTCTAGAAGCTGTAGTGATGACCAACTAAACTGTGACCCTTGGGGACAGTATTTGTATCCTTTGACAGCAATTAATGAAACCAATAAATCAATTAGTTAAATTAAATTAAGGTCCACCCAGCTGTTTCCACAGCCCATTCATGTGTAACTAAATGTGCTTATAAGGATGCCCTTGATGTGAAGCGGATACACCTCAAGTGATCTTTGCTGTCTTTATGTCCTTAACGTCTCCCATTTACAAAATTATAGTTATTCTACCTTTGACTTGACTCTATATCAGATGAACTTTGCTTGGAGGGGAGAGTTCTTGATAGAGGCCACAGAAATACTCTTTGTGTTGCTGAGTGAAAACTGCTAACACGGGGCCCTGCAGTCCTTTCTATTTATCCCATTATTAGATTTAAGAGCTCTCATTTTTCTTCCAAAATAATTGTTGTATCCAGACTTATTTTCTGTTTCAAAGAGGAGGCTCTTATCTCTCTTGACAATGCCGATTCCTCTGACTTCTGCCTTCTTCTCTACAACCCTTCCCATTTTCCTCAGTGTCTCCCTGGCTTGGACTTGTCCCTCCATTTACTTCCCAGAGAAGGAAACTGTTTCTCTTTCTTCCCACCTCCTCACACACTGGCTTTCTCACTTGTCCAGTCAGTCTTCGCCACATTATGAACAGATTATAACAATGGCCTCCCATCATTGAACATCATTGAATTCACAAGCCTTCCCTGCTCTCCAGACATGGACACCATTGGCTGATCCCACCTTCTGGGACTGTTTGAGATTAGCCATGCTCCATACCCGGTCCTCACTGTCCTTCTCCACAGATGTCTTCTTTATTACATTCATGAATTCTTACATCTCCCAGTTCCTTCTGCATGTCCATTAAATATTGATCAAATACCTGCTTTTGGAAGGCATTGTTTTTGATTCTAAATAGTTCAGCCAAATTCCCTGCCACCAGAATACAGAGGATGGAGAATAACTTTAACGGGCTGGATCCTGGAAGGACATCATGGATGACACTTGTGTTAAATGACCAGAGTAGGAAGAAGAAAAATGTCATTTCAAACATAAGGAGCATGATGTGTCCAGATCTGGAGCCCATGAACTGATTTGAAATGGAATGTGATGGGAGTATTTTCTTTGGTTGATAATGTTGAAAAGCTGGGTTGTGGTCTGCCTCTAAAGAGCTTTGGGTGCTAGACTGAAGAGTTTAGACCCCTCCCCTTTTTGTTTTAGCAAGAACTGTGTTTGCTAAGATTTTAGGGCTAATTTTGATGTATATACCTATATGAGTGGCACATGATGCTTGTCAGCAGTGTGGGAGCTGGATTAGAGCCTGGAGTTAGAAAAACCATTTGGAAGCTCATTTCTGTTGGTCCAGGAGAGAAATGACTAGGACTTGAACCAGGACAGCTCCAGTGGGAATGGATACTCGACACCTGTGCAAGCAAGATGGGTAAAAATTATTTGATGCTGTGGATTGGGAGTGGGAGAAAGAGCTCTCATTTTCTTCCAAAATAATTGTTGTATCCAGACTTATTTTCTGTTTCAAAGAGGAGGCTCTTATCTCTCTTGACAATGCCGATTCCTCTGACTTCTGCCTTCTTCTCTACAACCCTTCCCATTTTCCTCAGTGTCTCCCTGGCTTGGACTTGTCCCTCCATTTACTTCCCAGAGAAGGAAACTGTTTCTCTTTCTTCCCACCTCCTCACACACTGGCTTTCTCACTTGTCCAGTCAGTCTTCGCCACATTATGAACAGATTATAACAATGGCCTCCCATCATTGAACATCATTGAATTCACAAGCCTTCCCTGCTCTCCAGACATGGACACCATTGGCTGATCCCACCTTCTGGGACTGTTTGAGATTAGCCATGCTCCATACCCGGTCCTCACTGTCCTTCTCCACAGATGTCTTCTTTATTACATTCATGAATTCTTACATCTCCCAGTTCCTTCTGCATGTCCATTAAATATTGATCAAATACCTGCTTTTGGAAGGCATTGTTTTTGATTCTAAATAGTTCAGCCAAATTCCCTGCCACCAGAATACAGAGGATGGAGAATAACTTTAACGGGCTGGATCCTGGAAGGACATCATGGATGACACTTGTGTTAAATGACCAGAGTAGGAAGAAGAAAAATGTCATTTCAAACATAAGGAGCATGATGTGTCCAGATCTGGAGCCCATGAACTGATTTGAAATGGAATGTGATGGGAGTATTTTCTTTGGTTGATAATGTTGAAAAGCTGGGTTGTGGTCTGCCTCTAAAGAGCTTTGGGTGCTAGACTGAAGAGTTTAGACCCCTCCCCTTTTTGTTTTAGCAAGAACTGTGTTTGCTAAGATTTTAGGGCTAATTTTGATGTATATACCTATATGAGTGGCACATGATGCTTGTCAGCAGTGTGGGAGCTGGATTAGAGCCTGGAGTTAGAAAAACCATTTGGAAGCTCATTTCTGTTGGTCCAGGAGAGAAATGACTAGGACTTGAACCAGGACAGCTCCAGTGGGAATGGATACTCGACACCTGTGCAAGCAAGATGGGTAAAAATTAGTGTTGATTTGATGCTGTGGATTGGGAGTGGGGAGAAAATGTACAGATAACTAATGTTTCTGAAATAATTTTTAAGATAATGTCATGCTTCTGGGCGAACATTTCAATGCTTTCTAATTGCCTCATTTCAGTGTTTGAAATATAGTTTCTATATTAATTAAAGTCCTTTTGGTTACAAGTGAAGGAAGCTGATTCCCCTCCCAGCACCCCTCACCCTCACTACCCACATAAAAGTGATATTAGCAGGATACTGGGTTGTTTTACAGAGTGCCAGAAAGATTGGATGATATAGTACTATAACGGGCAGAAATTAAAGTAGTGACAGACACCTGAAAATAACTAACTCATGATTTCTCTCTAGAAATCTGACTCCCAGACCTCCAGTCTCAGGGTTTCCCCAGGTCACACCTGCATACCCTTGGGATCTGAATGGGCCAACTTTGGGTCAGTTGTTTCCCCTAGCCTCATTCAAACAGAACTCTTGTGACGTGGTCAGGCAGTACAGCTTTGGCTACCAGAGGCTACTTCCTTGTCTTTTAAGGTTGATATCTAAGAAAGAGAGGACTCTTTGTGAGTTGGACAGATACTTTAGAACATAGGAAGATACCTTCCTTATATTCTAAGTTGTTTTGAGTTATGTAACCCACCTACCAATGCAGGAGACCCAGGTTCAATCCCTGGGTTGGGATGATCTTCTGGAGAAGGGAATGGCTATCCACTCCAGTATTCTGGCATAGAGAATTGCATGGAGAGAGGAGCCTGGTGGGCTACAGTCCATGGGGTCACAAAGAGTCAGACATGATTGAGTGACTAAACAATAACAGTAACTCATCTGAGAATCTGATGAACACTGATGACTCTCTTCCACAAAAGTTCATCACAAAAGTATATAAAGAGCTTATGTGTTGCTTGAAAATTATCCACAAATCCCAGATCAAGAATTTAGACCCTCCCTTTTGTTTTAGCAAGAACTGTGTTTGCTAAGATTTTAGGGCTAATTTTGATGTATATACCTATATGAGTGGCACATGATGCTTGTCAGCAGTGTGGGAGCTGGATTAGAGCCTGGAGTTAGAAAAACCATTTGGAAGCTCATTTCTGTTGGTCCAGGAGAGAAATGACTAGGACTTGAACCAGGACAGCTCCAGTGGGAATGGATACTCGACACCTGTGCAAGCAAGATGGGTAAAAATTAGTGTTGATTTGATGCTGTGGATTGGGAGTGGGGAGAAAATGTACAGATAACTAATGTTTCTGAAATAATTTTTAAGATAATGTCATGCTTCTGGGCGAACATTTCAATGCTTTCTAATTGCCTCATTTCAGTGTTTGAAATATAGTTTCTATATTAATTAAAGTCCTTTTGGTTACAAGTGAAGGAAGCTGATTCCCCTCCCAGCACCCCTCACCCTCACTACCCACATAAAAGTGATATTAGCAGGATACTGGGTTGTTTTACAGAGTGCCAGAAAGATTGGATGATATAGTACTATAACGGGCAGAAATTAAAGTAGTGACAGACACCTGAAAATAACTAACTCATGATTTCTCTCTAGAAATCTGACTCCCAGACCTCCAGTCTCAGGGTTTCCCCAGGTCACACCTGCATACCCTTGGGATCTGAATGGGCCAACTTTGGGTCAGTTGTTTCCCCTAGCCTCATTCAAACAGAACTCTTGTGACGTGGTCAGGCAGTACAGCTTTGGCTACCAGAGGCTACTTCCTTGTCTTTTAAGGTTGATATCTAAGAAAGAGAGAACTCTTTGTGAGTTGGACAGATACTTTAGAACATAGGAAGATACCTTCCTTATATTCTAAGTTGTTTTGAGTTATGTAACCCACCTACCAATGCAGGAGACCCAGGTTCAATCCCTGGGTTGGGATGATCTTCTGGAGAAGGGAATGGCTATCCACTCCAGTATTCTGGCATAGAGAATTGCATGGAGAGAGGAGCCTGGTGGGCTACAGTCCATGGGGTCGCAAAGAGTCAGACATGATTGAGTGACTAAACAATAACAGTAACTCATCTGAGAATCTGATGAACACTGATGACTCTCTTCCCACAAAATATGTTCATCACAAAAGTATATAAAGAGCTTATGTGTTGCTTGAAAATTATCCACAAATCCCAGATCAAGAAACTGTTGCCTGAAGAATAAAGTCTGCACTTGTTAGCGTGACTTTGCAAGATCTTCATGATTTGGTTTCTATGAGCCTCTCACATCCTACTTCTTCTCTCCTCAAACACTCACATGTACAAAACAAATTAACTTCCCAGCACTGAATCTTGAATCATGTCATTTCTCCTTTCTACAAGGAATGCCCAAGTCCTCTTATCGAAATCCTACTCATTCTTTTATGGTCAAACTGAAAACCTGTTCCTTTTATGATGTCTTCTTTGACTCATCCATCAATACAAGGACAATTTCCTCTCTTCTTGTTATAACAATACTTCCTGCCTGTTTCTCTCACAACATTTATTACTTTCTTCTTTACATTAGGATTTCTATATAGTTTACTTCTGCTCTTAGAGTATAAGATCCTCAAAAGTAGGGCCAGGGTGCCATTCAGCTTCATACCTGCATTTCTAGTGTTCTCTGCAAAGGCAAGACACTCAACAAATGCTTATCAAATGAAAGAAAGGCTACTTACTGAGATAGAAAGTGTACCTGTCTAATTTTATCTTGCTTGTATTTTTACAAACTCTTTTCTTCTTTTTATTTCTTTATTTTACTAGAGAAATTACTCCTTTTCTTTTCCTTTTTATTGTACTCATTTTGTTGAGCTTTACATTTTATCTCTGCTTCCTTCCTGGAAAATTCCCATCTCTCTTTTTCTTTTTTCTTAATTTTCCTCTGGAGACAGATTTTCCACCTTTGGTATACACACACACACACACACACACACACAATTTGAGTGACTATCATGTTTTCATTTGTTCTCCAGTCCGCAACTTCTGTCTGCTTTCCTTTGTTCACAGGAGGGAAAATTCTGATCAGTTCAAGAAGCACCCTCCTTTCATTGAAAGGCATTGTTTTCAGATTCACTAATGAGAGCTAGAAATTCACAGCAGAGAAAACAGTGTTTGGATAGCTGATATTTGTGTTTCAGGCATTGCGCTTATTCCCCCTTCATTCTAATATTGTCACTTATTTAAAAGATGATAGTCACAGATTTAGAAAGCACTACTGAAATATTTAACTTTAGCTGAATGAGAGGTCTCTCGCTCTTTGTTTGAACAAAATGACCCAGTAGGAATCTTTTCCCTGGATGGACTCTTCTGGATGCCCACAGTCTTTCGAACCTACTCCATTCTTCTTCCTCAAACACTCACATGTACAAAACAAATTAACTTCCCAGCACTGAATCTTGAATCATGTCATTTCTCCTTTCTACAAGGAATGCCCAAGTCCTCTTATCGAAATCCTACTCATTCTTTTATGGTCAAACTGAAAACCTGTTCCTTTTATGATGTCTTCTTTGACTCATCCATCAATACAAGGACAATTTCCTCTCTTCTTGTTATAACAATACTTCCTGCCTGTTTCTCTCACAACATTTATTACTTTCTTCTTTACATTAGGATTTCTATATAGTTTACTTCTGCTCTTAGAGTATAAGATCCTCAAAAGTAGGGCCAGGGTGCCATTCAGCTTCATACCTGCATTTCTAGTGTTCTCTGCAAAGGCAAGACACTCAACAAATGCTTATCAAATGAAAGAAAGGCTACTTACTGAGATAGAAAGTGTACCTGTCTAATTTTATCTTGCTTGTATTTTTACAAACTCTTTTCTTCTTTTTATTTCTTTATTTTACTAGAGAAATTACTCCTTTTCTTTTCCTTTTTATTGTACTCATTTTGTTGAGCTTTACATTTTATCTCTGCTTCCTTCCTGGAAAATTCCCATCTCTCTTTTTCTTTTTTCTTAATTTTCCTCTGGAGACAGATTTTCCACCTTTGGTATACACACACACACACACACACACACACAATTTGAGTGACTATCATGTTTTCATTTGTTCTCCAGTCCGCAACTTCTGTCTGCTTTCCTTTGTTCACAGGAGGGAAAATTCTGATCAGTTCAAGAAGCACCCTCCTTTCATTGAAAGGCATTGTTTTCAGATTCACTAATGAGAGCTAGAAATTCACAGCAGAGAAAACAGTGTTTGGATAGCTGATATTTGTGTTTCAGGCATTTCGCTCATTCCCACTCCATTCTAATATTTTCACTTCTTTGAAAGATGATATTCACAGATTTAGAAATCACCACTGAAATATTTAACTTTAGCTGAATGAGAGGTCTCTCTCTCTTTGTTTGAACAAAATGACCCAGTAGGAATCTTTTCCCTGGATGGACTCTTCTGGACGGAGTTGGAGGTGGTGGGGAGGGGCTTGCTGTGCATGGAAGAATAGCATCCTCTGCTGGTGAGAAGGGTCCTGAGGCTTGAGAAGCCTGAGTTTGGATAGCCAATAAAACTTGGCAAGGTTCTTGGCTGGAGTATTCATTACAGTTTGGGAATCAATTCAAGGTTTCTTGTACTCACCACCGATGCTATAACTGAGGCTTATTTAAGTTTATACCATAGAAGATCAGAAACAAACCATCACTTCTTCATCAGGACTTCCTGGATTGTTAAGCATTATTCTCAACTCCCTTGAGAATTCTCATCATGTTATTATGATTCCATAACAAGGTATGTTGATTCAAATGGACCAATTTGATGTCATCATCGTCATCAAATATTTCTTCAGAAACCAGCTTTGGTGGTGTTCTTGAGGTCTCTATTCTCTATGTGGCCGCTTTCTTAGTGAGGCAATCTCGTGTAATGATGTCTCTTTGGTGTTTACAAGCCCTGGACCAAGGTCCACAATTCAAGAAATTTCCATCATTAAATGAAATTTCCATCTGTGGCAAGTATGCATGAAAATGAGTGTACCTTGTGTTTATTTTAAAACTATCATGCTTGACATTTTCTTCTGTCTGATAAAGATCGTGCTGGCTCAGTTTGTCTTCTCCCTTGGATGCCTACAGGTAAACTCACTCACTCCAAATTAACAGCTTTCTCATGTAATTCATTGCAGTTTTTTTCAAAAAGTGGCATCTTTCTGGGAAAGGAGGAAAAATAAGCTTAGATAGAATTAAGGACAAATAATCAGTTGGCAAGGATGCCAAATTCCGTAAGGTTTATGAACTACAACATCTCATCCATCCATCTTCACAGTTGTCAGGCACACAAAGTTCTTGGTTTTAGTAAGACTGGCAAGTCCCCTAGAGTGGCCCTGTACTGTATGAAGAGACCTGAAAAGAGGAGAGAGCTCCAGGAGCCTTTTCAATCGAAGTGCCCTCTTTCTAGATATTCTTCATAGGATCCTGATGGTGGGCAGTTTCTTTCATTAGAATACTTCAAGGCCTATGGAACCATGGAGTTGATTTCTGTTTCTAGTCCATTTAGAATTAAATAAGGATTCAGTATCTTATCAGCACATTCCCTAAATGTCAAATTAGTCTCAAGGTAAGGCATTTATTTTCAAGAGTGATACCCATTTTTTACCCTCAGGAGGCCAATGCAGGTCTGAACCAATTCCAGTTTTATCAAAATGTTCTTCGCTGTAGTTTCAAAGAGAAGGCTAACATCTAGTAGTTAATATGCACGTATATTCTTTTGCATTACAATCATGAGTATACCCACTCATAGTTCTATATTCTAATTTCTTTATGATGGGAGCAATTAGCATTAAACTATCTTTGAGCTTATTATGATGACAATGGATGCTTTAATCATAGTCATAACTATAATTATCATCACAAATACAGTGGCTATTAAACTAAATTTTAATAACTCACTCTATCATTAAGATAATTGTTATTGTTAACTTTGTGCCCTCTTTGAAACTGCGTCATAATGAATAATTGATGGAAAAGTGGAAATACGAATCACAAAGAACAGAAAAAGAAATCCTGTTTCCTGTGTTAATAGGCCGAATACCAAAAGTTTACTTAAAAATGTGTGGTCAGAAACTCGACATATTAGTCTCAGTAGTATTAATAGTTTTGTGAATGCTGTCGAGTTTTCCAGTGAGCTTCTGCCTCCACATCCCTCTGTAGTGCTAAGTTGCTCGGTCATGTCTGACTCTTTGTGAGCCCGTGGACTGTAGCCCACCAGGCTCTTCTGTTCATGGAATTCTCCAGGCAAGGATGCTGGAGTGGATTGCCATTCCCTTCTCCAGGGCATCTTCTTGACCCAAAGATTGAACCCGGGTCTCCTGCATTGCAGGCAGATTCTTTACCACCTGAGCCACCAGAGAAGCCCTCAGATCTCTTTAAACCATCATATAGCTTAACATAAATTTAATAGGAGAAGTGAGAATTGGGAAAAATCAAGCCATGATTCAAGGGTGAGCCAGAGAACAAATTTTCCTTTTTTTCTTAGAAGCCACACTGATTATTGGCAAAATTTAGTGAAATCTTCTCTCCCCTCCAGTCTTTGGCGTGCCACTTTCCCTGACTTCAGCTGAATCCTCTGTGGTGGAATCCCACCAAAAAGTCATGCCAGAACGGTGGAGAAGTGACTGCTTGGCATCTTCATTGGCTCACTGAGCAGAGGGAATAAATGTAAACCTTGGGAGCAGTCTCCAGCCCACTTGTCTGGAGCAAGTCCTTGCAGATAGCTGGTCTCTTGCTCATTTGATTCGCAGTGTCTGAGTGCCAGCACTGTGGGAGGCACTTGTTGTTCTCCGAGACTTGGGATGTCAATGAAGAAGTCTGGAGATGAGTAACCTTTTGTGCCTCTGTCGTTCCTCTTTCACCCTCAAGGGACCATCAGCAGGTTGGTTTCCACAGCCTCTCCTACCACTGCCCTCTCCTGGCCATTCTTGGCCTCATAGTTCAGTTCTTAATTCCCATCTGCTGTAACTACTGCTGTTGATTCGCATACTTCTGCAGTCTTCCCTTGACATCCTCACCAGACACTGACAACCCAAGTGCTCCCAATTTGTTTCCCTAGACACATTAATTAATCATCTACCATATCGCCAACACTGTGTGTGAGGTATTATTCCTCTGCTTAAAAATCTTTACAGCTTTCTTTTGCCTGTAAAATAGACCACATCTCTTAACAAGACTCTCCAAGATTCAGCCTTAAAGTATTCTGCCAGAATTACCTCCCACTAGGCTTTGTCGTTTACCCTATACCCGCTGATTCTGCCCAGAATTACCTCCACGTGAACCGTGGACCTGTAGCCCACCAGGCTCTTCTGTTCATGGAATTCTCCAGGCAAGGATGCTGGAGTGGATTGCCATTCCCTTCTCCAGGGCATCTTCTTGACCCAAAGATTGAACCCGGGTCTCCTGCATTGCAGGCAGATTCTTTACCACCTGAGCCACCAGAGAAGCCCTCAGATCTCTTTAAACCATCATATAGCTTAACATAAATTTAATAGGAGAAGTGAGAATTGGGAAAAATCAAGCCATGATTCAAGGGTGAGCCAGAGAACAAATTTTCCTTTTTTTCTTAGAAGCCACACTGATTATTGGCAAAATTTAGTGAAATCTTCTCTCCCCTCCAGTCTTTGGCGTGCCACTTTCCCTGACTTCAGCTGAATCCTCTGTGGTGGAATCCCACCAAAAAGTCATGCCAGAACGGTGGAGAAGTGACTGCTTGGCATCTTCATTGGCTCACTGAGCAGAGGGAATAAATGTAAACCTTGGGAGCAGTCTCCAGCCCACTTGTCTGGAGCAAGTCCTTGCAGATAGCTGGTCTCTTGCTCATTTGATTCGCAGTGTCTGAGTGCCAGCACTGTGGGAGGCACTTGTTGTTCTCCGAGACTTGGGATGTCAATGAAGAAGTCTGGAGATGAGTAACCTTTTGTGCCTCTGTCGTTCCTCTTTCACCCTCAAGGGACCATCAGCAGGTTGGTTTCCACAGCCTCTCCTACCACTGCCCTCTCCTGGCCATTCTTGGCCTCATAGTTCAGTTCTTAATTCCCATCTGCTGTAACTACTGCTGTTGATTCGCATACTTCTGCAGTCTTCCCTTGACATCCTCACCAGACACTGACAACCCAAGTGCTCCCAATTTGTTTCCCTAGACACATTAATTAATCATCTACCATATCGCCAACACTGTGTGTGAGGTATTATTCCTCTGCTTAAAAATCTTTACAGCTTTCTTTTGCCTGTAAAATAGACCACATCTCTTAACAAGACTCTCCAAGATTCAGCCTTAAAGTATTCTGCCAGAATTACCTCCCACTAGGCTTTGTCGTTTACCCTATACCTCAGTGACATGATTCTAGTTCTCTAAACACACTTGACACACATTTTCACATCTTTTTATGTTCACTCACGCTGTTCCCTCTGCCAGGAATGATTCCCCTTATTCTCTTGTCAAATTCTTGTTAATCCTTCCAGACCAATTTAGAATTTTTCTTTTTTCATGAAACATTTCCTGACTACTACCCCTCTTCTTGCCTTAAATTTAGGAATAACAAAAGAGAAACAGAAATGGGATTAGTGGCCTTTTCCTATGTCTTTATGTAGACCTCCAGAGTAGTGCCTCATTTAGCATGTATTTTTCATTTAACTACTGTGTGCCGGACACTGTTAGAGATTCAGAAGATAAAATGGACAAAGACCCTGACCCCAAGGAATTTGCATTCTTATATTTTAGCCTGAGAAACTAGATAGATTTGCCATTTGCTTGTCAAAAGACCATGAGAGGAACAGATTTAAGGGTAAAAATCACAAGTTCAATGCTGGACTTGTTGAGTGTGAAATGCTCTTGGATATACACAGGGAAGGAAGATGGTATCAGCAGGTAGATGGATAGAGGAGTCTAATACCTGGGGGTGGGGGGAATGTTTGTATTGAGGAATCACCGGCATCTGTAAGGTACTTTAAAGTCACTAGGTTGAATGAGAACAGAAAAAAGAAGAGGTTTCAGAGCTGAACCTCTGGGAGACTTGAATGCTAGAAAGAGGGGAAGAAACTAGCCCCAGAGACCCATGGGAGCCACCAGTGAGATGGAAGGAGACCCAGGCAGCAGTGCTGAGTGAAGAAGGCGTTTCAGGGTGGAAGATCGAGCGCAACTGGGTCAGTGTTGGTAACTAAGCAGCTGCCTTTCGATCATCAGGGATCTGCTCAGTGGTGACTTCATTTCTGGTGGGTTAAGGGGTCAAAGCCTGACCCCATGAGTGACTCGAAGGAGAAGAGAAGAGTGGAGGCAGCAAATACAGACAACTGGTTCTAGTGTTGTAGGATAAAGGAAGTAGAGAACTCAGGAAATGGCTAAAGGAGATGTGAGCGGAGATCTTACTTTTTTTTGCATGATGATGGACTGATCCTGCCGAGACAGAACGCTTGAGGACCCATGTGAGAGGGACACGTGCAGCAATAGTGTCCATGAACAGGCCAGAGAGCAGATGGCCTTGGGAGCACTGACCATTTACCCGCTGCCATGGGAGCAATGTCACGTGGGCTCAGATGCTGGCATCTCGGTAGATGTGATGGTCAGGATGGTGGTGATGACTGTGGCAGTTCAATTCTCACTGCTCTCCCCACCGAGTGAAATGAAGAGCCAGTTCAGTTGAGATTCAAAAGCAGGAAAGAGGCTTAGAGATTTGAAGGGAGAACAGAAAGAGGAAAGTCGTGATCCTGAATTCATCTTGCTTGTATTCTTCTATTGATTTTTATCTCTCTTTTCTGATTGAACTCTCCCCACCAAACTTCTGGCAGAATGTCTTCCCAGAGAAACGGGCCTGAGAAATATTGGCCACATTAATTGATTGGAAACCTTCCTCTTCAGAGTCTGGGCCAAGGCAGTCATGGCAGAAGGCTTTGACCAATTAGACTACTCTCTAAGTATTTTCTAATTTAAATATTTAAATGTACCCAAATCCCTTCCATCTTTCTCTGTTTTAAAGTAGGAAGTCAACATACTTGCATCCCAGTCACATTTTGCAAAAACATGTTTCTGCTAACAGATAAAAGTTGAGTTGTGAAATACATCTCCTTTAAGGATTTAACCAGGCTTCCAAAATGCTCTTTGTTGTGGGATTTGCAACCAGATGGGAAACTCTAGACTCTGGATGTTAACAGTATTCCAGTAATTACAGAAAAATAGCTTCATTTTGTGTAAACAAAATGAGCATATATATGTAAAACACGATGACATTGTAAGTAGATATGCAAATAAGAGAGGAAAAGCATAGTTAAATTGCTTATGGTTTATACAAATGAAAATGGAAAAAAGATTGCTTGTTAATGAACCAGTGCACACCTAGAAAATACTGTCTCTACTGCTTACATTCCCCCATCATGGTTTTAGGCACTGAGCTAGCATTTAGCTGAATATTTGATATAAATATTTGATTCTCAGAGATATTGGTCTTAGAGGCAAGTGGCCCTTGCTTTAAAATGTTGGAAAACTGCTTAGTGATATAAAGTGTAAAAGCAATGATGAATGCAATAGGAATCTAGTTTGGACTAGATCAGTTAGGGAAGGCTTCCTGGAGGAGGCAGCCTTTGCATATTGGAGAACTCATTTCTCTGAGGGCACCTTATGCTCAGAAGACTTAGCATTCTGGCATTCAACTCCTGTTGTTTGTGGCTGGCTCTCCAGTTGATTTTTTATGTTTGTAAATCACGTCACAACTAAAGTGTTACTCAACAAACACACAGTGAGAACCTACTACTAGGTTCCTTGGTTCTGTAGGAGGTTGATTCTTGTGCTTTCTTTTTGGCTTTCAATACACTCTTGCTGTATATTAATCTTTTCCTCTCTTCCAGGAAAAGTGTCTGTCGAGGTAGACCCCTATAAAATACTGGCATGAAGAATTTAACCAGTGGCTCCTGAGTTGCTGCTCAGTGAAAGAGGAAAGTTGAGGGGATGCATTAGGCATCTATGGGGGTGCACCGGGCCATCTGTTTTGAGTTTAGTGTCCGAGCAAAAGGGAATTTTCCTTCTTGAATGGGCTTTGTCTCCGCTCCCACTGCAGAAAATGCTGACTGCTGCCAGGTTCCTACACCACATTCTGGTCTCTCGGATATAAAAGGACAAAGCATGACTGTGGTTCTTCATTTAGCACATACTCAACATTCACTTACTATGTGTCAAGGAACTTCTCTGGTGGCTCAGCAGTAAAAAAAAATCCACCTGCAATGCAGGAGCCACAGGAGATGAAGGATTGATGCCTGGGTTGGGAAGATCCCTTGGAAAAGGAAATGGCAACCCACTCCAGTGTTCTTGCCTGGAGAATCCCATGGACAGAGGAGCCTGGCAGACTACAGCCCATGGGGTCGCAAAGAGTTGGACACAACTGAAGTGACTGAGCATGCGCACATGTACCCTGATGACTCCTGAGGGTGCCTCCCATAGGTTTGGGCCCTGCTTGAAGATTGCAAAGGGGGAAATGTCTCTACTGCTTACATCCATGGTTTTAGGCACTGAGCAAATTTAGCTGAATATTTGATATAAATATTTGATTCTCAGAGATATTGGTCTTAGAGGCAAGTGGCCCTTGCTTTAAAATGTTGGAAAACTGCTTAGTGATATAAAGTGTAAAAGCAATGATGAATGCAATAGGAATCTAGTTTGGACTAGATCAGTTAGGGAAGGCTTCCTGGAGGAGGCAGCCTTTGCATATTGGAGAACTCATTTCTCTGAGGGCACCTTATGCTCAGAAGACTTAGCATTCTGGCATTCAACTCCTGTTGTTTGTGGCTGGCTCTCCAGTTGATTTTTTATGTTTGTAAATCACGTCACAACTAAAGTGTTACTCAACAAACACACAGTGAGAACCTACTACTAGGTTCCTTGGTTCTGTAGGAGGTTGATTCTTGTGCTTTCTTTTTGGCTTTCAATACACTCTTGCTGTATATTAATCTTTTCCTCTCTTCCAGGAAAAGTGTCTGTCGAGGTAGACCCCTATAAAATACTGGCATGAAGAATTTAACCAGTGGCTCCTGAGTTGCTGCTCAGTGAAAGAGGAAAGTTGAGGGGATGCATTAGGCATCTATGGGGGTGCACCGGGCCATCTGTTTTGAGTTTAGTGTCCGAGCAAAAGGGAATTTTCCTTCTTGAATGGGCTTTGTCTCCGCTCCCACTGCAGAAAATGCTGACTGCTGCCAGGTTCCTACACCACATTCTGGTCTCTCGGATATAAAAGGACAAAGCATGACTGTGGTTCTTCATTTAGCACATACTCAACATTCACTTACTATGTGTCAAGGAACTTCTCTGGTGGCTCAGCAGTAAAAAAAAATCCACCTGCAATGCAGGAGCCACAGGAGATGAAGGATTGATGCCTGGGTTGGGAAGATCCCTTGGAAAAGGAAATGGCAACCCACTCCAGTGTTCTTGCCTGGAGAATCCCATGGACAGAGGAGCCTGGCAGACTACAGCCCATGGGGTCGCAAAGAGTTGGACACAACTGAAGTGACTGAGCATGCGCACATGTACCCTGATGACTCCTGAGGGTGCCTCCCATAGGTTTGGGCCCTGCTTGAAGATTGCAGTCAAGATTATGGTGGGTGAAACTGGGTAAGCTGTCTACTTAAAGAGGTCTACCTGAACAAGTCTCATTTCAGTCTGGGTGCTACATGATATCTACCAGCTTTGGCCCATCTACCACTTACCATTCCACATGGAGAGGAATAATCTGACTCAAGACTATTTTTATTTTAATGTCTAACCCCAGTGTGTCTGAATGAATGGATGCAGACTCACTGTGGAACTGGCTGGGGGAAAGGGACTGGCAGGACTCAGATTTTGTTTAAATGAATCATTGTTCGGGCATTCATCGATGACAATATGAGACATGATTGCTCCAGCCTCTGCTGTCAGGTGGCCTGATTCACTGAGATACGGAGCAGAGTGGGGAATGGTGTGCCTCTAGAGAGAGACTTGAGCCATGAATGCAGTAGTTTCTTTGGAATCAGGTGGAAAAAGAAATCTGATTTTGTGTTTATTCAGTCGCTGAAGAAGTTAGCTATAACAGTAATCCATTAGAGACAGACATTTGACTTGAAGACTTTCTCCCTTCCGTGAGCCGGGACTCCTCAAAGAAGTGGGGACTCCTCGCTGGCTGGCCACCTGCACTCAGGCCCTTCTCCCTGAGAGATGGGGTCTGTTAACCAGTAGAGAATAAAGCCCAGGGTAGATAGGAGAGGAACATAGCCCAGGAGAAGGGGGCCTGCTTGAAAACATTTCAGGAGCAAGCACATTGAGATTAGTCTTTCACTTATCCTATTGATGAAAAAAAATATTGCTACAGTAGAAAATCACGATATGTATACCTATGGCTGATTCGCCTGGCTGTACAGCAGAAAATAACACAACATTATATAGCAACTAGACTAATAAAAATTTAAAAAGTCGTAAACACCTTTTTCTTTTTTAACCAAAAAAGTGTTTCTGTTTTTAAACACATAGCAAGTTGGATATAGTCTGACTTACAGAAGCACACAGAGCTTCTGCTTCAGTGTCGGCAAGCTGCTATGCAGAGAACACAGGGAGGAGCCCCGACTTGCACCTCTCACTTGCACACTGCAGGGATGAAAACAGCTATGGAATCAGCTCTGGGAGGAGGCAACAAGAGAGAAGCGGAAGCCACACTATCTGCTTACTTCACCTTTTGAAGAGAAAGCACTTCAGCTTCCTTTATGACTCTGGAATAGGTGTCTGACCTAAAAAATAAACCTTGATCCTTACCAGAGCTCAGTATTGGTTCGCTCTAGGGCTGTCCCTCGTCTCTTGCTGGAGATAACTGCAGTGCTTTCTAGGGCTGACTCAAGACTATTTTTATTTTAATGTCTAACCCCAGTGTGTCTGAATGAATGGATGCAGACTCACTGTGGAACTGGCTGGGGGAAAGGGACTGGCAGGACTCAGATTTTGTTTAAATGAATCATTGTTCGGGCATTCATCGATGACAATATGAGACATGATTGCTCCAGCCTCTGCTGTCAGGTGGCCTGATTCACTGAGATACGGAGCAGAGTGGGGAATGGTGTGCCTCTAGAGAGAGACTTGAGCCATGAATGCAGTAGTTTCTTTGGAATCAGGTGGAAAAAGAAATCTGATTTTGTGTTTATTCAGTCGCTGAAGAAGTTAGCTATAACAGTAATCCATTAGAGACAGACATTTGACTTGAAGACTTTCTCCCTTCCGTGAGCCGGGACTCCTCAAAGAAGTGGGGACTCCTCGCTGGCTGGCCACCTGCACTCAGGCCCTTCTCCCTGAGAGATGGGGTCTGTTAACCAGTAGAGAATAAAGCCCAGGGTAGATAGGAGAGGAACATAGCCCAGGAGAAGGGGGCCTGCTTGAAAACATTTCAGGAGCAAGCACATTGAGATTAGTCTTTCACTTATCCTATTGATGAAAAAAAATATTGCTACAGTAGAAAATCACGATATGTATACCTATGGCTGATTCGCCTGGCTGTACAGCAGAAAATAACACAACATTATATAGCAACTAGACTAATAAAAATTTAAAAAGTCGTAAACACCTTTTTCTTTTTTAACCAAAAAAGTGTTTCTGTTTTTAAACACATAGCAAGTTGGATATAGTCTGACTTACAGAAGCACACAGAGCTTCTGCTTCAGTGTCGGCAAGCTGCTATGCAGAGAACACAGGGAGGAGCCCCGACTTGCACCTCTCACTTGCACACTGCAGGGATGAAAACAGCTATGGAATCAGCTCTGGGAGGAGGCAACAAGAGAGAAGCGGAAGCCACACTATCTGCTTACTTCACCTTTTGAAGAGAAAGCACTTCAGCTTCCTTTATGACTCTGGAATAGGTGTCTGACCTAAAAAATAAACCTTGATCCTTACCAGAGCTCAGTATTGGTTCGCTCTAGGGCTGTCCCTCGTCTCTTGCTGGAGATAACTGCAGTGTCTGATGTGGTAGCTAGGAGCCACATGTGGCTCTAGTATTTAAATTTAAATTCATTAAAATGTTCATACAAGTAAAAATCATTTGCTTATATTATTACCCACATTGGAAGTGCTCAATAGCCGCAAGTGGCTACCGGCTACTGTATTGCACCAGGCAGAAGTGGAATGTCCCCATTGTCACTGAGAATCCTGTTGGAGAAGCAATGTTTGAGACACTGAAGACGTGTGATGGAGGGTAGTCTGGCAGAGGAGAGGTTTCAGTCGATTTTTTCAGCTAGGGAGTAATTTCTTGAATAAAACTGCATTGTTGTTCAGTCACCAAGTCATGCCTCACTGTTTGCACCCCGAGGGACTGCAACACACCAGCTTTCTTGAAAAAAAAAAAAAACAAAAAAACTGCAGTTGGAGGGCTTCCCCTGGTGGTCCAGTGGGTAAGGACACCGCCTTGCAGTGCAAGGGGCGCCGGTTCGATCCCCGGCCTGGGAAGATCCCACGTGCCGCGGAGCGGCTGGACTGATGTGTCCAATTACCGAGCCAGAGCTCTGGAGCGCATGCGCCCAGAGCCGGTGCTCTGCAATGACAGACGCCACCGCGATGGGAGGCCCACAGGAGCCAAAGAACGAAGACGAATGAAAATAGAGAAATGAAAGACCAATAGAAGTGGCCTGCCCGCCCCCCTCCCTCCCCAACCCGACCCCCGCCCAAAAAAAAAAAAAACTGCAGTTGGAAACTCAATACGTATCAATGATCTTGGCAGAGCAGCTCTTGCTGAAGTTAGAGTGGAAGGTTCTGGATTCTTGCTCCTTTGTTGCTCACCTCTCTCCACTGCCCAGTACCTGGCAGATGACCCCACAGCATAGGTTGTCTGACATCCTTGGCGTGAGCTGCCCTGAGTGTTAAATTTTGACCCTTTATTAACCAGCTTTGGGAACTTGGCCATGATGAGACTTCCTGAAAGTGAGTTATCTTGTCTGCAGCAGACATCAACTATTTCAGAAGGTTGTAAGGACAAGTTTGATTTCCTCATTTCTCAGAGGAGGAACTGAATGTTGGCAAGGCTCCATGCCCATCACAGCCACCCAGCCAGCAGAGGCCAGACCTAGGGCCAAACTCTGTCCCCTCTCGGCCCTTTCACACCACCGTGGCTCTATGATTTCCTGTTCAAACTGAACAATTTCAAGCCAAACTGCTTTTTGAAAACCAGCTGTCTAGATGCCACTTGAGATTTTTTTTTTTTTTCTAGTTCCTGGATCCATGTAATATGTGAGTACTTCTGACTGAGTTTAACCCTTGAGCAAAAGGTTACCAACCTGAACTAGGACACACTGTTTATGTCAGGTCTTCTTGGATACCCTTCCTATTTCTTTGATATGCTTCACACCTTTCTCTCTGCAAAGAGTAGAAAATAAAAACAAGACAAACAAACTCCCTGATCTTTCATGTTTACTGAAAAAAAGAAGGAATGTTTTCAAAAATCCTGATTTTCACAGGTGGAATTAGAAACCAGCCTGAACCTGAGCTTGGAGACCATGCTCCTGTTCCTCTGGTCTGAGCACAGACTCAACTGACCTATGACCTCAGTCATCCCTACCAATGAATAGTGATAGGGAACGTTTCGACAGACATAGCAGAAAGTTTCGTGCCTTCAGTATTGAGATGACTGTCAAATGACATTCATGTAAGGTAACGAGAAATTACAGAACTATCATGATGATCAGAACAATCTTTGTTGTTACTGACAGTTTGATAAACTGCCTCTTGATACCCATTATGTGCATGCACAGGCACTCAGTTGTGTCTGACTCTTCGTGTCCCCATAGACTGTAGTCTGCCAGGCTCCTCTGTCCATGGAATTCTCCAGGCAAGAATGCTGGAGTGGGCTGCCATTTCCTCCTCCAGGGAGTCTTCTCAGCCCAGGGGTTGAACCTGTGTCTCCTGCATTGGCGGGTGGATTCCTTTCCATGGTGCCACCTGGGAAGCCCTGATGCCCTTTAGTTTCTCCTTTCTTTACTGCCAGGTAGAAATCTTGGTTCTTTGTCACTTTATCCCCCAAAGAGCACAATTTGCTGGCAAGAAACTTTTGCTGAAGGCCTGAAAATGGAAGAGAGAGAGGAAAGTTTTAGATGCCTCACAAGTTCTCCTAGAGTCGTCCCTGTAAATTTCATAATCCGTCTCTCCTTGAGAAGTAGTTCTCTTAGGTAGAGGACTGGTTTTACCTTTCCAAGTACAGCTCTAAGAAACTGAAGAATTGGGGGAAATCCTTCTAAGCACATATGTAAGACAGTTTTGATGTGGCATCATCTCCTGGGATCCTTTAAGAAAAGCCTCTCCATGATTTAAAATCAGAGGAGTCTTTGTTTCGGGTTTGGAGAAGGCTTATATTGGTTCAGAACCTAGAGAGGAGACAGAACTAGAACTTTCCTAGGAATGAGCAATGAAATGGATGCGTGGAGTTTCAAGTCACACTGGGAAAATATTGGAGAAGGTTATGCTTCTAAATCATAAGGATTGTTTAATTTCTCTTCCTATTGACTGGTGCAGACATTATTCATTATATGGAAGATTGCTGTGATTGGACCTGGCACAGTCCCTTCAAAATTGAGAGTCAAGTTCTTTTAACATGTTTTTTTGGACCAAAGTGAAGGACGAGAGAGGCACCTCCTAGTGCAAAAGGAAGGAATAGATACATTTTAAATCGTTCTCATCACTTTCATGAGGACTAAGATGTAAAAACAAAGAATTCTTCTTAACGTCAATTAGGGAACTTGGGCAACGAAAAAGTCAAAGTACTGCCACCAGCAAATTGTCCCACCAGGGGATGGCGCCATCCTCCACATCCTTGGTTCCACAGGCAATTGTGATCATAGTACATAATGCTGAGAATAAGACAGAACACAGTGAATACTGTATAATAATACAAAATGTAGTGAAATTTGGTGAAACCCACAGCTTTGGGGCTCTTTACAAACTAGTCTGCCAGAGTACAGTTCTTTGAGTTTGTTTTTAGGTCACAATGATAGCGTAAAAGTTTCCCATTCAAGGATTCTTCTTGCATGGTTATTTCTGTGGTAGCAGCTGCAGCAACAGTAGTAATAGCAGTCGTACTAGTAATACTAGTAGTGATTATCATAGTTGTGGCAGTACTGATAGCAATAACTGCTCTTCTACTTCTGCTGCTGGAACTCTACTAATCCTATCGCTACTATCCCCACTGCTGCTGTTTGTGTTAAGACTCCATGTTAATACTTGGTGTAATATCGTTAGTTGCACTGCTGTTGCATGTGGAGAAGGAAATGGCAACCCACTCCATTTTCTTGCCTGGAAGATTCCATGGATGGAGAAGCCTTGTGAGCTATAGTTCATGGGGTCTCAAATGGACTATAGCCCCCATCAGGGCTTCCCTGATTCCTCAGTGGTGAGGAATCTGCCTGCAGTGCAGAAGACCTGGGTTCCATCCCTGGTTTGGGAAGATCCCCCTGCGAGAGGAGGGCATGGCAACCCACTCCAGTATTCTTGCCTGGAGAATTCCATGGACGGAGGAGCCTGGCAGGTTGCAGTCCATGAGGTCACACAGAGTCGGACACGACTGAAGTGACTAAGCAGCAGCAGCAGCTGTTGCACATCAGGGGTTTGGGGTACGCATGTCTAATGCTTGCAGTCATTTTGTGAGGTGAATATTGTTCCTTTCATTTTTTATAGGAGAGAAAACTGAAGCTTGGAAAAATACAGATACTCAAGCTAGTAAGTTACCCAAGGGGGATTTGGTGTTTGATGCAACTGCCTCCAAAGTCCATGCCCCCCACCAAAGCATTGCCCCCCGCCATCTGCTCCTCAAATATGATCCTAGCTCCCTGCCTCTTAATTCCTCCCTACATAGAATATACTTAGATATATACAGCCGGGGGAGTTTAAACTTCACAGGGCTATGCCGGAAGTCCAGAGGGCTGTCCAAAAGTGGCTCATTTCCTTTGTGTTCACTGACGCTGGCTTGTCTCGAATGCTTCAGAGTTAGCTTAATGTCATTTCAAAGGCAATTGAGGGAGCATCCATGGAGATAGATTGCGTCTGAAGCCTGTTGCTGAATGCATATTAAGTTCTATTCACGGATTTCCTAGCAACCAGAGCCCAATGACGCATGGAGTCAGTGAGCTTGCGTTATACTCATCGAGAGAAATTAAATCACTTGGACTCTTTTCTATTAATATTTTTAGAAAGCCTCACTAGATTAGCTGTTTGAAATGTACTGTTATCAGAGTTACTATCAGCAGCAGGTCCCTGTCACACCGGAAGTCACCGAGGACTCAATCATTTTCACAAATGCTCCAGTGAGAGATTGCCTCCATTTTGATATTTTTGACAATTAAGAATTTAGTTGTGAAAGAAGGAAATTCAAAAGAGAAAGGTTGTTTTAGCAGCTTGTGGTCTTGGCAAACTTCAAACTTGAGACAAATAGAATAGGGATAAACAGGAGGCATCCTGGTGAGAAGAGACAGCAGGCTGCCTAGTCAGGCTCATTTGCATCAAAGGGACAGTTGAAATGGAAGAATATAATCTTAACAAACATAGCTTTTTTTTTTACAAGACATTCTCTAAGGGTAAAGGCAGAATATTTGTTCACATTAGGGTTCACTGAATCTACTGTCCTATAGACTCAAAGAACATCCAGGTTTGTTTTTCATGATTTCTGCAGGCTTCTCATAAGTTTCTCTCAAGTTTTAGTCTGAGTTTTACTGAACATGCAAGTCAAATGCTTATGTGATATGCATCAGTGGTGTGAGTGTGGCATGTAGGTGCATATTCAAACATACACGCCATGCACAGGACTGACCATTTGTGCTTGTGCCTGTGGTCAGTGCTCAGTTGTGTCCAACTCTTTGTGACCCCACAAACTGTAGCCTGCTAGGCTCCTCTGTTCATGAGATTTTTCAGGCAAGAATACTGGAGTGAGTTGCCATTTCCTTCTCCATTTGAGCATTTAGGAATGTCAAAAATCTAGGTTTCTTATTTCTTTATAGAATGTTGCCTCTAAGGCATTGAGACTTCCAAATGAACGTTACATAGAGAGGGTGGACACATAGTCCAATGAGTTGACTTTGTTTGGAATACTTCTTTTACTTAGATTTTATTTTACAGAGCAATTTTAGGTTCATAGCAAAATTGAGGGGAAATTTCAGAGATTCTTCACGTACCTCTTGCTCCCCTGCATGCATAGCCTCCCTCATCATAAACACCCCCACCAGAGTAGTACATTTGTTACAATTGATAAATCTACATCGACACATGATAATCGCCCAAAGTCCATAATTTGCATTATGGGTCACTCTTGGTGCTGTCCATTCTATAGATTTGCACATACAGTGCCCTATTTCCATCATTCTTTTCTTATTGTTGAGTTGTAAGAGTTCTTTGTATGGATAACGATTGTTGAAGAGAACAAAGACGTAATTCCAGAATTCCACAATGGTGTGGATCTAGATTGTTCAGAATAATCCTTGGTTTTGATATGGACTCCTGTACATTTTGAGCTTGGGTCATGCCTGACTGAGCATGCTGGGTTCACGAAGTGATGTGTGTAAGGTCTTAAGCCACAGTTTTATCAAAGTCTCCTCTTCATGTAGAGTGGATAATATGAACTACTGTCTACCTGATTTTCCCGTCACCATATTTAGACACCTAAGAGCCCCATTTAGGGTCCAAGTCTAAATATGAAGAGTGATTGATAAAATGGATCCCATGGAGCACTGTGACCCACAGCACCATCATGTTTGTGGTGGGCAGTCACTGTGGGCGCTCTGTGCTTAACCAGGAGGATTCCAGTTCTACACTTCATTTTTCCAGGTGATTCAGTTTCTACTTCCTTATAAGTCATACCAGTGACTCATTTTCTCTTTCTGAAGAGTTGGGAACTAAGGCTTGTGTCTTGAGAGAAATGAGCAATTTTCAGACTTTCAAACACTTACATTCTCCAAAATCACTGATTATGAAAGGATTACTCAGTTGTGTTCCAACTCTTTGTGACCCCACAAACTGTAGCCTGCTAGGCTCCTCTGTTCATGAGATTTTTCAGGCAAGCATTTCCTTCTCCATTTGAGCATTTAGGAATGTCAAAATCTAGGTTTCTTATTTCTTTATAGAATGTTGCCTCTAAGGCATTGAGACTTCCAAATGAACGTTACATAGAGAGGGTGGACACATAGTCCAATGAGTTGACTTTGTTTGGAATACTTCTTTTACTTAGATTTTATTTTACAGAGCAATTTTAGGTTCATAGCAAAATTGAGGGGAAATTTCAGAGATTCTTCACGTACCTCTTGCTCCCCTGCATGCATAGCCTCCCTCATCATAAACACCCCCACCAGAGTAGTACATTTGTTACAATTGATAAATCTACATCGACACATGATAATCGCCCAAAGTCCATAATTTGCATTATGGGTCACTCTTGGTGCTGTCCATTCTATAGATTTGCACATACAGTGCCCTATTTCCATCATTCTTTTCTTATTGTTGAGTTGTAAGAGTTCTTTGTATGGATAACGATTGTTGAAGAGAACAAAGACGTAATTCCAGAATTCCACAATGGTGTGGATCTAGATTGTTCAGAATAATCCTTGGTTTTGATATGGACTCCTGTACATTTTGAGCTTGGGTCATGCCTGACTGAGCATGCTGGGTTCACGAAGTGATGTGTGTAAGGTCTTAAGCCACAGTTTTATCAAAGTCTCCTCTTCATGTAGAGTGGATAATATGAACTACTGTCTACCTGATTTTCCCGTCACCATATTTAGACACCTAAGAGCCCCATTTAGGGTCCAAGTCTAAATATGAAGAGTGATTGATAAAATGGATCCCATGGAGCACTGTGACCCACAGCACCATCATGTTTGTGGTGGGCAGTCACTGTGGGCGCTCTGTGCTTAACCAGGAGGATTCCAGTTCTACACTTCATTTTTCCAGGTGATTCAGTTTCTACTTCCTTATAAGTCATACCAGTGACTCATTTTCTCTTTCTGAAGAGTTGGGAACTAAGGCTTGTGTCTTGAGAGAAATGAGCAATTTTCAGACTTTCAAACACTTACATTCTCTCCAAAATCACTGATTATGAAAGGATTTCATTTCGGTGTTAGTTCAGTGTTTCAGCTTAGTGGCCACCTGTTGCCAGATGGAAAAGCAGAGATGGTGCCCAGTGAAGTCCGTCCTCACCAGTACAGCACATGGCTCACAGGGCTGCTTGGGGAAAACAGATCTCTGAGTGTTTTCAGCAAAAATTATTTATTTTGGAATGAATTGCCAGTTTTCTTCCAAGTGGCTAAATGTCAATAAGCTTGAAATAACTTGTCTTCCTACAGATTTTGATATCAGTGCAAATTTGTATATGTGTAATTTTATGTGTATGTGCATATATATATATATATATATATATATATATATGTACATGTATATGTATGTATACATATGCTAAAACAAACTATCAAGAATATCGACCCTTCTCTGGCAATGTGCCAGTTTAAAAGGATTTAAAAAAAAAATCTCAGTGGAAGACTGAGCTGCACATAAACTGTCACAATGGATCTGAGCCAGCATAGAGGTTATCTTTGCAACTGCCTTTGTAGCTTTTCTTTCACCATATATATGGGAATCACTGAAATCATGATTCATGACTAGAAGAAGGGAGTCTAAGAGATGGAGCCCAGGTAGACATGATGGCAAGAAAAACTTGACCAGCATTTGCTCACCAGTTGACAACCTACCCAGTATTCTTGCCTGGAAAATCCCTTGGACAGAGCCTGATGGGCTACGGTCCATGGGGTCAAGAAGTGTAGGACACAACTGAGCAACTGGGCACCCAGGTAAATGCATGCTGATGAAAGAAACTAAGGGTAAAATGCCTACGTTCCTACCATATTTAGACACCTAAGAGCCCCATTTAGGGTCCAAGTCTAAATATGAAGAGTGATTGATAAAATGGATCCCATGGAGCACTGTGACCCACAGCACCATCATGTTTGTGGTGGGCAGTCACTGTGGGCGCTCTGTGCTTAACCAGGAGGATTCCAGTTCTACACTTCATTTTTCCAGGTGATTCAGTTTCTACTTCCTTATAAGTCATACCAGTGACTCATTTTCTCTTTCTGAAGAGTTGGGAACTAAGGCTTGTGTCTTGAGAGAAATGAGCAATTTTCAGACTTTCAAACACTTACATTCTCTCCAAAATCACTGATTATGAAAGGATTTCATTTCGGTGTTAGTTCAGTGTTTCAGCTTAGTGGCCACCTGTTGCCAGATGGAAAAGCAGAGATGGTGCCCAGTGAAGTCCGTCCTCACCAGTACAGCACATGGCTCACAGGGCTGCTTGGGAAAACAGATCTCTGAGTGTTTTCAGCAAAAATTATTTATTTTGGAATGAATTGCCAGTTTTCTTCCAAGTGGCTAAATGTCAATAAGCTTGAAATAACTTGTCTTCCTACAGATTTTGATATCAGTGCAAATTTGTATATGTGTAATTTTATGTGTATGTGCATATATATATATATATATATATGTACATGTATATGTATGTATACATATGCTAAAACAAACTATCAAGAATATCGACCCTTCTCTGGCAATGTGCCAGTTTAAAAGGATTTAAAAAAAAAATCTCAGTGGAAGACTGAGCTGCACATAAACTGTCACAATGGATCTGAGCCAGCATAGAGGTTATCTTTGCAACTGCCTTTGTAGCTTTTCTTTCACCATATATATGGGAATCACTGAAATCATGATTCATGACTAGAAGAAGGGAGTCTAAGAGATGGAGCCCAGGTAGACATGATGGCAAGAAAAACTTGACCAGCATTTGCTCACCAGTTGACAACCTACCCAGTATTCTTGCCTGGAAAATCCCTTGGACAGAGAAGCCTGATGGGCTACGGTCCATGGGGTCAAGAAGTGTAGGACACAACTGAGCAACTGGGCACCCAGGTAAATGCATGCTGATGAAAGAAACTAAGGGGAAGTGGTAAAATAAAGTTTACTCTAAACAGTTTGAAAAACATTTCCAAGTTTCAAAAAATCTTTTTAAAATTAACTCAGCACTTCAGATCTTAATCAGATTATATAAAACTCATTATTTTTTCTATATGTACTACCATGATTCATTTGTAGGTGTTGGTTGTTTTTACAAATTTCCATTCTCTAATCTTCATGTTGTTGATGTACAGAAAGTTTTCAACATTTGTCTCAGCCTGTGAATATTCAGAATTATGTGTTCTTAAAAAAATTGTAAAACAAATAATAGAAAAAATACCTAGTACTTATAAACTTCTCTTTTATCACTAATCCCTTTGATAATCCCCATGTTCCTATTAAAAAGTTGGGATTAAGTTATTATTGTTTTGTGTTCTGCCATTTTTCATCTTATATTGCTTTAAGTGTCTCTGTGAAGCATTATGACCCATACAGGTGTGATTTTGAAATCCACATAATATAGGTGTGTGCTCAGAGGCTCAGTGGTGTCCGACTCTTTTTGACCCCATGGAACTGTAGCTCACCAGTCTTCTCTGCCCATGGGATTCTCCAGGCAAGAATACTGAAGTGGGTTGCCATTTCCTCCTCCAGGGGATCTTCCCAACCCAGGAATTGAACCCATGTCTCTTCTGTCTCTTGTATTGCTGGTGAATTCTTTACCACTGAGCCACTGGGGAAGCCCTCACATAATATATGTTCGTGTTAATAAATCTTGTTAGCTTAGCATAGTAAGGTTTCCTTAAAATAAGATTTTGGTTGTATTTGTAGAAGGCTTCATACTTTATCTTTCATAGTAACTGTCACAAGGGATCTAGCATAGACTTTGCAACTGCCTTTGTAGCTTTTCTTTCACCATATATATGGGAATCACTGAAATCATGATTCATGACTAGAAGAAGGGAGTCTAAGAGATGGAGCCCAGGTAGACATGATGGCAAGAAAAACTTGACCAGCATTTGCTCACCAGTTGACAACCTACCCAGTATTCTTGCCTGGAAAATCCCTTGGACAGAGAAGCCTGATGGGCTACGGTCCATGGGGTCAAGAAGTGTAGGACACAACTGAGCAACTGGGCACCCAGGTAAATGCATGCTGATGAAAGAAACTAAGGGGAAGTGGTAAAATAAAGTTTACTCTAAACAGTTTGAAAAACATTTCCAAGTTTCAAAAAATCTTTTTAAAATTAACTCAGCACTTCAGATCTTAATCAGATTATATAAAACTCATTATTTTTTCTATATGTACTACCATGATTCATTTGTAGGTGTTGGTTGTTTTTACAAATTTCCATTCTCTAATCTTCATGTTGTTGATGTACAGAAAGTTTTCAACATTTGTCTCAGCCTGTGAATATTCAGAATTATGTGTTCTTAAAAAAATTGTAAAACAAATAATAGAAAAAATACCTAGTACTTATAAACTTCTCTTTTATCACTAATCCCTTTGATAATCCCCATGTTCCTATTAAAAAGTTGGGATTAAGTTATTATTGTTTTGTGTTCTGCCATTTTTCATCTTATATTGCTTTAAGTGTCTCTGTGAAGCATTATGACCCATACAGGTGTGATTTTGAAATCCACATAATATAGGTGTGTGCTCAGAGGCTCAGTGGTGTCCGACTCTTTTTGACCCCATGGAACTGTAGCTCACCAGTCTTCTCTGCCCATGGGATTCTCCAGGCAAGAATACTGAAGTGGGTTGCCATTTCCTCCTCCAGGGGATCTTCCCAACCCAGGAATTGAACCCATGTCTCTTCTGTCTCTTGTATTGCTGGTGAATTCTTTACCACTGAGCCACTGGGGAAGCCCTCACATAATATATGTTCGTGTTAATAAATCTTGTTAGCTTAGCCATAGTAAGGTTTCCTTAAAATAAGATTTTGGTTGTATTTGTAGAAGGCTTCATACTTTATCTTTCATAGTAAGTGCTAAACAAACATGTATTAAATAAAGTGCATTATTGTTGATAATTTTTGTCTAATACTTTTGTAATGTAAAATTGTACTTTGTTGACTGTCTTTGGATATTAACTTTAAGAATTTTTTTTTAATTAATTAATTAATTTATTTTTGGGTATTCTAGGTTTTCACTGCTGCTGCAGGCTCTTCTCTAGTTGCAGGGAGTGGGGGCTACTCTCTAGTTGAGGTGAGCAGGCTTCTTGTTACGGTGACTTCTTGTTGTGGAACTCAGACTCTAGGGCACACAGGCTTCAGTAGTTGTGGCACATGGGCTCAATAGTTGCAGCTCCGAGGCTCTAGAGCACAGGCCCCCTTGGAGTGGCTCATGGGCTTAGTTGCTCCGCAGTATGTGGGATCTTCCTGGATCAGGGATTGAACCCGTGTCTCCTGCACTGGCAGACAAACTCTTTACCACTGAGCTCTCAGGGAAGCCCAGATATTAACTTTAAGACAAATATTCTAGGATATTTCCTTGGGATATGATACCCCTGAAAATAAAGAAAGAAGCTCTGGTTGTTTTCATAGCTTCTGGTATGCATTGTTCTCTTTTCTGTAGAGAATCCACAGTGCGATTAGTAATGTCCTTGTTCAGAGTCCAACCAGTTTGGGATTTTATAATTCTTGCTTATTTTGCTAACTCAATAAGGCATGTTTTGTGACTCTCAAGCAATTTTTCTCGAAGAGTGAGACATGAAACTTCTGCATCAGAATCACTTCTTAAAAATTTTAGAAACCTAGTTCTCTTGAGATCTACTCTTAAGTGTCTCTTGAGATAGGATCTGAACATCCCTATGCTGAACAAGCTTTCAAGGCAATTCTTAAGCACTCTAAAGCTTCAAAACTACTGCCTTATAATTATCTTAATTTGAATTTCTTTAACTGAGAGTAAGGCTTAGCATGATATCCCAGACTTGTAGGTGTTGTGGAGAACTGGCAGGATTTCATGGTAGTGAACAAATTTCAGATGCTTGCTTCTCCTCCCCACGTTCCTCTGTACTTCCCAGAACTAAGACAGTGAGGGCGATTATCTCTTTTAAACTAATTTATTGGTTGTGGTTTGATACATAGTATTTAGGAGGGCTGGATATTAGAGAAGTCCAAGTCTTAATATTTTTAGGAAGTATACAAATTGCAATTGCATCTGATTTAGCTGTTTCAGGCATTTTATTATTATTATTTTTATACTCATAAGCAAACATTGGAAAATGAAATGGCTGTACCTTGAGAGAAGGAATGATAGTTTCCTAGGAGAGAAACAGGAACATAATACCCTAGTTTAATAAAATAAGACAGTAAAATTAAAAAAGACTTCTCATATTTTTATGTACAACAGTATATTGTAACTCATTAAGTCAATTTCAGGTTTGTGCATTTCTAATTTACTCTGTCCCTGAAACGTGTCCTTCCTTTTTGTTAATAAGTGATTAGTTAGGGGGAAATAAAAAGCATAGAAGTGAGTAGTAAGTGTGTGTATGAGAAGGGGAAGTGTTGGAAATGAAGACATTTCAGTAATAAGGAGTGATTATTAGTAGACTCAGAAAAATGCTTAATGAGATAAAGAATATTGATGAAAGAGTAGATTATAAAAATCTGTTTATTGTGTGACTCTACTGTAGGCACAGTAAAAAATAATAATAATGCTTTGCTTTTGTAGCTCATACAATATGTCTACCAAAACATGTCCGGACAAGTAAGTATTTAGAGTTAAATCAAAATGAAGAAATATAACAGTGAAATGATAAACTATTGTTTTTCAACCTGACAAGGTAGGAAGACACCCTCTGTAAAATCAGGAGAGAAATGGTTTTATTAAGGAAGTATGCCTTAGGAGGACTTTTCCTTTTTTCTTTTTTAATTTTGGCCTCTTTTATTGTTTTTTTTCTTATTCCTTTTGTAAGGCAATTCTTAAGCACTCTAAAGCTTCAAAACTACTGCCTTATAATTATCTTAATTTGAATTTCTTTAACTGAGAGTAAGGCTTAGCATGATATCCCAGACTTGTAGGTGTTGTGGAGAACTGGCAGGATTTCATGGTAGTGAACAAATTTCAGATGCTTGCTTCTCCTCCCCACGTTCCTCTGTACTTCCCAGAACTAAGACAGTGAGGGCGATTATCTCTTTTAAACTAATTTATTGGTTGTGGTTTGATACATAGTATTTAGGAGGGCTGGATATTAGAGAAGTCCAAGTCTTAATATTTTTAGGAAGTATACAAATTGCAATTGCATCTGATTTAGCTGTTTCAGGCATTTTATTATTATTATTTTTATACTCATAAGCAAACATTGGAAAATGAAATGGCTGGACCTTGAGAGAAGGAATGATAGTTTCCTAGAGAGAAACAGGAACATAATACCCTAGTTTAATAAAATAAGACAGTAAAATTAAAAAAGACTTCTCATATTTTTATGTACAACAGTATATTGTAACTCATTAAGTCAATTTCAGGTTTGTGCATTTCTAATTTACTCTGTCCCTGAAACGTGTCCTTCCTTTTTGTTAATAAGTGATTAGTTAGGGGGAAATAAAAAGCATAGAAGTGAGTAGTAAGTGTGTGTATGAGAAGGGGAAGTGTTGGAAATGAAGACATTTCAGTAATAAGGAGTGATTATTAGTAGACTCAGAAAAATGCTTAATGAGATAAAGAATATTGATGAAAGAGTAGATTATAAAAATCTGTTTATTGTGTGACTCTACTGTAGGCACAGTAAAAAATAATAATAATGCTTTGCTTTTGTAGCTCATACAATATGTCTACCAAAACATGTCCGGACAAGTAAGTATTTAGAGTTAAATCAAAATGAAGAAATATAACAGTGAAATGATAAACTATTGTTTTTCAACCTGACAAGGTAGGAAGACACCCTCTGTAAAATCAGGAGAGAAATGGTTTTATTAAGGAAGTATGCCTTAGGAGGACTTTTCCTTTTTTCTTTTTTAATTTTGGTCTCATTTATTGTTTTATTTATTTTCATCCATCTTTATTCTTTGATCTGTGTGGGCCTCCCATTGCTGTGACTTCCCTCATTGAAGAGCACCAGCTCTGGGCGCATGCGCTCTAGGACACTGACTCATAATTGGACACACTGATCCAGCCACTCAGTGGCATGTGAAATCTTCCTGGGTCAGGAATTGAACTGGTGCCCCTTGCACTGCAAGGTAGGCCCTTTACCCACTGGATCACCAGTGAAGCCCAGGAGGCCATTTTGAGTAGTGGGATTAAATTATAGAGAAAAGAATGCAGGATTGCACTTTTCTTGCACTGATTAAGCAGAGCCTCGCACAAGGAGTCGAAAGAGAACTAACATTTCTTCAACACTTTGTGTGGACAGGCACTGGGCTAGAGGCTTTAACATATTTTTTCTCATTTAATTTTTTCAAAAAGACTAGTGAGCAAGCAGTAGCATCCACATCTATAGTTTCCAAACAAGGCACAAAATCTGAAGTATTGGGGAATCATCTATTTGTAGAGAGTCACTTAACTCAGTCCTTTGGCCTGACCTATCTCTCATTGCTATGAATCTTCATATCCTCAGGCTATCAATATTTCTAATGATGTGTGTGTGTGTGTACATACTGAATACATAATGTTCATTTTGTAATAATTTTTCATCAATATCTTTTACCTTTTTAAAAATTCAGTTTAATGAATATCATATGCCTAGATAGGTACCATAGCTTGTTTAACTAAGAGAATTTTAGATACAGAATCAGTTGAAATTCAGTGGAAAAAGCATTTTCCTAAACTGGGCATGAAAAGTGAAAAAAAAAAAAGTGAAAGTGTTAGTCACTCAGTCATGTCCAATGCTTTTCACCGTGGTAGATGGTAGCCTGCCAGTCTCCTCTGTCCATAGGATTCTCCAGACAAGAAGTGGTTTGGCATTTTTTCCTCCAGGGGATCATCTGGACCCAGGGATCAAACTTGGGTCTCCTGCTTTGCAGGCAGATTCTTTGCCATCTAAGCCAAATGGGCATAAACGTCTCTTTCTGAATCTGTCCTCATTGGTTTTGTGACTTCCACTTCCTTTTTCTTTTTTAATTTTGGTCTCATTTATTGTTTTATTTATTTTCATCCATCTTTATTCTTTGATCTGTGTGGGCCTCCCATTGCTGTGACTTCCCTCATTGAAGAGCACCAGCTCTGGGCGCATGCGCTCTAGGACACTGACTCATAATTGGACACACTGATCCAGCCACTCAGTGGCATGTGAAATCTTCCTGGGTCAGGAATTGAACTGGTGCCCCTTGCACTGCAAGGTAGGCCCTTTACCCACTGGATCACCAGTGAAGCCCAGGAGGCCATTTTGAGTAGTGGGATTAAATTATAGAGAAAAGAATGCAGGATTGCACTTTTCTTGCACTGATTAAGCAGAGCCTCGCACAAGGAGTCGAAAGAGAACTAACATTTCTTCAACACTTTGTGTGGACAGGCACTGGGCTAGAGGCTTTAACATATTTTTTCTCATTTAATTTTTTCAAAAAGACTAGTGAGCAAGCAGTAGCATCCACATCTATAGTTTCCAAACAAGGCACAAAATCTGAAGTATTGGGGAATCATCTATTTGTAGAGAGTCACTTAACTCAGTCCTTTGGCCTGACCTATCTCTCATTGCTATGAATCTTCATATCCTCAGGCTATCAATATTTCTAATGATGTGTGTGTGTGTGTACATACTGAATACATAATGTTCATTTTGTAATAATTTTTCATCAATATCTTTTACCTTTTTAAAAATTCAGTTTAATGAATATCATATACCTAGATAGGTACCATAGCTTGTTTAACTAAGAGAATTTTAGATACAGAATCAGTTGAAATTCAGTGGAAAAAGCATTTTCCTAAACTGGGCATGAAAAGTGAAAAAAAAAAAAGTGAAAGTGTTAGTCACTCAGTCATGTCCAATGCTTTTCACCGTGGTAGATGGTAGCCTGCCAGTCTCCTCTGTCCATAGGATTCTCCAGACAAGAAGTGGTTTGGCATTTTTTCCTCCAGGGGATCATCTGGACCCAGGGATCAAACTTGGGTCTCCTGCTTTGCAGGCAGATTCTTTGCCATCTAAGCCACCATGGAAGCCCAAACTGGGCATAAACGTCTCTTTCTGAATCTGTCCTCTACCACTAACCTTGACTGGACTGGAGACTGGACAGATTGCATTTTGGTTTGCCTGTCTCTAGAGTATCTGTTGACTGCCCATCATGCTGATGTTTCACAGCTGTATTAGCAGGTAAGTCATAAAAACTCATACCTATAAATGACAGTGATCTAGGTTTATATAATTAGGTTTACAAAATTATATAATTTTAGAGGTAGAATGGACTTGAGAAACTATGTAGACCACCTTATTTTATAGAAAGAGGATAACTGAGGCCCAGGGAAATTAGGTGCCACCTTGTCTACATTTATCAGGGTAGAACCAACATTAGAAACTGGTTCTTTTCAAATCCTACTTTGATGCAGGTTCTATGTTCTCACATTACTTTTCTGAACTGCGAAGTAATACTACTCATGACTAGCATTTTATTACATTTTGTAATAAAATGAAGCCCATCCTCTTAATCATTTTGCCATGGCATATTCATATGCTAGTTCAACCTTCTCATTCAATTTTTTATTCACTCACCAAACAATTATCAAAGTTTAGTTTGTGCCAAGGTCCCTGCTAGCTGCTAAAAAGATAAACAGCAACAAATAAAACCTGGTCTGGGCCCAAGAGAGAGAGAGTTTAATATACTACAAGAACTTTGATAGGAGAATGTATAAGGTCATGGAGATGGGGGCGAGTTTGATACTATACTACAGGAACTTTGATAGAAGAATGTACAGGGTCAAGGAGATGGGGGCAATTTAACTTATACCACTGATTTCTTAGCACTGAATTTCCTTTCCAGAAACATGTGACTCATTAAAGTGGAGCTTGAGTGAGCCTAAAGAAACGAAGTTTGACCCCCAAGATGAAGTCTGGTCTCTATAGTTGGCTCAGTGGCTGATCTGGCAAACTATCATGCTATTTTTTAAATTTTAAATTTTATTTACTTATTTTTCTGTGTTGGTTCTTGGTTGTGACATACAGGAGCTATTGTTGTGGCACATGGACTTTCTAGCTGGGGCACACAGGCCCAGAAGTTTTGGTGTGGGCTTAGTTGCTTCACAACTAAGGTAACTAAGTGAGCTGTTAGTCCCCTGACCAGGGATTGAACCTGTGGCCCTTGCATTGCAAGACAGATTCTTAGCCACTGAACCACCAAGGAAGTCCCTATCATGCTATTTCAATAGGCCTGCCTGCATCAAGGTTCTTCATTAAGAGGATGTGAGAATATTGACATGTCATTTGTGATGCTGATAAACATTAATAATGAAAATGACCAGGAACCTGGGGTCTACATTTATCAGTGGTTAGGTTTACAAAATTATATAATTTTAGAGGTAGAATGGACTTGAGAAACTATGTAGACCACCTTATTTTATAGAAAGAGGATAACTGAGGCCCAGGGAAATTAGGTGCCACCTTGTCTACATTTATCAGGGTAGAACCAACATTAGAAACTGGTTCTTTTCAAATCCTACTTTGATGCAGGTTCTATGTTCTCACATTACTTTTCTGAACTGCGAAGTAATACTACTCATGACTAGCATTTTATTACATTTTGTAATAAAATGAAGCCCATCCTCTTAATCATTTTGCCATGGCATATTCATATGCTAGTTCAACCTTCTCATTCAATTTTTTATTCACTCACCAAACAATTATCAAAGTTTAGTTTGTGCCAAGGTCCCTGCTAGCTGCTAAAAAGATAAACAGCAACAAATAAAACCTGGTCTGGGCCCAAGAGAGAGAGAGTTTAATATACTACAAGAACTTTGATAGGAGAATGTATAAGGTCATGGAGATGGGGGCGAGTTTGATACTATACTACAGGAACTTTGATAGAAGAATGTACAGGGTCAAGGAGATGGGGGCAATTTAACTTATACCACTGATTTCTTAGCACTGAATTTCCTTTCCAGAAACATGTGACTCATTAAAGTGGAGCTTGAGTGAGCCTAAAGAAACGAAGTTTGACCCCCAAGATGAAGTCTGGTCTCTATAGTTGGCTCAGTGGCTGATCTGGCAAACTATCATGCTATTTTTTAAATTTTAAATTTTATTTACTTATTTTTCTGTGTTGGTTCTTGGTTGTGACATACAGGAGCTATTGTTGTGGCACATGGACTTTCTAGCTGGGGCACACAGGCCCAGAAGTTTTGGTGTGGGCTTAGTTGCTTCACAACTAAGGTAACTAAGTGAGCTGTTAGTCCCCTGACCAGGGATTGAACCTGTGGCCCTTGCATTGCAAGACAGATTCTTAGCCACTGAACCACCAAGGAAGTCCCTATCATGCTATTTCAATAGGCCTGCCTGCATCAAGGTTCTTCATTAAGAGGATGTGAGAATATTGACATGTCATTTGTGATGCTGATAAACATTAATAATGAAAATGACCAGGAACCGTGTGCTAAATGTTAGAAGCCCTAGAATAGTCCTAATTGTCTCATAAGCTATAGATTAATACAATTCGGATTTTAAAGTAAAATTGTTGGTATGTGCATTAACCTCCTTGGGCATAAAAATAAAACATAATGAAACACCATAGACTGCATGGCTAGCTCAAATAAGAAAAATTTGTTTTTTCACAGTTCTGGAGGCTCGAAAGTCCAAGATCAAGGTCAGGGCCAGTTTGGTTCCTAGTGAGAGCTCTCTTCCTGGCTTACAGATGGCAGCCTTCTTGCAATATCTTCACATGGTGGGGAGAGCATGATCTCTCTCTTCCTCTTCTTATAAAGCCACTAATTTCATCATGAGGGCCCTATCCTTGTTCTCATGACCTTCTCTAACCCTAATTGCCCCCCAAAAGCTCCACCTCCAGACACCATCACATTGGGATTAGAGCTCCAACATAAGAATTTTGAGGGCATATAATTCAGTCCACGGCACTGGGATCGTGCAGTCAACAATAGTATCAAACAAATAATATGACCACACACTTTTTATTCTGTTTAAGCCAGAGGAAACCATATTACCTTCCACATTTGTCTTGTATCTTTTTGTATTTTTATTCTTACTGTGATAGACAAAGGTTTAAATGAAAAATTCAGTTGTTTGCTTAGGAGTTATAATGAATGACACGGAGAAATTGGCAACAATAAAAAAGTAAGGAAGTGTGCCCCTCTGGTATCAGTTGCAAATGAGAAATTTCTGCCCAAAGCCTTGGAACCAAATTAAGAATTAACATAACAAGTTAAATACTGAAGTCATGCCTTGAAGTTGCTGGTAACATTTGACTATGTTGGTCTAATTTGGGAGTATGTTTGCACCTTGATTTAAGATTTTATTACAGTGAGTGGAATAATAATAAAAAATAATCTAAATAAGAGACTAGTGAAGAATGGAAATCAAATGTTAGCAGTGAACAAATATTTGGAGATAACATGATATTGTGATTTCCTATAAATTGGAAATCTTATTTGATTTTTCTAGGCAGAGGAAAAGCAATCCTCAGTAGTAGAGAGTGATAGGTTTGAAGACTTGTGGTTTGAATTTCACTAGTCCAGTATACCTGGACAAATCACTAACTCTTGAATTTTTTTCTCTTCTTTCCTCCCTCCTATTAATTATTTGTCTATTATGTGCCCATTGAGGACACCCGAGCTAAGGGGAAAACTCTCAAAAGTAAAAACCAAAAACTGCTTTATTACAAGGTAGATTTAAATAAGATTTTGTATGAGACAAGACTGTAAAAAGTATTCATTATTTTAAGGATGCTAAGTACTTTTCCCTTTGGAGTCAACTTCTGACTTCAGGATTAATGAGCCAGGGGAGTTTTGTTCATGCCCTTATTAAGGGAAATATGATTAGTGACTGAGATAAGTTGAAGACTGAGTTCATTAAACCAAATACATTTTTATAGTTCCTAGAGTCCCTTATGATTTCATAACAATTAAATAAGCAAAATTATTACTAACTTTACGTTACAAAATCTAGAAAAAGCTGACCATATACCTCACATGTTGTGAAAGTTACCATACAAATCAACCGAGCCGGAGGGGTCAACAGCAAAATCCTCAACGTGACTGGTACTCTTGCACTCTGACTCTGACCTCCACTGTGTCCTAGGAATTGCAGGCCTCCCAGGCACTGCAGTGATTTTTAGTTCTCAGAGAGGTAAGTTCTCAGGGAGGTTGTGAGCAGGTGATGTGTAGGCCCGTGTCTTTTCAAGCCTGCTTGATCCTTGGTCTTTGTGTTACCTGACTTAGTATACGGAACAAGAGAGAGTATGAGCCAGGAAAATCCGAAGTGGAACCAAATTAAGAATTAACATAACAAGTTAAATACTGAAGTCATGCCTTGAAGTTGCTGGTAACATTTGACTATGTTGGTCTAATTTGGGAGTATGTTTGCACCTTGATTTAAGATTTTATTACAGTGAGTGGAATAATAATAAAAAATAATCTAAATAAGAGACTAGTGAAGAATGGAAATCAAATGTTAGCAGTGAACAAATATTTGGAGATAACATGATATTGTGATTTCCTATAAATTGGAAATCTTATTTGATTTTTCTAGGCAGAGGAAAAGCAATCCTCAGTAGTAGAGAGTGATAGGTTTGAAGACTTGTGGTTTGAATTTCACTAGTCCAGTATACCTGGACAAATCACTAACTCTTGAATTTTTTTCTCTTCTTTCCTCCCTCCTATTAATTATTTGTCTATTATGTGCCCATTGAGGACACCCGAGCTAAGGGGAAAACTCTCAAAAGTAAAAACCAAAAACTGCTTTATTACAAGGTAGATTTAAATAAGATTTTGTATGAGACAAGACTGTAAAAAGTATTCATTATTTTAAGGATGCTAAGTACTTTTCCCTTTGGAGTCAACTTCTGACTTCAGGATTAATGAGCCAGGGGAGTTTTGTTCATGCCCTTATTAAGGGAAATATGATTAGTGACTGAGATAAGTTGAAGACTGAGTTCATTAAACCAAATACATTTTTATAGTTCCTAGAGTCCCTTATGATTTCATAACAATTAAATAAGCAAAATTATTACTAACTTTACGTTACAAAATCTAGAAAAAGCTGACCATATACCTCACATGTTGTGAAAGTTACCATACAAATCAACCGAGCCGGAGGGGTCAACAGCAAAATCCTCAACGTGACTGGTACTCTTGCACTCTGACTCTGACCTCCACTGTGTCCTAGGAATTGCAGGCCTCCCAGGCACTGCAGTGATTTTTAGTTCTCAGAGAGGTAAGTTCTCAGGGAGGTTGTGAGCAGGTGATGTGTAGGCCCGTGTCTTTTTCAAGCCTGCTTCGATCCTTGGTCTTTGTGTTACCTGACTTAGTATACGGAACAAGAAGAGAGAGTATGAGCCAGTGACTGAAAGAAATCACACCTTCCGGTTGCCTCTGAGAAATCTCTTGGGATATGGAAGGAGAGAGTGAGCCTTTGCTTATGTATATGTATTTTCCATATATGCCACAGAAATGAATGCTGCTTCTGAATCACTAAAGCCAGTTATATACATCTATCATGAAAAGTTCTATCCCAAATGTATATGATAAATGCCTCTCTCTCATACTGGGATTGGTTGGAATTAAGAGCTACATTAATTGAATTTCAGATTAAACAGGCCTACTAGCAATTGCTCAAAATGGGATTCTGGGTCTGAGGTTGGCAATACTGTAGCATGTTTACAAGGCCTGAACTTGTCCATGACATTTTGATTATGGTTTCCTTTTAGGAGATACAAGCACCAAAATTGTGTTATATAAATCTTTGTCTATTTCATTTAGATGTTGACAGTTGAGGAGAAACAAACACTTCTAACATGATCATTTTTCTCACAACTACTTGGCCCAATGGGCGTTCCAGGGGGCACAGTGTTAGCACTTGCCAGTGCAGGAGACACAAGAAACGTGGGTTCAGTCCCTGGGTCAGGAAGATCCCCTGGAGGAGGAAGTGGAAATACACTCCAGTATTCTTGCCTGGAGAATTCCATGGACAGAGGAGCCTAGCAGGCTACAGTATACAGGGTCACAAAGAGTCAGACATGACTGAACCAACTGAACACACATGCATGCACTTAGTCCAGTATTCAAAATTGTGAGATTGGCTTAGTTACCTTTAAAAGTCTGGATCATTCTTGGAACTTTATCAGGAGAAGAGAGACTTGAATAAGCTAAGTTCAGTTTTAGTAGAAAACTTGTGAAAGTTAAACTTCTTGTTGTCTGTTAGATTTCTGCATCAAGTTTTTGATGAAATAAAACAGCTATGTAGAAGAATCCCATTTTAAGCAGATACCTTTATTATTGATAGCAGTCTCAGGAGAAAGAATCAGTACCCCTCTCTGAGCAATTGGTTTGTTTTTATCTCAATGGATTCTGTGTGTTTTATAACGGATGTTTCTCTCTGCATTTTATCTGCCAGAGAGATTAGAGTCAAAATCCATAGCTCACGTTTTTCAAATGTATCAGACTCTACACTTTGAATACAAACATCACTCCTAATTCTTTTTTTCCTTCCTTTATTTTTATCCAGTTCATCCCACTTTTAACAAATGTATTTTGTCTTGATGCACTGTGTCTTTTTAAAATTTTCTTAAATATTTTCTTGCAACAAGGTGAAATAGATGATAATTATTCTTAGTTATGTTAGCAGTAGAGGCCTAAAACATGACAATATTAATATTTAAAAACTGCCTTTAGGTAATCCTAAAGTCAATTATATCAAGCTATAGTTTAGAAACATGAAATCCTGCTAGTTTCTTGTTCAGTTAGTTCAAAGTACATATAACTTTTAGATACACAATACTAGGAGAAAGGATAGGGAATTCTTCTATTTTTTTAAAACCTCCAAATAAAAAAGCAAGAACTCAATTCTCTTTAGACCTTTCCCGATTGCTGGTTATTTTCCCTTTTGGCAGTTACTGGTTTTGAAGATTTAGGGGGCACGCCAAGAAGGATAATGAATAGTTTGTGCCACTCTGGCCATACCAGTTGTTAAACTAGTGGAAACTATTGAAGTACATCCATTCCTGTTGGCAGAGGAGCTTGCCCTGAGCCCTCCAGCCCTGATAATAGCTTCCTGTCATTCTGGCCATTCAGCCCATCCATTTACATCTTGGGCCTAAGCCTGACACAACAGATGATCTCTGGTACCTGATGCATTCTCATAAATCAGTACTCGAGCAGAATGATTTTTTAAAATTTTTTCATTTTTAATTGGAGGATAATTGCTTTACAGTGTTGTGTTGGTTTCTGCTATCCATCAACATGAATCAGCCATAAGTATACATAAAGCCCTTCCCTCTTTAACCTTCCTCCCACCTTCCCGCCACTCCATCCCACCCCTCTAGGTTGTCACAGAGCACTGGGCTGAGCTCTCTGTGATACACAGCAACTTCCACTAGCTGTCTATTTTATTATTGATAGCAGTCTCAGGAGAAAGAATCAGTACCCCTCTCTGAGCAATTGGTTTGTTTTTATCTCAATGGATTCTGTGTGTTTTATAACGGATGTTTCTCTCTGCATTTTATCTGCCAGAGAGATTAGAGTCAAAATCCATAGCTCACGTTTTTCAAATGTATCAGACTCTACACTTTGAATACAAACATCACTCCTAATTCTTTTTTTCCTTCCTTTATTTTTATCCAGTTCATCCCACTTTTAACAAATGTATTTTGTCTTGATGCACTGTGTCTTTTTAAAATTTTCTTAAATATTTTCTTGCAACAAGGTGAAATAGATGATAATTATTCTTAGTTATGTTAGCAGTAGAGGCCTAAAACATGACAATATTAATATTTAAAAACTGCCTTTAGGTAATCCTAAAGTCAATTATATCAAGCTATAGTTTAGAAACATGAAATCCTGCTAGTTTCTTGTTCAGTTAGTTCAAAGTACATATAACTTTTAGATACACAATACTAGGAGAAAGGATAGGGAATTCTTCTATTTTTTTAAAACCTCCAAATAAAAAAGCAAGAACTCAATTCTCTTTAGACCTTTCCCGATTGCTGGTTATTTTCCCTTTTGGCAGTTACTGGTTTTGAAGATTTAGGGGGCACGCCAAGAAGGATAATGAATAGTTTGTGCCACTCTGGCCATACCAGTTGTTAAACTAGTGGAAACTATTGAAGTACATCCATTCCTGTTGGCAGAGGAGCTTGCCCTGAGCCCTCCAGCCCTGATAATAGCTTCCTGTCATTCTGGCCATTCAGCCCATCCATTTACATCTTGGGCCTAAGCCTGACACAACAGATGATCTCTGGTACCTGATGCATTCTCATAAATCAGTACTCGAGCAGAATGATTTTTTAAAATTTTTTCATTTTTAATTGGAGGATAATTGCTTTACAGTGTTGTGTTGGTTTCTGCTATCCATCAACATGAATCAGCCATAAGTATACATAAAGCCCTTCCCTCTTTAACCTTCCTCCCACCTTCCCGCCACTCCATCCCACCCCTCTAGGTTGTCACAGAGCACTGGGCTGAGCTCTCTGTGATACACAGCAACTTCCCACTAGCTGTCTATTTTACACATGGTAATGTGTATATTTCAATGCAACTTTATCAGTTTGTCTCACTCTCTCCCGCCCCCACTGTGTCCATAAGTCTGTTCTCTAAGTCTGCATCTCTCTTCCTTCCCTGCGAATAGGCTCATCAGTACCATTTTTCTAGATTCCAAATATATGCGATACTTGTTTTTCTCTTTCTGACTTACTTCACACTGTATAACAGGCTCTAGGTTCATCATCCCTGGACTAAATCTACATGGGCAAGGTAGAATCTTGTGTAGCTGACAGATAAATTGGAATGCTGCAGTGGTAAAGTCAGCCAGATAGCCCTCTTGCCCCCCAAAAGGACTGAAGGTTAGAGGGAATGCTTAAAATAGTTTTGGATGGAACCCCCTAACTAATAGATTATTCAGTCAGCAAGGATTTTTTCTTTCTTTTTTTTTTTTTTTTTTTGAGCTTTTATTGTCTCTATTAGTAAAGGCTTTCCTGGTGGCTTAGAGGATAAAGAATCTGCCTGCAATTTAGGAGACCCAGGTTTGACCCTGATAGATGATAGATGATGGTATGTTACCGTGAATGGTGTCAGATTCTTAATCTCCAGTGGAGAAGAATTCACATTGGGATCAAAAGACTCGGCGATGGTCACTCAGAGCTTCATGCAGTGAAAAGTTTATTAAAGTAAGAAGGATAGGGAAAAACTTCCAGCATAGACACTGGAAGGGGAATAGAAGAGTATCCCTCTTTGCCAGTTGAAGCATGACAATTTGTATCTTCGAGTCAGTTACCAAAATAATAAATCAAAAGAATATTTTAAGGCTGTAAAGGCCCTGTAGGGCCACATCCATAACATTACCATGAGATTAGCTAGGACAGTCTCCAGGCCTCAGGGCTAGGTGAGACATTCTAATGTAAATGCACAGATTAACATAAAACTAGAAGTTTTCAGTTTCAACATTGAAAACCTTTGCCTTTATTTCTCCTTGTCCTTCCTCTTCTCCTTGTCCTTGGAACCAGCTGGCCTCTTTGCCAAGTCTGTCTGTGTATCCCTTTCATTCCCTGGGTGGTGAAGATCCCCTGGAAAAGGAAATGGCAACCTATTCCAGTATTCTTGCCTGGAAAATTCCTTGGACAGAAGAATCTGGCAAGCTACAGTCCATGGGGTCGAAAAAGAGTCAGCCATGACTTAGGGACTAAACAATAAGGTATTTTAGAAGAAATGTAGTGCCTGGTTGGAGAGATGACTATATCCCTGTAACAAGATAGGTGCCACCTAAGGTATTAAGTAATATATGTGACACATTTCAGTGGATGGAAAGAGTACTGACTGACAACAATTAAGAAGTTATATTGTGGGAGATAGGAGTTGAGTTGAATCTTAAAGAATGAGAAAGGTGAAGATGAAAAAAAAAAGGAATTTCATTCTGCACAGTCAAAACTAAGGATGCTGTCCTGTTGTCTTTATATGTGTTAGAATCATAGAAAGAACCTCACATAAGGCATTAAATTTGAGTCCACATCTCAATTTTGCAACTTGCAAGACGTGGAATATTTGGAAGATTACATAATCTTTTTGAATCTTAGTTCACCATTATTGTGAGGATAGAGTAATATCATTGACTGTAATTCATTAGTGATAATAAGTTTATCTACATAGTTATTTTTGCCACCTCAATGTGGAATTAAGACATACAATGATTGTTTTGCATCCTTATGTGTTATCAGCTCTAGATATGGACATAGTCTCCAGAGAGGCCACTGGTGGTCTAAGGCGTGTTAGCAAGAGCTTTGAGGAAAGTAGTCATTACCCTCTAGAAGATAAGTTTTAGATTGTCTTTGAATTTCTAGGATAATCACAGAAGATTCCATTTTTGCTTAAGTGAAGAGATGTAACTGGACACCCAGATTCTTAGCAAATATGTGTAGGTGCTGATTAAATCCTCATTTTGCATTTAGTTATGCTCCTGTTTAGGACTTGCAGACCTGACTTATTGACTGCAGGTCTTTAAAACCAGAATTTGTGCTCTCTGAGCAAGGGAAAATCAAACTTAAAAGCCCACGGTGTCAATACCTGTTAAAACAAAACAAAACTAATGCTTTAGGGCTTCCCTGGTGGTCCAGTGGGTGAGAGTCCACCTTGCAGTGCAAGGTGCGGTTTGATGCCTAAGGTTTCTCCTTGCTCCTTCCTCTTCTCCTTGTCCTTGGAACCAGCTGGCCTCTTTGCCAAGTCTGTCTGTGTATCCCTTTCATTCCCTGGGTGGTGAAGATCCCTGGAAAGGAAATGGCAACCTATTCCAGTGTTCTTGCCTGGAAAATTCCTTGGACAGAAGAATCTGGCAAGCTACAGTCCATGGGGTCGAAAAAGAGTCAGCCATGACTTAGGGACTAAACAATAAGGTATTTTAGAAGAAATGTAGTGCCTGGTTGGAGAGATGACTATATCCCTGTAACAAGATAGGTGCCACCTAAGGTATTAAGTAATATATGTGACACATTTCAGTGGATGGAAAGAGTACTGACTGACAACAATTAAGAAGTTATATTGTGGGAGATAGGAGTTGAGTTGAATCTTAAAGAATGAGAAAGGTGAAGATGAAAAAAAAAAGGAATTTCATTCTGCACAGTCAAAACTAAGGATGCTGTCCTGTTGTCTTTATATGTGTTAGAATCATAGAAAGAACCTCACATAAGGCATTAAATTTGAGTCCACATCTCAATTTTGCAACTTGCAAGACGTGGAATATTTGGAAGATTACATAATCTTTTTGAATCTTAGTTCACCATTATTGTGAGGATAGAGTAATATCATTGACTGTAATTCATTAGTGATAATAAGTTTATCTACATAGTTATTTTTGCCACCTCAATGTGGAATTAAGACATACAATGATTGTTTTGCATCCTTATGTGTTATCAGCTCTAGATATGGACATAGTCTCCAGAGAGGCCACTGGTGGTCTAAGGCGTGTTAGCAAGAGCTTTGAGGGAAAGTAGTCATTACCCTCTAGAAGATAAGTTTTAGATTGTCTTTGAATTTCTAGGATAATCACAGAAGATTCCATTTTTGCTTAAGTGAAGAGATGTAACTGGACACCCATATTCTTAGCAAATATGTGGAGGTGCTGATTAAATCCCCTCATTTTGCATTTAGTTATGCTCCTGTTTAGGACTTGCAGACCTGACTTATTGACTGCAGGTCTTTAAAACCAGAATTTGTGCTCTCTGAGCAAGGGAAAATCAAACTTAAAAGCCCACGGTGTCAATACCTGTTAAAACAAAACAAAACTAATGCTTTAGGGCTTCCCTGGTGGTCCAGTGGGTAGAGAGTCCACCTTGCAGTGCAAGGGGTGCCGGTTTGATCCCTGGCCTGGGAAGGTCCCACGTGCTATGGAGTGGCAGGACCAGTGTGTCCAATTACCTACAAGCCAGCACTCTGGAGCACATGCTCCTAGAGCCAGTGCTCTGTTACAGGAGTGGCAATGGGAGGCCTACGCAGGCCAAAGAACAAAGACGGATGAAAATAAATAAATGAAAGACCAAAAAAAAGGCCAAAATTTAAAAAAAAAAAACAAAAACTAACGCTTTAGGCTTCCCTGGTGGTGCAGTGGGTAGACACCGCTGGGGTGCTGGTTTGATCCCTAGCCTGGGAAGATCCCATGTGCCACAGAGCGGCTGGACCGATGTGTCCAATTACCGAGTGGGAGCTCTGGAGCGCATGCGCCCAGAGCTGGTGCTCTGCAATGAGAGAGGCCACTGTGATGGGAGGCCCACATAGGCCAAAGAACAAAGATGGATGAAAACAGATAAATGAAAAACCAATAGAAGTGGCCAAAAAAAACTAACATTTTAAAGAACCATCACATGTAATTGTAATTACAGACATGTAAAACAATCTGTGTCCTAAAGGATGCAAACAAGCTATGAGACCTCTTTGTAACACATAGTATGTTAAGAAACAGCTGTTAAAAGATGACTTTATAAAGTCGTTTCTTGGGATGGGTCTTGTTATATTTGCATTTGTAAATACTCATTAGGTGGAAAATATGGGTAAAATATCATAGAACTTTATCCTTTGGCTCTATGTTTGAGTTACATTTTACCTCTTTTGCACTGAGTTTGGTTTTCCTTTTATTCACTGGTTTCTGAATGAGTGTTAAAATGGATACTTCCCAGAAGATTTTAGGAACTGAGTTTGGTTTTCCTTTTATCCACTGGCTTCTGAATGAGTGTTAAAATGGATACTTCCCAGAAGATTTTAGGAAGCAGAAAGGCTTCTCAAAATCAAATGAATGTTCCATTATGGATATATGTTCTGAACTGTTTGAGGGTTTAAAGCATTTAGGAGTTCAAGAAAATGAAAGAAAGAGGAAATGAAAAGATGAGATGTATTTTCTTTCGTGCTATGTATGATATGTGGGTTTTTTTTTCCCTTCCGTGTTGATTACCTACTTTCAGAAAGCTTACTGAGAGACAATTATTTGAAACTCCGATCGTCATTAAAATGCTGAACATGCATGTTATTGGGTCTTTTATCACTAATTATTTTTGCTGCAGACAGTTATTGTTACTTGGGGATTTCTTATGACTTAAGTACTCTGAGAATCTTCTTCTCAATTTTTCTGAGAATTTTGTTTTCTAAGAGGAAAAGGGAAACCAGACTTGTACCATAGAACTTGAGGATTCAGATTTAGATTTAGAACACTGGAATATAGTGTAAATACATGAATGGGGAGAAAACTTATAATAGAGTGAGAGGAAAGAAAAGGGCAGTGTACGGAAACACTGGGGATTCTAAGGACTCTCTGTTTTCATTTTTTCCTTTTCTGTTCTATTGTAAGCTTAATCAGTGACTATTTACCTTGGTCTTTTTTCTTTTTTTTTAAGATTTTAATTTTTTGACATGGACCACTTTTAAAGTCCTTATTGAATTGGTTACAATACTGCTTCTGTTTTATGTTTTGACTTTTGGCTGCAGGGCATGTGGGGTCTTAATTTCTCAACCAGGGATTGAACTCACACCCTGTGTGTTGGAAGGCAAGGTCTTATCCACTATACCACCAGGGAACACCCTATCCGTGGCCATTCTTGATCACAAGCTTACCTAACTGTGATGTTGAACAGGGAGTCTTTGGAGTGGTGTTAGATTAGACCATAAGAAGCATTTTTTTTTTTTTTTTTTTTTAATGAGTTGCACTTCCAGTGTCCAGAGTTTTTTATGTTGCACAGTAGCTAGTTTTTCCTCCTGATGGATCTCAACCATGATGGAAGTAGCTGAGGAGAAAACAGCTGATGCCTCAACCCTGCATTATTTAATTCTTAAAAATAACAACTCACTTTTCACATGGCCTTTGGTATATCTGACAGGAGGTCACTACATTTTTCAATTATCACTTGCATCTTTTCTTCAGGCATTTTAAAGATCAATTTCTGGGGAATCAATTTGATCCTACAGACAAGTGGTTTGGTCTCTGGTTGCTTCTAGACTATAAGATTAAATCAGATTGCCTCAATACACAGCCCTCCTTTACTTTCTGCTTATTTCCAACCAGTGCTAGAAGCACAGAATCTTTCTTTAAAAGATGTATTAATTCATTTATATATTTATTTCTTGGTTACACTGGGTCTTTGTTGTGACAAGGGCTTTTTAAAGTTGTAGGAAGTAGGGGCTACTCTTCCTGGAGGTGTGTGGACTTCTCATTGCAATGACTTCACTTGTTGCAGATCACAGGCTGTAGGTGTGCAGGCTTAGCACATGGGCTAGGCAAGAACACATGGGCTCAGTAGTTGCTTTGTGGCATGTGAGATCTTCCTGGATCAGGGACTGAACCATGTCCCCTGCACTGGTGTATTTTTATCCACTGTACTTCCAAGGAAGTCCCGGCATTGAATCTTATGGTTTTGAGAATCTTAAATGGAATCTTCTCTACAGTATCTTTATCTGCTGACCATACCAGCCAGAGATTTGGCTGACTTTTACAAAGTTCTTTCTCCTGGAAAATGAAGCTGTATTCTGCCATGCTGCTGTGTTCTGCACTGGTTAGTTCTACCTTATTGGTACCTGGTAGTATTTTTCTTCCAAACGTAGCCCTTTAAAACCAAAGATGCATTTAAAGTAAATGATCAATTCTTTCTCTCATTCTCTCATCAGATTCAAAATAATAATTCTGAGCTTTCTGCTTGAGTATTCCTCCTTATCCAACTCCTTTGGGCCACCAACTGCACCTGTTTATTTTTCCTGCATTCTCTTATTGTGATTTCTATGTCACAGTATAGTCAAGAAAATCAAAACACCCACAGCAGGATATTTCACAGTAGGATAATCTAATGTAAGGAATTGATTGAGTAGGAGTTGGAAGATTGAAAAAAGCAAAAAGCAAATACCCATAGGTAGTGATTACAGGATGCAGTTCTTGCTCTAGATCTGGGGACACACAAGAAAGGCTGTTGTTTGTATCTGACAGGAGGTCACTACATTTTCAATTATCACTTGCATCTTTTCTTCAGGCATTTTAAAGATCAATTTCTGGGAATCAATTTGATCCTACAGACAAGTGGTTTGGTCTCTGGTTGCTTCTAGACTATAAGATTAAATCAGATTGCCTCAATACACAGCCCTCCTTTACTTTCTGCTTATTTCCAACCAGTGCTAGAAGCACAGAATCTTTCTTTAAAAGATGTATTAATTCATTTATATATTTATTTCTTGGTTACACTGGGTCTTTGTTGTGACAAGGGCTTTTTAAAGTTGTAGGAAGTAGGGGCTACTCTTCCTGGAGGTGTGTGGACTTCTCATTGCAATGACTTCACTTGTTGCAGATCACAGGCTGTAGGTGTGCAGGCTTAGCACATGGGCTAGGCAAGAACACATGGGCTCAGTAGTTGCTTTGTGGCATGTGAGATCTTCCTGGATCAGGGACTGAACCATGTCCCCTGCACTGGTGTATTTTTATCCACTGTACTTCCAAGGAAGTCCCGGCATTGAATCTTATGGTTTTGAGAATCTTAAATGGAATCTTCTCTACAGTATCTTTATCTGCTGACCATACCAGCCAGAGATTTGGCTGACTTTTACAAAGTTCTTTCTCCTGGAAAATGAAGCTGTATTCTGCCATGCTGCTGTGTTCTGCACTGGTTAGTTCTACCTTATTGGTACCTGGTAGTATTTTTCTTCCAAACGTAGCCCTTTAAAACCAAAGATGCATTTAAAGTAAATGATCAATTCTTTCTCTCATTCTCTCATCAGATTCAAAATAATAATTCTGAGCTTTCTGCTTGAGTATTCCTCCTTATCCAACTCCTTTGGGCCACCAACTGCACCTGTTTATTTTTCCTGCATTCTCTTATTGTGATTTCTATGTCACAGTATAGTCAAGAAAATCAAAACACCCACAGCAGGATATTTCACAGTAGGATAATCTAATGTAAGGAATTGATTGAGTAGGAGTTGGAAGATTGAAAAAAGCAAAAAGCAAATACCCATAGGTAGTGATTACAGGATGCAGTTCTTGCTCTAGATCTGGGGACACACAAGAAAGGCTGTTGTTTGTCAGAGGGGTCTCACAGAGCTGAGACTGAGGAGGGGAGTTGTCTCTGGACTGCTTTTGGTTTCTTGGGAAACTCAAGAGGAGTTCTGTGCAGCTGACCTTCAGACTTTAAAAGCTGTGTGTGTGTGTGTGTGTGTGTGTGTGTGTGTGTGTATACTCAGTCTCCTCTGACTCTTTGTGACCCTATGGACTGTAGCTTGCCAGGTTCCTCTGTCCATGGGATTCTCCAGGCAAAAATATTGGAGTAGATAGCCATTCCCTTCTCCAGGGGTCTTCCTGATCCAGAGATCCAACCCACATCTCTTTCGTCTCCTATATTATTCAGGTGGATTCTTTACCACTGTGCCACCTGAGAAGCCTCCTGAAGGCTTCTGTTACACCTCATTTGTTCAAGATGCGGTGATCAGACAGCTGGAAAGAGGATGCTGCCCATGGGTGTTCTACCTGTGGTAGCTTGGCAGAGGCTAAGCATTTCAGTTTTGGGGCTGCCTGCATAGGGGCCTTTTCTGTGGGCAGAGGATGATGACCTTGGTTCTGGGAGTAACTAAGGGAAGCCAGAGGGTGGCCCCAACAGGACCTTCCTGGTCTTTCAGTCTTCCTTCCCTCCAGCACCTCCTACCTCCTGAAACTAAGAAGCCAACAGGCAAAAGAGAAATAGATTTCACCGACTTGTAGCCCCAGTTTTCCAGAGTAAAGAAGGATGAATTTAGAACTGAGAGAGAATGGCCCAGAAAATTACTTTCAAAAACTCATTTTTTTTGTTAACTTTAGTTAGAAATTCAAATAAGGGTAGATCACTTTCAAGTCTTACTGCAAAGTTTTGCCTATTTATTCATATGCAGCACTCGAGAAGAGCTGCTCCATTCATTCCTATTTATTTTGCTTGGGTTTTTTTTTTTTGTGGTTATTGTTGTTTAACTTTCCTGTAAATCAAATTTCCTCTAGCTTAAAGATTATGGATTTCTTCTTTGGAGACTTCTTCATGTCTCAGATGTATGCCTCTAGTGTCTAATTTCATGGAATACAGAAGATCAGAGTACAACTTAACTATTAAAACTCAAATTACCAAAATAGAAACACTATAGACTCATTCACTTAGGAAGTTAAAATTGAAGTAGAATTAATATCGCTGACCTTATTCAAAACTTTCCTTGCCAGAATGTGAGGATGAAAAAAAAAAATATATATATATATATATAGATGTTGAAATACAGCCTTCTCTCTCTGAAGAAAAGTGACAGAAGACTGTTCATGTAATTGCCTTGATTGTCTCCTTCGTACTGAAGCAAAGGGCTGGTTGTACATTTATGCTTTAGGTATGCAAAGAAAGAAAACTTTGCCATTCTCCATTTCTTTCTAGGATTTTCTCGATTGAGGACTATTGAGAAAGGTGAGAGGTAAGGAAAACAATTTCTTGATCTTGAAAATACTTCCTCCTTTTTTTTAGTATAATATTAAGACCACTGAGTTTACATTGCCTATTTCTAGTCCGAACTCTGCCATTAAAGACTGAAGCCATTTGCAAGTAACTCTTTGAGTCTCAGGATTCCTCCATGTGAAAGAGGAGTCTGGGCAATGATCTCTAAGGCTTTTCAGCTTTAATAGTCTGGACAGAACAAGACTTTTTACGATGCCCTTGCTTTTGTTTGCTCTTTTAGAAATTTGAGCTTTGTGAAAGAGAATTAACTGCTCGGTTAATGTTATTGTTTCAGTGTTAGTCTTCTCTCTTCTTTCTGAGTTTTAATGGACTCGAGTTGAAAATCTTTATGACATTTCAGTGTCAGACTTTGCTTCAAATTCCAATTTCTGTCGTATAAGTTGTGATCTTTGATATTACATGACATCTTTGACTCAAAATGTCTTATCTATGGAAAAGGGATAATGAAACCTGTCCCCCATCTTCTGAGGAAAACCTGGGATACAAAGGTAAGGCCACCAGTCTAATCCTTCAAACCCATAAATGTTAGTAAAATGGTTGCTAGCAGTCGCTAATGCAGGGTCTTGCTTGTGTTTCTCTGGTCTACTGGCAGGGAGTGACTCCATGGCTCTTACACCCTTGTCACTTGGAGTTAACTTGGAGACTTCAGTCCAGATGTATGCCTCTAGTGTCTAATTTCATGGAATACAGAAGATCAGAGTACAACTTAACTATTAAAACTCAAATTACCAAAATAGAAACACTATAGACTCATTCACTTAGGAAGTTAAAATTGAAGTAGAATTAATATCGCTGACCTTATTCAAAACTTTCCTTGCCAGAATGTGAGGATGAAAAAAAAAATATATATATATATATATAGATGTTGAAATACAGCCTTCTCTCTCTGAAGAAAAGTGACAGAAGACTGTTCATGTAATTGCCTTGATTGTCTCCTTCGTACTGAAGCAAAGGGCTGGTTGTACATTTATGCTTTAGGTATGCAAAGAAAGAAAACTTTGCCATTCTCCATTTCTTTCTAGGATTTTCTCGATTGAGGACTATTGAGAAAGGTGAGAGGTAAGGAAAACAATTTCTTGATCTTGAAAATACTTCCTCCTTTTTTTTAGTATAATATTAAGACCACTGAGTTTACATTGCCTATTTCTAGTCCGAACTCTGCCATTAAAGACTGAAGCCATTTGCAAGTAACTCTTTGAGTCTCAGGATTCCTCCATGTGAAAGAGGAGTCTGGGCAATGATCTCTAAGGCTTTTCAGCTTTAATAGTCTGGACAGAACAAGACTTTTTACGATGCCCTTGCTTTTGTTTGCTCTTTTAGAAATTTGAGCTTTGTGAAAGAGAATTAACTGCTCGGTTAATGTTATTGTTTCAGTGTTAGTCTTCTCTCTTCTTTCTGAGTTTTAATGGACTCGAGTTGAAAATCTTTATGACATTTCAGTGTCAGACTTTGCTTCAAATTCCAATTTCTGTCGTATAAGTTGTGATCTTTGATATTACATGACATCTTTGACTCAAAATGTCTTATCTATGGAAAAGGGATAATGAAACCTGTCCCCCATCTTCTGAGGAAAACCTGGGATACAAAGGTAAGGCCACCAGTCTAATCCTTCAAACCCATAAATGTTAGTAAAATGGTTGCTAGCAGTCGCTAATGCAGGGTCTTGCTTGTGTTTCTCTGGTCTACTGGCAGGGAGTGCAACCATGGCTCTTACACCCTTGTCACTTCTGTGCTGGCATCATGCTCCATCCTACAGTGTGCAGCCTACGGCATCTTGGGGACTGTGACACTGATATTCGTCTCGGTTTCTGTTTACCTCTGTGCACCTGTGTGCACAGGCGCATGCCCATGGTAGAGAATTGGCAAGGTGATTTTTTCCTCTCTGATCTTTCATTTTCTAGTATGTGAGAAGTTGATGACAAGACTGGTCTCTGCTGTAGAACAAAAGATAAACCCCAGTTCTTCTTAAAGTGGGCTGGCTATCCAAATACAGCATGAGGAGAGAGGACAGACACTGTCTCGTGGGCACTGTCATGATAGCGGTTGGTGAACTGTGGAAGAAATGATGGGGGTAGGAGTAGGAGGTTGGTTCTATTGGTTCTACCTTTTCTAAACCACAAAACTGTAGCATAATTTAATGATGTAACTTCACTGCGAACTAGCTTCTTTTTCTTTTTTTACTAACATCGAGAAAGAGTGTTACTTAAAACTTTAGGAAACCAAGATCAAGAAAGTTTAAATGCCCTGTTCCAGAACACTAGTGAGTTTAGGTGCCACTCAGAATGAAAAGTTGTTTAGTTGCTCAGTCATGTCTGACTCTCGTGAGACCCCACAGACTGGAGCCCACCAGGCTCCTCTATCCATGAGATTTCCCAGGCAAGAGTACTAGAGTGGCTTGCCATTTCCTCTTCCAGGGGATTTTCCCCATCCAGGGATTGAACCCGCCTTTCCTGCATTGGCAGGTGGATTTTTTTTTTTCCCGCCGAGCCACCAGGCAGGAAAGCCCTAGAATGGAAAATACCTCTAGGTTTACTTTTTGAATTCCAGTGGTTAAGCTGGAGGAGGGTGACCATCTGTCGCAGTTGCCTCTGCTATGGGCCTGTAGTCTCACTGCCCTTAGCGGCTTCAGGGCAACAGAAGGGGTCAGGCCACTTATACCTTCTTGGTCATCCCCCTCGCAGTGCTGGTGTCCCATCCCCAGCAGCAGGTGCCTGGATCAGAGGCTCCTGAGAAGATCACAGTTCCGGCTCCCATTTCCTCACATGTCACCTCTCCCTGCCCCTACTCAGTCTGAACCTCTCAGCAGCTCAGCCCAGCAAGCTTGACAGGACCTGTCTTCCTTCACTGTTAATTTCACAACCGGATGAGTAGAAAGGTAATTTATATGGGTCAGTCAGATTTAAAATGCTGCTGTGTCTCCTGACGAGGTGGAATGAGAGGATTTAAAAGAATTATTGCCGTGGTCCGGAGCCGCAGTCTGGGGTGACTTCGCCACAGTCCTCTACCTTTTCCATTTGGTAAATGCCCCACGTGGCCTCCACATGTTGACTGTGGATTACAACCGAGATGAGAAGCAAGCCACTGGGGGAAGATTTTTGTTTTCATTTATTTTTAATTAATTGCAAACTTCCTCTTTCATTTGGCTTGCCACGCTCTGCAGACCGCCCTGTCACAGGGGCTCTGCCAGCGTTAGGAGCCACTGCACTGAACGGTGAGAGGCTTAGAAGTACCAGCCATCTGCTTTGTACTCAGTCCTCAGGGAAGGCTTGCAGTCATTTGCATGCTTGGAATTCACCTCCAAAGATGATCCGAGGGATGTTGTGGAAATGTGTTTTTCCTTTCTCTCCTTAAGTTGTAACATTCGTTATTATAAATCTTTATTCAAAAGAGAGTGATTAATTTTCAGTGGGTAAGTACAGTCTAGAGACACTTGAAGGCAAAAGTCCACAGAGAGTTTTTCTTGCGTTTTAGGTTTTTATAGAAATCTCTGGAAATAGTAGGCTTGTATAAGAAAAGGATAGTATTGAATGACAGAATAGCCAGGAAAAAAAACCACACACACACACACACACACACACAGATAAACAGTACAACAACAGAGACACCAAAACCAAATAAATAACCACTGCAACAATAACAAGAGCTTAGAAATCAACCACATCTGTTTTGGGATCAGACAGATGTGAGATGCATTCAGACTCTGCTTTTGAATATCTGTGTGATCATGGGCATAATTGTTTAAAAACCCCAATCTTCAGCTTCTTCAGCTATAAAATAGTTGTTGTGAAAACTAAACATGACAATATATATGAAACATCTTGCATCTATGTTGCCTTGCTATAAGTGGTAGCAATTTATTAATATCATCTAACAGGCAAACAAAAGCATTATCTAAATATCAAATCTACCTATCTTAAAATCTAAATTAAAAATTTGCCACTTCAACATGATGGTCAGCTAGGAAAACAGACACCCTCATGGTACAAATACCTGGAACACAGGAAGAAATGTGTAACATTGACAACAACAACAACGTTATTGAGTCCGCATAAAAGAACTAGAATTCTCCCCATGTACAATAACTGAAGAAAGACTGGAAACACATGTGGCAACTGCATGCGTGCACATTCAGTTGCTGCAGTCATGTCTGACTCTTTGGCTCCGTGGACTAGAGCCTGTCAGGCTGCTCTGTCCATGGATTCTCCAGGCGCGAATACTAGATTGGGTTGCCATGCCCTTCTCCTGGGGATCCTCCTAACTCAGTGTCTCCTGGGCCTCCTGGATTGCCAGCGAATTCTTTACACACCGAGCCACCTGGGAAGCCCATGGCAGCTGAGGGAGGCTAATCCACCTTGGGGAGGGTCACATGGTCCCTGGGAATTCAGATGCTTGGGATTTAACACTCTGGTGGAATCAGGAAAGAGGGCCTTGGGTATAGGCAAGAAAAGGAGAATAAAACTGAAATAATTGCCAGGAGTCAAGCCCCTTGAAGTGTTTTCAGTCTAAATGAAAAGGTGACCTTAAGAAAACTCACCTAGGCAGCATGAGATGACAAGGAAATGCAGAAACTGAGCAGAAATGAAGACATGTCCCCTGGAAGTCTGTCTGGGACCGCGGGTCGGCCCGGCCACATCCTAAGCCTCCCACGCATGAATGCTGCAATGCAACATTTGAGATAGCGCTTGGTGGAGCTCCCATGCAATGCAACATTTGAGATAGCGCTTGGTGGAGCTCCCAGCATGAGAGTATCGTCATCCTGTCTGGGACTGTGAGAGCCTTGGCCATGCATTACGACCTTCAGTTTTAGAACATCGGCACAAGTTCCCAAAGATGGCACCTGGTGGATGTAGGGAGGTGTGGCTTGAGACGTGTGCTCATTGCCATGATTGGCTGAGTGAAGTTTCTGTGCTCATGATCAGCACATGTTCCCCCTGAACTCTCATAATGATGTAACTGCATGCACAGTTGATCTTTTACACGATTGGCTGTGTTTGACTCCTTCCTCTTTCCTTCCTCTTTCTGTACAGTATAAATACCGCTCCCTTTCAACAATAAAACAAGACTTGATCAGACTCCTGTCTTGTCTCCATTTCTCGTGTCTCTTGTCCTCTCAATTCCCACTCCCCCCCTTTAGGTCTGCGTTGACGAATCCCACGGGTCGAGACAGAAGTCAGGGGCCCTCGCCTTTGCATCCCTGGAGTTTGAATTGGTTTTGGAAACCCCAAACCTAGACATTTATGTAAAATCTATCTAAAGAAAATGAGTGAAATTTAGTGAAATAAGGAAATTAATGAAAGAAAAGAGCCAGTAATGCATATCAACCAAACCAAGCATCAGTTCTTTGAAAAGACAAAAATACGAAGATTTTGAGCAAGACTGATAAAAGCAAAAAGACGCTAACACTATTAGGAATAAAAAGTAAACCAACTGCAGATTGACCCTGTGTACACATAACTGTTTGTGTGTGTGTACAAAAATTTTCAGAATTGACCTGGTGAATAACGCATGGTCCCTGGGAATTCAGATGCTTGGGATTTAACACTCTGGTGGAATCAGGAAAGAGGGCCTTGGGTATAGGCAAGAAAAGGAGAATAAAACTGAAATAATTGCCAGGAGTCAAGCCCCTTGAAGTGTTTTCAGTCTAAATGAAAAGGTGACCTTAAGAAAACTCACCTAGGCAGCATGAGATGACAAGGAAATGCAGAAACTGAGCAGAAATGAAGACATGTCCCCTGGAAGTCTGTCTGGGACCGCGGGTCGGCCCGGCCACATCCTAAGCCTCCCACGCATGAATGCTGCAATGCAACATTTGAGATAGCGCTTGGTGGAGCTCCCATGCAATGCAACATTTGAGATAGCGCTTGGTGGAGCTCCCAGCATGAGAGTATCGTCATCCTGTCTGGGACTGTGAGAGCCTTGGCCATGCATTATGACCTTCAGTTTTAGAACATCGGCACAAGTTCCCAAAGATGGCACCTGGTGGATGTAGGGAGGTGTGGCTTGAGACGTGTGCTCATTGCCATGATTGGCTGAGTGAAGTTTCTGTGCTCATGATCAGCACATGTTCCCCCTGAACTCTCATAATGATGTAACTGCATGCACAGTTGATCTTTTACACGATTGGCTGTGTTTGACTCCTTCCTCTTTCCTTCCTCTTTCTGTACAGTATAAATACCGCTCCCTTTCAACAATAAAACAAGACTTGATCAGACTCCTGTCTTGTCTCCATTTCTCGTGTCTCTTGTCCTCTCAATTCCCACTCCCCCCCTTTAGGTCTGCGTTGACGAATCCCACGGGTCGAGACAGAAGTCAGGGGCCCTCGCCTTTGCATCCCTGGAGTTTGAATTGGTTTTGGAAACCCCAAACCTAGACATTTATGTAAAATCTATCTAAAGAAAATGAGTGAAATTTAGTGAAATAAGGAAATTAATGAAAGAAAAGAGCCAGTAATGCATATCAACCAAACCAAGCATCAGTTCTTTGAAAAGACAAAAATACGAAGATTTTGAGCAAGACTGATAAAAGCAAAAAGACGCTAACACTATTAGGAATAAAAAGTAAACCAACTGCAGATTGACCCTGTGTACACATAACTGTTTGCGTGTGTGTACATGTGTGTATTTGAAAACTGTATGGTGATACATTTGAAAGCTTTAATCAAAAGAACAAAATTCTAAAAAATATTCCAAATTTATCAAAATAACTGCATGGAAGATGCAATGTTGTGTAACTGTTAAATAAATTGGATCAGTTAAAAAATAATTCAGATAAAGTTAATCAGACATGGAGAGTTAAATAAATAACTGTTAAATAAATTGGATCAGTTAAAAAATAATTCAGATAAAGTTAATCAGACATGGAGAGTTTTACAGGCAAGTCCTACACATTTGAGACAGACATAGTTAAGTTTTTTATACAAACTCCAAGTGCAGAAAAAAAAGAAATGCTCTCCCGTTTGTTCCACGAGGACTGTAAACATTTGAAACCCAAACTTGTCAGAAGTATAGTACCACAAAGAAAACTCCTGGCTAATTTCTGAAAATGATGAAAAATAATCAATAAACTATTAATAAAAAGTCCAAAAATGTATTAAAATATACAGCATAACCAAGTGTGGTTCATATGAAAAATACCAAGGTGGTGTAAACTATATCTGTTAGTTTTGTTCATTATATAAACAAATTAAAGATGAAAAATACATTTATTCCAACAGATTCAGAAAAGTTATTGGGTAAAATTCAGTACCTGTTTAGTATTAAAAGACAGTCCATATGTTCATACCAAAATTGGGATAAGAGTAAATTTTCTTAAATTGATTTAGAATGCTGCTGCTGGTGCTGATTAGTTGCTAAATCATGTCTGACTCTTTGCAACCCCACGGACTGTAGACCATCAGGCTCCCCTGTCCATGGGATATTTTAGACAAGAATACTGAAGTGAGTTGCTATTTCCTTCTCCAAGGGATCTTCCCAACCCAGCGTTTGAACCCGAGTTTCCTGTATTGGCAGGTGGATTCTTTACTACTAAGCATTAAAAATTCATGAGGGGAAGTTGGGCTTCTTATTGCAGATGGATTTATGCTTAAAGAAAGTAAATTTAGTGAAATAAGGAAATTAATGAAAGAAAAGAGCCAGTAATGCATATCAACCAAACCAAGCATCAGTTCTTTGAAAAGACAAAAATACGAAGATTCTGAGCAAGACTGATAAAAGAAAAAAGACGCTAACACTATTAGGAATAAAAAGTAAACCAACTGCAGATTGACCCTGTGTACACATAACTGTTTGTGTGTGTGTACATGTGTGTATTTGAAAACTGTATGGTGATACATTTGAAAGCTTTAATCAAAAGAACAAAATTCTAAAAAATATTCCAAATTTATCAAAATAACTGCATGGAAGATGCAATGTTGTGTAACTGTTAAATAAATTGGATCATTTAAAAAAATAATTCAGATAAAGTTAATCAGACATGGAGAGTTAAATAAATAACTGTTAAATAAATTGGATCAGTTAAAAAATAATTCAGATAAAGTTAATCAGACATGGAGAGTTTTACAGGCAAGTCCTACACATTTGAGACAGACATAGTTAAGTTTTTTATACAAACTCCAAGTGCAGAAAAAAAAGAAATGCTCTCCCGTTTGTTCCACGAGGACTGTAAACATTTGAAACCCAAACTTGTCAGAAGTATAGTACCACAAAGAAAACTCCTGGCTAATTTCTGAAAATGATGAAAAATAATCAATAAACTATTAATAAAAAGTCCAAAAATGTATTAAAATATACAGCATAACCAAGTGTGGTTCATATGAAAAATACCAAGGTGGTGTAAACTATATCTGTTAGTTTTGTTCATTATATAAACAAATTAAAGATGAAAAATACATTTATTCCAACAGATTCAGAAAAGTTATTGGGTAAAATTCAGTACCTGTTTAGTATTAAAAGACAGTCCATATGTTCATACCAAAATTGGGATAAGAGTAAATTTTCTTAAATTGATTTAGAATGCTGCTGCTGGTGCTGATTAGTTGCTAAATCATGTCTGACTCTTTGCAACCCCACGGACTGTAGACCATCAGGCTCCCCTGTCCATGGGATATTTTAGACAAGAATACTGAAGTGAGTTGCTATTTCCTTCTCCAAGGGATCTTCCCAACCCAGCGTTTGAACCCGAGTTTCCTGTATTGGCAGGTGGATTCTTTACTACTAAGCATTAAAAATTCATGAGGGGAAGTTGGGCTTCTTATTGCAGATGGTGTTATGACAATGGGCTATACTTCATGGCAAATAGATGGAGAAAAAGTGGAAACAGTGACAGATTTTATTTTCTTGGGCTCCAAAATCAATGCAAACGATAACTGCAATCACAAAATTAAAAGACACTTACTCCTGGAGAGAAAATATGACAACCCTAGACAGTGTATTGAAAAGCAAAGACATCACTTCACTGACAGAGGTCCGTGTAGTCAAAGCTACAGTTTTTCCCTAGTCATGTACAGATGTGAGAGTTGGACCATAAGGTGGGTTAAGGGCTGAAGGATTGATACTTTTGAACTGTGGTGCTGGAAGAGACTCTTGAAAATTCCCTGGACAGCAAGGAGATCAAACCAGTTGGTCCTAAAGGAAATCAACCCTGAATATTCACTTGAAGGACTGATGCTAAAGCTCCAATACTTAGGCCACCTGATGAGAAGAGCTGACATTGGAAAAGACTCTGATACTGGGAAAGACTGACGGAAGGAGGAGAAGGGATGACAGAGGACAAGATGGTCGATGGCATCACCAGCTCAATGGACATGAGCTTGAGTAAACTCTCAGAGATAGTGAAAGACAGGGAAGCCTGGCATGCTGCAGTACATGGGGCTGCAAAGAGTTGGATACAGCTTAGTGACTGAACGACCACCATTCTTAAGGAAAAGGATGTTAGACTTATACTTAATATCATATATGAAAATAAATTGCAAATAGATTAAGATCTAAAGGTAAAAAAACTCTTTAAAACAAAAAATAATATGGAAATTATTTTACAATGTCAAACAAGAGCTATTTCTTAAACAACAAATAAAGATAGCAAAACAAAATGGTGATACATTTGACTTCTTTTTAAATTAAAAGCCTGCACATTGGGCTTCCCCTGGTGGTCCAGTGGGTAAGAATACCTTCTTGCAGGGCAAGGGGTGTCGGTTCGATCCCTGGCCTGGGAAGATCCCACGTGCTGTGGAGTGACTGGACCGATGTGTCCAATTGCCGAGCCGGAGCTCTGGAGCGCATGCGCCCAGAGCCGGTGCTCTGCGACAACAGACGCCACCGCGATGGGAGGCCCACACGGGCCAAAGAACAAAGATGGATGAAAGTGGAGAAATGAAAGACCAATAGAAGTGGCCCGCCCGCTCCCCTCCCTCCCCAACCCGACCCCCGCCCAAAATAAATAAATAAATAAATGAATCTTAAAAATAAATAAATAAATAAATTCCCTCACTTGTAAAAAAAAGCCTGCACATTATAAAACGTCATAAACAGAGCAAAAAAGCAAACGACACTAAGAAAAGAGATATTTTTTGTCTATGTAAGTGACAAAGGAATAGTATCTAGAATGCATAAAGACTCTTATAACTCAATAAGAAAAATAATCCATTAGAAATGGAAAAAGGATATGAAAAAGCAGTTCACATAAGGGGAAATGGAGTATCTCGTACCTATATGAAAATATGCTCAACCTAGCTGTTACATAGGGAATAGGAATTAAAATAGCATGAAATATCATTTCATCACCAAGAGATAAAGAGACACATCTGCTTTTTAACTAGTAGGAAAGTATGCTAAAGCTCCAATACTTAGGCCACCTGATGAGAAGAGCTGACATTGGAAAAGACTCTGATACTGGGAAAGACTGACGGAAGGAGGAGAAGGGATGACAGAGGACAAGATGGTCGATGGCATCACCAGCTCAATGGACATGAGCTTGAGTAAACTCTCAGAGATAGTGAAAGACAGGGAAGCCTGGCATGCTGCAGTACATGGGGCTGCAAAGAGTTGGATACAGCTTAGTGACTGAACGACCACCATTCTTAAGGAAAAGGATGTTAGACTTATACTTAATATCATATATGAAAATAAATTGCAAATAGATTAAGATCTAAAGGTAAAAAAACTCTTTAAAACAAAAAATAATATGGAAATTATTTTACAATGTCAAACAAGAGCTATTTCTTAAACAACAAATAAAGATAGCAAAACAAAATGGTGATACATTTGACTTCTTTTTAAATTAAAAGCCTGCACATTGGGCTTCCCCTGGTGGTCCAGTGGGTAAGAATACCTTCTTGCAGGGCAAGGGGTGTCGGTTCGATCCCTGGCCTGGGAAGATCCCACGTGCTGTGGAGTGACTGGACCGATGTGTCCAATTGCCGAGCCGGAGCTCTGGAGCGCATGCGCCCAGAGCCGGTGCTCTGCGACAACAGACGCCACCGCGATGGGAGGCCCACACGGGCCAAAGAACAAAGATGGATGAAAGTGGAGAAATGAAAGACCAATAGAAGTGGCCCGCCCGCTCCCCTCCCTCCCCAACCCGACCCCCGCCCAAAATAAATAAATAAATAAATGAATCTTAAAAATAAATAAATAAATAAATTCCCTCACTTGTAAAAAAAAGCCTGCACATTATAAAACGTCATAAACAGAGCAAAAAAGCAAACGACACTAAGAAAAGAGATATTTTTTGTCTATGTAAGTGACAAAGGAATAGTATCTAGAATGCATAAAGACTCTTATAACTCAATAAGAAAAATAATCCATTAGAAATGGAAAAAGGATATGAAAAAGCAGTTCACATAAGGGGAAATGGAGTATCTCGTACCTATATGAAAATATGCTCAACCTAGCTGTTACATAGGGAATAGGAATTAAAATAGCATGAAATATCATTTCATCACCAAGAGATAAGAGAGACACATCTGATATCACGAAATATTGGTATGAATTCATGTAATGCTAGCAGGAGGATAGATTGGCACAACCACTTTGGAAAACAGTATACCATTGTTAGAATGTATGGAAATATGTGTATCCTCAAATTCTAAAATTTTTTTCCAGTTATACAAATTAGAAAAAGATTCACACACATACACAAAGGGTCATACACTGAAATTTCATTGTGGCGCTGTTGGTAAAAATGAAAGCAATGTAACTGTACCTTAGTGGAACATTAGAAAGTTAAGTTGGGTTTATTACACAATAAAGGTTGTATAAAAATATACAATATTTTTAAGGCAAGTGTACAATATTTAAAAGTTAAAATGAATTAAATAGATCTCATATATCAATATGAAAAAGATCTCATGAATAGCATATTTAGTAAAAAAACAAGCTGTAAAAAGGTAAATGCAGGGTTTCCCTGGTGGTGCAGTGGGTAAGGACACCGCCTTGCAGTGCAAGGGGCGCCTGTTCAACCCCTGGCCTGGGAAGATCCCACGTGCCGTGGAGTGGCTGGACAGATGTGTCCAATTACCGAGTCAGAGCTCTGGAGTGCATGCACCCAGAGCTGGTGCTCTGCGACAATAGAGGCTGCTGTGATGGGAGGCCCACAGGGGCCAAAGAACAAAGATGGATGAAAAATAGATAAATAAAAGACCAATAGAAGCAACCCGCCCTCCCCAACCCGCCCCCCCCCCAAAAAAGGTAAATGCAATAACAGTATCCTTTAAGACAACCTCAAACAGTAAAAATACATTATTTACTTATATGTGTACATGTGGTAAAATAGAAGAAATTAAAAGGCAATGATATTTGCATACTTTAGCAGGGTACTTGTCATTTGAAGAGAGGAGCAGGAAGGTACATTGCTGATGAAGCTCAGTCTGAGTCTGGATGTTTTATACCTTTAAAAATATTTAAATAACAGAGGGAAAGCAAATGTAATCACACAATATTTTCAGTATGGGATGATTATACTTTTATAGAGTTTTTCTGTTGTTGTTGTTTTTTAAATATTTCATAATTAGAACCAAAATTTTGCTACTCAAAATATTTTATACATTTCAGATAAAGCTAAGAGCCTCATTCTTCCTGTGAGGTTTGGCTATGCCTCTAGTCCCCTCATCTGTCTTAGCGAATCATTGATATGCACAGGATGAAATTATTCCCCGCCAGTGCTTTGTTACAATTTACTACCTGTAGGGTTTTTTTTTTTTCTTTTAATAATCAAAGCAGTAACATTTCCATTTCCCCATTGTGGAAGAATATTCTAATATTAATTATGCTTTTTTAATCTGAACATGCTTTTTGGAGATGCTGTAGACACTCTCTGCAACCCCATCTCACCTTGCCCAATTGTGAATGACAGATAAAAAGAATTAGGAGCGCATGCATTATTTTCTGGAAAGCTCATTAACAGAAAGTCTGGGAGATAAGGAAACAAGTGTAAAAACTGGAGTCAGGAGTCCTGGCTTCTCTCTCTTCAGTGACTGTGGAATGGTTTCCTGTGGTGCCTTTTTTTTGTTTTTGTTTTTATCATTAAAGTAGAAGTGTGGACTTATCTTTAAATCCTTTCCAGTTCTTGGTTTTTTAATTTTATGAAATATGTGAGTGAAGTCAATCATAAACCTAAGTGCTGACTGGAATATATGAATCACGGCAGCTCGTCTGTCTCACAGGCCCTCTTTCTCTGTCTCTACCAGGGGCCACTATTTCTGGTGAAGGTACAGAAGGCTGAAACTTGAAAACAAATATTTTTCTGAGGAAGGGATGCCATTGTTATCCATTAACCCCTTTCAGATAAGCATGCCAAGTTGCTGACTCCCTGACAGAGCCTGGGACATACGGCAGGTAGTTTAGATCAAAGGGTGATCAAAGGAGCAGATCCTTGCCATGTCCAAGTGTGCACAGGGCACTTGTTTAGTCACTCAGTCGTGTCCAACTCTTTGTGACCTCATGGATGGTAGCCCACCAGGCTCCTCTGTCTGTTGGATTTCCCAGGCAAAGATACCAGAGTGGGTTGCCATGTCCTTCGCTAGGGAGTCTTCCCGACCCCAGGGATCAAACCTGCATCTCCAGATTGCAGGCGGTTCCTTCACTGCTGACCTACTGGTGCAGGGCACTGTGGGCTTGGAAACAGTGGCTCCTAAATAGGGAAGAAGGGTGGAAACAGGAGGGTGGGGCAGAACCAAAAACAAGCCTTGTCACCGCGCAGGAGGATGGCTCCCACACTCGTGTCTCAGATTCCAGGTTCACGAGGAGCTGCTTCTTGGAGAAAGAAGTTTACACTTTCTTTTTTGTTTTTCTGTAATCAGGAAAGGTGTTTTGAAATCTTTGCATCTGGGATAGGATGGTATTCCTATCTTAGGGTGAAGTTGAAGAGGATCCACTGGTTAAATTGCCAGAGACAATACCAAAATTAATTGTGCCTTCACCAGTTCAGTGATCCTGGAACTTAGCCTAGCGCTCTGGTAAGAGTTATCTTAAGCCTTTTTCAATGAAAAAGGTAGAGGAAACGGTGGTTCAAAAACTTTCTCAGTCAGCCATCTTTTATCATATTGGAGCTTCTGAATTGGTTTAGAACTTTTCAAGGATTCTACAAGAATGATTTAAATGTAATTTCCTGGAGTTTGAATTGCTGATTATTTTAACTAAGAACTCTAAATTAAACATTCTCTATTTGGAAGACTTTAAGGAATTTAAAGCAATTGCTGTCATTGGAAATGGTTTAGTATCTGTTCTCCAGAGTGGAATCTAATCAGCCATGTAAGGATGGTGACCTCAGAAAGATACAGAAGCATCAGCCATAATTACGTTGAGAACTCAGTGTCCACTTGAGTGCAGTACCACCTTTGATTGCTGGAAAGCTTTGCAACTTCAAGTTTAGTGGATTCAAAGATGACTTTAAATTTTATTTCCTGATAGGCTCACCTGGTCTATTCATCAACTCTTAATAAAAAGAAAAATGAGATTGATGATTCGATGCTTAGAAGGCCACTCCTAATTTTTTTTTCTGCATTATCATACTCTAAATTCAATTCTTTCCATTAATTATGCTTCTTAGGGGTTCCCAGATGGCTCAGAGGGTAAAGAATCCACCTGCAATGCAGGAGACACAGGAGATGTAGATTCAGTCCCTGGGTCAGGGGAGATCCCCTAGCGGAGGGAATGGTAACCCAATATTCTTGCCTGGAGAATTCTGTGGACAGAGGAGCCTAGCTGACTACAGTGCATAGGGTCTCAAAGAATCGGACATGACTGAGCAACATTTTCCACTTTCTTCACATTTCCTTGTCAGTCTTGTCAAGGAAGCATTCTCTCTCTCACACGCTCTCTCTCTATATATATATATTACAACAGTCACTCTGTACCAAGTGAGCAGGTTAGATACTTGAAAGTATAAGCATTTTAATACCTGAGAATGTATAGTGCAGTCTAATGTTTTAAGAATGTTGACAGCTAACCCATCCTGCTATTTCAAAAAATGTCCTACTAAAATTTTAAGTTCCTTTATTTCAGTGCCCTTAAGAATTTTAGGATGAAATATTTGAGCTACTTTAGTAAGAATTTGAGCAGGATTTTAACTTGTGCTCTGAGTTGCAACTAGTCCCAAATCTGTGTAGCAAAGGTATTAGGAACCTAGAATTTTAAATGCCAGGAACCACCAGTTTCTGGAACCAAACAACATTTTGGCAGAAAATAAGCCTTACAAATATAAGCAACACCCAGTCAGCAATAGAAGAGGATGGCTAGGAGGAGAGAAAGAGTTCCTTTTTGGGAAACTCGGTGTTCTGAAGATGGCTGCACCCACTTGACATTTTGTTTATCAATTGGATATTTGCTTAGACAGCAGACTTGCCGCATGCCCTCTGTACAGCTGAAAAGAAAGAAAAGACAATTCAGTAGAGACAGAACTTTCCAGCAAGGGGAGGGCTGGGGCTGAGACACTCATCCTAGTTGTCCACAACTTCAAGTTTAGTGGATTCAAAGATGACTTTAAATTTTATTTCCTGATAGGCTCACCTGGTCTATTCATCAACTCTTAATAAAAGAAAATGAGATTGATGATTCGATGCTTAGAAGGCCACTCCTAATTTTTTTTTCTGCATTATCATACTCTAAATTCAATTCTTTCCATTAATTATGCTTCTTAGGGGTTCCCAGATGGCTCAGAGGGTAAAGAATCCACCTGCAATGCAGGAGACACAGGAGATGTAGATTCAATCCCTGGGTCAGGGGAGATCCCCTAGCGGAGGGAATGGTAACCCAATATTCTTGCCTGGAGAATTCTGTGGACAGAGGAGCCTAGCTGACTACAGTGCATAGGGTCTCAAAGAATCGGACATGACTGAGCAACATTTTCCACTTTCTTCACATTTCCTTGTCAGTCTTGTCAAGGAAGCATTCTCTCTCTCACACGCTCTCTCTCTCTATATATATATTACAACAGTCACTCTGTACCAAGTGAGCAGGTTAGATACTTGAAAGTATAAGCATTTTAATACCTGAGAATGTATAGTGCAGTCTAATGTTTTAAGAATGTTGACAGCTAACCCATCCTACTATTTCAAAAAATGTCCTACTAAAATTTTAAGTTCCTTTATTTCAGTGCCCTTAAGAATTTTAGGATGAAATATTTGAGCTACTTTAGTAAGAATTTGAGCAGGATTTTAACTTGTGCTCTGAGTTGCAACTAGTCCCAAATCTGTGTAGCAAAGGTATTAGGAACCTAGAATTTTAAATGCCAGGAACCACCAGTTTCTGGAACCAAACAACATTTTGGCAGAAAATAAGCCTTACAAATATAAGCAACACCCAGTCAGCAATAGAAGAGGATGGCTAGGAGGAGAGAAAGAGTTCCTTTTTGGGAAACTCGGTGTTCTGAAGATGGCTGCACCCACTTGACATTTTGTTTATCAATTGGATATTTGCTTAGACAGCAGACTTGCCGCATGCCCTCTGTACAGCTGAAAAGAAAGAAAAGACAATTCAGTAGAGACAGAACTTTCCAGCAAGGGGAGGGCTGGGGCTGAGACACTCATCCTAGTTGTCCACAATCAAACATTTCCTGATTCTAAGAGGTGTTTGGAAAAGGAGGTGAGGTGGGAGCTCTAGCTTTGCCAGACCTGCTGTGTCACACGAGAGGCAATGGATTATGGACAGTCTGTTGGGCATCTGAGTTTCTATCAAAATCTCATGCGAAATGGTCACTGTCTGGGAAAATCTCTTGGGGATTCACTGACCTTCAGCAGTGGGTCATGTTGGAGCTACCATGTAGCCTTGTAGAACCCAGGCGACAAGCAAGAAAGTGTTGGTCAGACTGGTATGAAACGCAGCTTCCCCAGTCAAGGGATGTGGCATTCTCCTTGTCTAGACTTAATGCTCTCTCCTTTTCCATGGCCCTTGTCATAAGCAGTTCAACCTCTCCCTCATCATGCCAACAGATTTCTTATTGATATCTGTGCATCTAGACTCAGACAGCAACTAGAATGATCTTGTGTGGGTTCTTCAACGGAGCGGGCTGAGCCAGGGACTGAAACTGTGTCTCCTGAATCTCCTGCATTGGCCCATCTGGGAAGCCCAGAATGATCATAAGAAGGGCAAATCTAATAATGCCACTTCCCAAATTAAAACAGTTGCCACTGGGCCTTCCCTGGTGGCTTAATGGTAAAGAACTAGCCTGCCAGCGCAGGAGACGCAGGTTGGATCCCTGGGTCAGGAATATTCCTGGAAGAGGGCATGGCAACCCACTCCAGTACTCTTGCCTGGAGAATCCCAGGGACAGAGGAGCCTGGCGGGCTACAGTCCATGGGGTCACACAGATCAGACACTACTGAAGAAGCTCAGCACCCGTATACACATTGTTCATCAATAGGGTAATTCAAACTCCTTCATTTAGCTTTCCTGGTCTCTCTAGCCACATCTCTGGACCATGGTGACCTTTTCCAACTTGCCAAAGTACTCCCTTTTGTTCCTAGATTTTCATAGTACCTTCTATTCTGCCAGGAACACTCTTCCCTGCCCCTGCAGACATTGTACCCTGCTTTGGACCTGCTGATTCTACCTTGACTTGCACTTAGCAGGTGAAATGCTACACAAAACCCTTAACCATTAATTCCTGTATCTTTTGCTGCTCCCTCTGATGTGGGGTGGAAAACCTGTCGATCTTATCCACCATTCCTTTATTCAATAGCTATTTGATGAAAGAATAAGAGTTTCCCTTTGGCAGTAAATATATTAATCTCTGTTTGCCATCACACGAGAGGCAATGGATTATGGACAGTCTGTTGGGCATCTGAGTTTCAAAATCTCATGCGAAATGGTCACTGTCTGGGAAAATCTCTTGGGGATTCACTGACCTTCAGCAGTGGGTCATGTTGGAGCTACCATGTAGCCTTGTAGAACCCAGGCGACAAGCAAGAAAGTGTTGGTCAGACTGGTATGAAACGCAGCTTCCCCAGTCAAGGGATGTGGCATTCTCCTTGTCTAGACTTAATGCTCTCTCCTTTTCCATGGCCCTTGTCATAAGCAGTTCAACCTCTCCCTCATCATGCCAACAGATTTCTTATTGATATCTGTGCATCTAGACTCCAGACAGCAACTAGAATGATCTTGTGTGTGTTCTTCAACGGATCGTCCTGACCCAGGGACTGAAACTGTGTCTCCTGAATCTCCTGCATTGGCCCATCTGGGAAGCCCAGAATGATCATAAGAAGGGCAAATCTAATAATGCCACTTCCCAAATTAAAACAGTTGCCACTGGGCCTTCCCTGGTGGCTTAATGGTAAAGAACTAGCCTGCCAGCGCAGGAGACGCAGGTTGGATCCCTGGGTCAGGAATATTCCTGGAAGAGGGCATGGCAACCCACTCCAGTACTCTTGCCTGGAGAATCCCAGGGACAGAGGAGCCTGGCGGGCTACAGTCCATGGGGTCACACAGATCAGACACTACTGAAGAAGCTCAGCACCCGTATACACATTGTTCATCAATAGGGTAATTCAAACTCCTTCATTTAGCTTTCCTGGTCTCTCTAGCCACATCTCTGGACCATGGTGACCTTTTCCAACTTGCCAAAGTACTCCCTTTTGTTCCTAGATTTTCATAGTACCTTCTATTCTGCCAGGAACACTCTTCCCTGCCCCTGCAGACATTGTACCCTGCTTTGGACCTGCTGATTCTACCTTGACTTGCACTTAGCAGGTGAAATGCTACACAAAACCCTTAACCATTAATTCCTGTATCTTTTGCTGCTCCCTCTGATGTGGGGTGGAAAACCTGTCGATCTTATCCACCATCTTATCCTGTCCCTGAGTATATATTCAATAGCTATTTGATGAAAGAATAAGAGTTAATTAGAGACCATTTAATCCTTGGGCACTAAAAAGATAAAGTTAGTTGATGTAATCAGATCAAAGCTGGGCATTCTGCCCACTCTGTATTAACTTCTGACTCAGAGCAGATGCTAACATTATATCAAGGAGTCAACTGGAGAATAGTGAATATAATCTATCATTTTTAGACACCAAGTTGAAGCAAAAAACAGTGCGTTTAACAGAGAAACTTATCTGGACAATTGTGTGTCATACGGTTTTTCTCAGACGTAGACTGTTCAGTGTGTGATTGTTTATCCCCAGCATTTTTTCATCTGCTAACTGCAAAATCATCTCCTTGGTCTCATCATTTTTCTTTTCTTGTGAATTCAAGGAAAACACAGGCATTTTATGAAATACTGATAGCTTTACTAAGGGACCAGCCTGTTAACTTTCCATGTAAATTTCCCTGTTTAGCACCTCTTCTCCTCAGGCTGCTCAAGTCTTCCCTAATCAGGATCTTAAACTCCCTAGGAATATGAAATTCATCTCTCTCTCTCTCTCTTTTTTTTTTTTTTTTTAAAGATTTATTTATTTATTTATTTTGGGTGGGGGTCGGGTTGGGGAAGGAGGGGAGCGGGCGGACCACTTCCACTGGTCTTTCATTTCTCTGTTTTTCATCCGTCTTTGTTCTTTGGTTCCTGTGGGCCTCCCATCGCGGTGGCGTCTGTCGTTGCAGAGCACCGGCTCTGGGCGCATGCGCTCCAGAGCTCCGACTCAGTGATTGGACACATTGGTCCAGCCGCTTCATGGCACGTGGGATCTTCCCAGGCCAGGGATCGAACCGGCGCCCCTTGCAGTGCAAGGCAGTGTCCTTACTCACTGCACCACCAGGGGAAGCCCTCATCTCTCTTTTATAAAAATAAAAGTCAGTTTGAGTATTTTGGTGATTGCATTAGTTTGCTAAATCTACTGTAAAAAAGTTAACAAAAACTGAATGGTTTAGGCCACTGAAATATACTGTCCCTCACTTCTGGAGGTCGGAAGTCTGAGATCAAGGTGTCAGCAGATTTGGTACCCCCCTGGGGCTCTGAGGAAGGATCCATTTCATGTCTCTTGCCTAACTTCTGGTTATCAACTTTCTTTGATATTCTTTGTCCTGTGGAAACATCACCCTGATCTTTGCCTTCATCTTCACGAGGTGTTCTCTGTATGTGTTGATGTTCAGTTGCTAAGTCATATATGACTCTTTGTGACCCCCATGGACTGCAGCACTCTGGCTTTCCCTGTCCTTCACTGTTTCCCCGAGTTTGCTGAAACTCATGTCCAATGAATCAGTGATGCCATCCAATCATCTCATCCTCTGTCACCCTCTGCTCCTCCTGTATGTGTGTTAGTGTCCAAATGTCTCCATTTATAAGGATACCAGTAGTATTGGATTAGAGGCTTAGTCTACTCTAATCTGACCTCATTTTATCTCATGTTGTCTACCAATATCATATTTACAGATAAGGCCAGGATTGGGGATCAGGATTTCAACACACGAATTTTGGAGGGACATAATTCAACCCACAAGAGTTACAAGCAGGGGCTTCCCTGGTGTCCAGTGGGTAAGGACACCGCCTTGCAGTGCAGGGGGCGCCAGTTCAATCCCTGGCCTGGGAAGATCCCTTGTGCTGTGGAGAGGCTGGACCGGAGCCGGTGCTCTGCGATGAGAGAGGCCACTGCGATGGGAGGCCCACACAGGCCAAAAGAACAAAGATGGATGAAAATAAATAAATGAAAGACCAGTAGAAGTGGCCCAGAAAGAAAAAAAGAAAGAGTTACAAGTAACAGAAATTTTTACCTAAGTGAAAAATAGAATTCACTACAAAGTAGTTTGGAAAGGTTATAGTGATTGAAACTGCTCAAGAGCCTATCCCAGCCCCTGCAGCAGGAAAGATGGACTCTTATTTCTTCCACTCTGGAGCAGTTCAGTTCAAGATTCAAGATTCTAGAAGATAACATTCCATTGGCCAAGCTTGGGTCACATGCCCATTCCTTGGCAGCATGGGATGATGGTGAGGATGGCAGCACATTTTGGCAGGAGGAGTCTCTAGTTTCTACTGTAAAAAGTTAACAAAAACTGAATGGTTTAGGCCACTGAAATATACTGTCCCTCACTTCTGGAGGTCGGAAGTCTGAGATCAAGGTGTCAGCAGATTTGGTACCCCCCTGGGGCTCTGAGGAAGGATCCATTTCATGTCTCTTGCCTAACTTCTGGTTATCAACTTTCTTTGATATTCTTTGTCCTGTGGAAACATCACCCTGATCTTTGCCTTCATCTTCACGAGGTGTTCTCTGTATGTGTTGATGTTCAGTTGCTAAGTCATATATGACTCTTTGTGACCCCCATGGACTGCAGCACTCTGGCTTTCCCTGTCCTTCACTGTTTCCCCGAGTTTGCTGAAACTCATGTCCAATGAATCAGTGATGCCATCCAATCATCTCATCCTCTGTCACCCTCTGCTCCTCCTGTATGTGTGTTAGTGTCCAAATGTCTCCATTTATAAGGATACCAGTAGTATTGGATTAGAGGCTTAGTCTACTCTAATCTGACCTCATTTTATCTCATGTTGTCTACCAATATCATATTTACAGATAAGGCCAGGATTGGGGATCAGGATTTCAACACACGAATTTTGGAGGGACATAATTCAACCCACAAGAGTTACAAGCAGGGGTTTCCCCTGGTGTCCAGTGGGTAAGGACACCGCCTTGCAGTGCAGGGGCGCCAGTTCAATCCCTGGCCTGGGAAGATCCCTTGTGCTGTGGAGAGGCTGGACCGGGCCGGTGCTCTGCGATGAGAGAGGCCACTGCGATGGGAGGCCCACACAGGCCAAAAGAACAAAGATGGATGAAAATAAATAAATGAAAGACCAGTAGAAGTGGCCCAGAAAGAAAAAAAGAAAGAGTTACAAGTAACAGAAATTTTTACCTAAGTGAAAAATAGAATTCACTACAAAGTAGTTTGGAAAGGTTATAGTGATTGAAACTGCTCAAGAGCCTATCCCAGCCCCTGCAGCAGGAAAGATGGACTCTTATTTCTTCCACTCTGGAGCAGTTCAGTTCAAGATTCAAGATTCTAGAAGATAACATTCCATTGGCCAAGCTTGGGTCACATGCCCATTCCTTGGCAGCATGGGATGATGGTGAGGATGGCAGCACATTTTGGCAGGAGGAGTCTCTAGTTTCTATAGTGAGAGGGAAGGCACTCAGATCTACTGTTTTGCAAAGTCTGCCCACAAGGAACTGGTGAAGGTGATTCCTCCAGAGAAATCTGGGATCCAGGAATGCTGGGATAAATGGATGCCAAACCAGGTTGAGAAACACACTTCCTCTAACCCTCAGGACCTTCCCTGGTGAGGTGATAATGATAGGGGATGGGGATAATACAAGGTGTGTGTGAGATGAAGCTCGGACATATTTGCCACGTATAATTCAAGCTACCTGGGAATGTGTGCTTCAGCGGTGACAAGTTCACATTAGCATTTATAATCAGTTATTTCCAGCTTCAAAACCGTAGTACTTTACACCTTGCTTTCTACCCTCCAGAAACCTATTCAAGTAGTTGTCAAATTCCCAGGCGACCTCTCATGTGCTCACAGCAACTCTGCCAGCTTCCTTTGCGAGGACCTCTTGAAGACCTTTGTCTGTCAGTTCCTCAAAGAAGACAATTTCCTTCTGCTCAAGGAAGACACTTCCCAAGTTGCTCACACTTGCTGTGGAGGAGTTGTGTCTACCCTCTGCATACGCACTGGCAGTCTGAACTCTGGGTCTTTTAGACTTCCGTCTAGCTCCAGGTACTAAAAATTCCCCAGGGGACATAAATTTGGGAAGTGAAATCAAATGCATGCGTCACAGCCTCTTCCGTCACCTTGTTGGCCACGCAGTGCACACTTGGGGTCTCTGCGATGAGAGGCCACTGCGATGGGAGGCCCACATGGGCCAAAGAACAAAGATGGATGAAAATAAATAAATGAAAGACCAGTAGAAGTGGCCCAGAAAGAAAAAAAGAAAGAGTTACAAGTAACAGAAATTTTTACCTAAGTGAAAAATAGAATTCACTACAAAGTAGTTTGGAAAGGTTATAGTGATTGAAACTGCTCAAGAGCCTATCCCAGCCCCTGCAGCAGGAAAGATGGACTCTTATTTCTTCCACTCTGGAGCAGTTCAGTTCAAGATTCAAGATTCTAGAAGATAACATTCCATTGGCCAAGCTTGGGTCACATGCCCATTCCTTGGCAGCATGGGATGATGGTGAGGATGGCAGCACATTTTGGCAGGAGGAGTCTCTAGTTTCTATAGTGAGAGGGAAGGCACTCAGATCTACTGTTTTGCAAAGTCTGCCCACAAGGAACTGGTGAAGGTGATTCCTCCAGAGAAATCTGGGATCCAGGAATGCTGGGATAAATGGATGCCAAACCAGGTTGAGAAACACACTTCCTCTAACCCTCAGGACCTTCCCTGGTGAGGTGATAATGATAGGGGATGGGGATAATACAAGGTGTGTGTGAGATGAAGCTCGGACATATTTGCCACGTATAATTCAAGCTACCTGGGAATGTGTGCTTCAGCGGTGACAAGTTCACATTAGCATTTATAATCAGTTATTTCCAGCTTCAAAACCGTAGTACTTTACACCTTGCTTTCTACCCTCCAGAAACCTATTCAAGTAGTTGTCAAATTCCCAGGCGACCTCTCATGTGCTCACAGCAACTCTGCCAGCTTCCTTTGCGAGGACCTCTTGAAGACCTTTGTCTGTCAGTTCCTCAAAGAAGACAATTTCCTTCTGCTCAAGGAAGACACTTCCCAAGTTGCTCACACTTGCTGTGGAGGAGTTGTGTCTACCCTCTGCATACGCACTGGCAGTCTGAACTCTGGGTCTTTTAGACTTCCGTCTAGCTCCAGGTACTAAAAATTCCCCAGGGGACATAAATTTGGGAAGTGAAATCAAATGCATGCGTCACAGCCTCTTCCGTCACCTTGTTGGCCACGCAGTGCACACTTGGGGTCGCCTGATGGATCGCTGGAGTCATGCTGTCAGCATCTGGTGCTCCCTAAAATGTGGCTTGGCAAGATTGGAAGGTATTATAGGATTAGCTCAAGGATCAGTAAATTAGAAAATTTACTTAGGAGATTAAACAATCTTTTATTGTGACTGCTCTTACCATTTCACTCAAGTCTTCTCTAGTAAAATTTGTCCAGTAGCCAGTGAAAGTAGTGAGGGAGATTACGGTTTTGAGAATTCTGGAAATTTGTTCATGTCAGAAATTCACTACACACATCAAAACTCAAGATTCTGTAAATAATCGTGAGGAATGTATCATGAAGCTACTGATTTTTTTCTCAGACTGGAAAGTTGTACTCTCTCCTGGTTTTCTACTTTCCCAAGCAAGTGTCTGATATGCCCAGACATGGCCCTTCTGGTTCCTTCCACTCCTGTCAAATGTGAGTGGTAAACACCACACTGAAAAAAGCAGTCCTGGATTATGAGGTGTTGCAGTAAATTTCCTCTAAAGTTTCTCCCAGCTTTAATCTCTTTTTTTTTTTTTTTAAAGGAAGCTTTAGGGTCTCTGTAAGGAGGAATATCTAGGTGACATAGATAGAAGAGAAGGTTATTAAGACTAAAACTTTTGGGCAGGAGGGACTTGGTCAATATGACTAGTAAATAAGCCAGTACTTGGTACCAAAAAAAAATTTCTCAAGGATGTGGCTGTCATCAATCTGAGAGATGGTGGCCTTGATTTTATTGTCTTGTGGGAACACAGCTAGCAGATAAGCTCCTGGATGGCTCTGGCTAGGGAAGAGGGATCATGTGTGTCCTCTTCAGCTGGCAGTAGTGACTGGAGCAGGAGTAGCAGAGACTGTGCGATTGCCTGAGTTTTGAAATGGTGGCTGACATTTCTGAATCTAGTGGGCATGATTGCAAGGGAGACCAGAGAAGCAATAGCAAGTTAGATGCAGACTACTCACTTGAAGTCCTTCACTGTGGAGTCAATGGTTTAGATTTCCCAGCCCATTTTGGGGACATAAATTTGGGAAGTGAAATCAAATGCATGCGTCACAGCCTCTTCCGTCACCTTGTTGGCCACGCAGTACACTTGGGGTCGCCTGATGGATCGCTGGAGTCATGCTGTCAGCATCTGGTGCTCCTAAAATGTGGCTTGGCAAGATTGGAAGGTATTATAGGATTAGCTCAAGGATCAGTAAATTAGAAAATTTACTTAGGAGATTAAACAATCTTTTATTGTGACTGCTCTTACCATTTCACTCAAGTCTTCTCTAGTAAAATTTGTCCAGTAGCCAGTGAAAGTAGTGAGGGAGATTACGGTTTTGAGAATTCTGGAAATTTGTTCATGTCAGAAATTCACTACACACATCAAAACTCAAGATTCTGTAAATAATCGTGAGGAATGTATCATGAAGCTACTGATTTTTTTCTCAGACTGGAAAGTTGTACTCTCTCCTGGTTTTCTACTTTCCCAAGCAAGTGTCTGATATGCCCAGACATGGCCCTTCTGGTTCCTTCCCCTCATGTCACATGTGAGTAGTAACCACCACACTGAAAAAAGCAGACCTGGATTATGAGGTGTTGCCGTAAATTTCCTCTAAAGTTTCTCCCAGCTTTAAACTCTTTTTTTTTTTTTTTAAAGGAAGCTTTAGGGTCTCTGTAAGGAGGAATATCTAGGTGACATAGATAGAAGAGAAGGTTATTAAGACTAAAACTTTTGGGCAGGAGGGACTTGGTCAATATGACTAGTAAATAAGCCAGTACTTGGTACCAAAAAAAAATTTCTCAAGGATGTGGCTGTCATCAATCTGAGAGATGGTGGCCTTGATTTTATTGTCTTGTGGGAACACAGCTAGCAGATAAGCTCCTGGATGGCTCTGGCTAGGGAAGAGGGATCATGTGTGTCCTCTTCAGCTGGCAGTAGTGACTGGAGCAGGAGTAGCAGAGACTGTGCGATTGCCTGAGTTTTGAAATGGTGGCTGACATTTCTGAATCTAGTGGGCATGATTGCAAGGGAGACCAGAGAAGCAATAGCAAGTTAGATGCAGACTACTCACTTGAAGTCCTTCACTGTGGAGTACTGTGAGTTCATGTCTGATGTTGCTAAATGTAGACAATGGTTAGAGAAGAATTTTCCAAGTGAGTTTACAAAACTTACCGTAGAAAATTCACCCAAACAAGAAAGCTGGAATTAATTGAGGGTCAAGGAACAGCAGGGGAAGAGGAAGAGCAGAAAAAAAATAGAGAGAGAGAGAGGTGGAAGGGGTCAAATAAAACAGGAAAAAATAAAACAGAAAAAAAAAAAAAAACACACAAAAAACAGTACCACAAAAGGGAACGATAGCCAAAATTCCCAGAGCAAAGAAGAAATATGTAACAAGAGCATGTGGCCTTGCAGCTTTTGGAATTGATTGTAAAGAAGCATAAAGATTTTTTGCTTAGTGATGCCTCACTAACAGGGGAGGATGAAATGATCAATCAGAGAGACCTTACAGATGATATAATGGATGTCATTCAGAAAAATGGCCAGGATGGTGGATGATGATCTAGGAGTACTGAAGAAGTGATTTGGAAAATATGTCTGTATTTAATGATCTCCACTGATTGTTGATATGGCGACAGAGAGAGAGGCCTTTTAAATATATATATTTAACCTACCCTCACCCTTGGCATTTTCACTGTTCTGTACAAGGCTACTTTTTTTTTTTTTTTTTTGCCAAAGTCTATTAAACAGGAGAGACTGTCATGCTTATGCATGGATTTAGTCAAATAAAGATTTTGGTCATTAAAACAAAAAAAGATGGTGCCTTAATGATACAAAAATAACATTAAGTGACCTTGATTAATTAAAACTGGAGTTTTTTTTCAGTCACCTTATCACAGTTTATCCAAGACTGTGTGCAAAGCAATTTATTAGAAAGGGATGTGTGTGTGTGTGTGTGTGTGCACTTAGTTGCTCAGTAGCTCAGTTGCGTCCAACTCTTTGTGGCTCCTTGGACTGTAGCCTGCCAGGCTCCTCTGTCCATGGGATTTTCCAGGCTAGATTATTGCTGCCATGTGCCACGTGTGTATGCTCAGATGGGTCAACTCTTTGCAGCCCCATGGACTGTAGCCCACCAAGCTCCTCTGTCCCTTGGATTTCCCAGGCAAGAATACTGGAATGGATTGCCATTTTCTCCTCCAGGGGATCTTCTCGACGCTGGGATTGAACCTGCATACCCTGCGTTGAAAGGCTGATTCTTTACCACTAAGTCACCTGGGAATCGTCTAAGAAAGGGATAACTGATGTCAAAAGCATGTACTGCTTGGTGTGTGGTTAGGGCCTTGTGGTCTGGGACAGTGTGATGCAAGTTGATGTTCATGTAGCCAGAAACTTTCAAACACAGTTCTTTCTCCAACTTACTTTCAACTTGAACAAACCCAAGAGTACTTGTAGAGAGAAATTCTCCTCCAAAGTACACTCTTCTAGTGATTACCAGCAGGTCCACTGGCAGCAGTTGGATTGAGTGTCTGAATCAGCCCGGCTGATTACCTTAATCACCTTAATCATAGAATCTGCTCTCTCGGGGAACAGTCTTAGAGTGGCAGAACAGCCTCTCTTGAGTTGAGCACTCCTCATTAGAACGTATCCTGATGCATTTAACAAATAGCTTACCGTCTGTGTTAGGGACAAGATAATTTTAAGACTCTGTCAGTCCATCCTTTGCTAGTTCTTTTGTCAGTGATGAAGAGTTTTCCCAGAATATCTTCAAGAATACAGGGTGTCTTCTTGAGAGAGGTTGCTGATGTCACAAGATGAGCCTCTCTTCCCTGACGGCTCATGAACGGTTCAAAGCGGTACCTGGAACTTTTCCTTCTCTGGTCCTTCACTTTGCAGCCCAATCCATCCACACATATTTGGAGTGGACGTTGAAACCTACTCCCTGAATAAGGAGCAGAGGCTCAAGTATTTCTTATTATGATAATACTTCTAAGTGAATCCCTTAGTAGACTTCCACTCCACTGGGCTGAACCACCTGAATATTCAAGGTACAGCGCCAACTTTATTATTTTTAAAAAATGGTGCATTTGTATATAAGGAACAGCCATAGAAAAATGAACTGGGGCACTCACGGCAGTAACCATGTCATTGGAATATATATATCTTCCCATGATTGTATAGGTTTTAGCTTATGAGAGTAGGTCGTCAGGCGATGTTAATTTTCTCCTAGCACTGTCTTTTGGTAAAAGTCACCACAGAAATAATGGTGATAGATTATGATGTATTGCCCAAACAATTAGATTTTTAATAGGCATGGTTAAGATTCAATTGTTTATGATAAATGATTCTACTCTTTGAATAAAGAGCAAGCATTAATATCAATATTGTTAATATCAACTAATTAATAATAGACAAATTTTAAAGAGTATTATAAATTTTAGGTATAACTATCACTGATTTGCTATAAATTACCAGAAAAATTAATTGCCTCATAATGATTAAGAACATTAATCAGGTCAGCAAGACTTGGGTTTGAATTCTGATACCTCGTGGCCTTCTTTCTATGACCTTGGGTAAATTTCTAAACCTGTGCTTTTCCAGTTTTCTTGTCTGGAAAATGGGGATAATAATATCATGACTCACAACATTTCCTGTGAGAACTGAATGAGTAAATATATATAAAGTGATTAGGATAGTATCTAGCACAAAGTAAAAAACAAGGAAATGGTAACTAATTAGCAGCTGTATTTTTGTATCTTTTTAAAATCAGTCCTTGAGAATTGCTGTTGTCCAAGCTTGGTTCTAATTTTTAAACTTTAGGTCGTTTAATTTTCAGGACATTCTAGAACACCCTTCTTTAAAACACCATTATTTAAGATTGATTTCTAATATAGCACTTACTTTTTGACTGTCACTGATCTGTGCCTTTCATATACTTTGCCCATTTAATCATCAGAAGACCCTGGTGATGTAGGTACAATGATTATCCCCATTTTACAGGTAGGAAACTGAAGCACAAAGAGGGTAAATAACTGATTTAAGATTACCTGAATAGTGTTAATAGAGCCAGGTTAGAGACAGATGTCAGGGCTCCAGAACTACTGCCTATACTCACTTAGCTACACTGCCTTTTAGAGTCAGAAACCAAGTTGATTTATGACTATAATCTACAAATTATGTGTAAGATATATAAAATATAATGTAAAATGTCATAATTATAAACAAAATATAAAATTGCAGAAAACAAATACATGTATCTGGAGAAGGGAATGGCACCCACTCCAGCATTCTTGCCTGGAAAGTTCCATGAACAAAGGAACCTGGCAGGCTACAGTCTGTGGGGTAACAAAGAGTCGCACATGACTGAGCAGCTGGACACACACGCACGCACACACACAAACAGACACACAGAAAACCTTTGGTCTCCTGCGACCTGGATAACCACAGCATACTTTCCTCCTCTCAGCTCCTTTGGATAAATATACTTTTGTACCCCCTCTGCATTTGAGATTTGATATCCAACTTTTTCTTGCATTTTTCTAGAATAAATTAATGTTTGCTTCTTATGATGGAATTGACAATTCTAAACCTCCAGGCATATTACAATTTTTTACAAATGTTAGAACCATTTATACTTTTCCTAGAAGTGATATAGATTGCCTATATTACACCTTTGCCAGTCTTGAATTAAATTATTGTACTTTTAATTTGTATTTATTTCGTTCAATAATTGAATTTTTTAATTTGCAAATTATTGTAAAGTTGAATAGATAGTTCTTAGATAGTTTTCTTATGAGTATATTTCAATGTTAATAACATTTCTTAGTGATTTGTATCAATTCTTTCTATAATAATGATATGGTTTTCCCTGATGGCTCAGACAGTAAAATATCTGCCTGCAATGCAGGACGTGTGGGTCCAATTCCTATTCTTGCCTGGAAAATTCCATGGACAGAGGAGCCTGATAGGCTATAGTCCATAGGGTTGCAAAGAGTAGGACACAACTGAGCGACTTTCACTTTTTCTGTAATAATGATAGACACATTTTAATTTTTGTGAATATTCTTCTATGTTTGTCATTTGCAATTTAAATTTGCTGGTGACTTTTTTCATAAGTATGTTTTAAAATGAAGCTATATAGTGACTTATTCATAGATATTGTAACCAGAACTTCCATTTACTTTAATAATAAGACAGATATTAATTTGCTTGAATGTTAACTTTGCTTTAATAATTTTAGTAAGTTAAATTTAATTTAATATTTACTAATCACAGTAATAAGAGGACAAGCACATCAAAGTCTATTTTTTAGCCTAGCATTATCAGCTGTTCACATCAAGGTGCTGAAGAAAGGGTACATGAAATGCTTAAAAGTGGTCAGAGGCTATTATTATGATAAATCAGTATGTGTGTAAAGGACATATACACTTTTCTCCCTTTCACTCTTTTTACTAATACGTTAATATTTCCTCTTTTCTTATTACATCCATGTTCAGACTGCCTTAGAAATCCTTTGCATATACATTGAAATATAATTCAGCCTTCAAAAGGAAATCCTGCTATTTGTGACAACATGGATGGATAAATATACTTTTGTACCCTCTGCATTTGAGATTTGATATCCAACTTGTTCTTGCATTTTTCTAGAATAAATTAATGTTTGCTTCTTATGATGGAATTGACAATTCTAAACCTCCAGGCATATTACAATTTTTTACAAATGTTAGAACCATTTATACTTTTCCTAGAAGTGATATAGATTGCCTATATTACACCTTTGCCAGTCTTGAATTAAATTATTGTACTTTTAATTTGTATTTATTTCGTTCAATAATTGAATTTTTTAATTTGCAAATTATTGTAAAGTTGAATAGATAGTTCTTAGATAGTTTTCTTATGAGTATATTTCAATGTTAATAACATTTCTTAGTGATTTGTATCAATTCTTTCTATAATAATGATATGGTTTTCCCTGATGGCTCAGACAGTAAAATATCTGCCTGCAATGCAGGACGTGTGGGTCCAATTCCTATTCTTGCCTGGAAAATTCCATGGACAGAGGAGCCTGATAGGCTATAGTCCATAGGGTTGCAAAGAGTAGGACACAACTGAGCGACTTTCATTTTTTCTGTAATAATGATAGACACATTTTAATTTTTGTGAATATTCTTCTATGTTTGTCATTTGCAATTTAAATTTGCTGGTGACTTTTTTCATAAGTATGTTTTAAAATGAAGCTATATAGTGACTTATTCATAGATATTGTAACCAGAACTTCCATTTACTTTAATAATAAGACAGATATTAATTTGCTTGAATGTTAACTTTGCTTTAATAATTTTAGTAAGTTAAATTTAATTTAATATTTACTAATCACAGTAATAAGAGGACAAGCACATCAAAGTCTATTTTTTAGCCTAGCATTATCAGCTGTTCACATCAAGGTGCTGAAGAAAGGGTACATGAAATGCTTAAAAGTGGTCAGAGGCTATTATTATGATAAATCAGTATGTGTGTAAAGGACATATACACTTTTCTCCCTTTCACTCTTTTTACTAATACGTTAATATTTCCCTCTTTTCTTATTACATCCATGTTCAGACTGCCTTAGAAATCCTTTGCATATACATTGAAATATAATTCAGCCTTCGAAAAAGGAAATCCTGCTATTTGTGACAACATGGATGGACTTTGAGGGCATTACACTAAGCGAAATGTCAGACTGAAAAAGACAAACCCCGCATGGTATTCCTACTGTGCGGAATCTGGAAAAAAAAAAAAAGAAAAAAAAAGCAGACTCAGAAAAACAGGGACTAGAATGGTAATTGACAGGGGTTAAGAGATGGAGAAAATGGGAGACATTGGTACACACTTTCAGGTATAAAATGAATGTGATCTGAAGGATTTAATCTAAAACATGGTGACTATAGTTGATAATACTGTACTGTATAATTGAAATTTTCTTTCTTTTTTTTTTTGGTGGATTTTTTTTTTGGAGGGGGGGGGCGGGTCACTTCTATTGGTCTTTCATTTATCTATTTTCATCCATTTTTGTTCTTTGGCCTGTGTGGGCCTTCCATCACAGTGGCCTCTGTTGTTGCAGAGCACCGGCTCTGGGTGCTTACGCTCTAGAGCTCCGGCTCAGTAATTGGACACATCAGTCCAGCCGCTCCACTGCACGTGGGATCTTCCCAGGCTAGGGATCGAACCGGCACCCCTTGCACTGCAAGGCAGTGTCCTTCCCCACTGGAGCACTAGAGAAGCCCTGAAATTTTCTGAGACAGCAGAATTAAAATGTTATCACCAGGCAAAAAAAAGGAAAGAAAAAAAAATAAACTTGTGAATGATGGGTGTGTTAATTATATGAAGGGATTTTTTTTTTCACAAACGTGCATATCTATCAAATTACCATGATATACTCTTTAAATATGGACTTCCCAGGTGGTGTTAGTGATAAAGAACCACCTGCCAATGCAGGAGACATAAGAGACTGTGGTTGGATCCCTGGGTTGGGAAAATAGCCTGGGGAAGGGAATGTCCAGCTATTCTAGTATTCTTGCCTGGAGAATCCCATGCACAGAGGAACGTTGTGGGCTACAGTTCATAGGGTTACAGAGTTGAACACTACTGAGGCTACTGGACATGCAAGCAGACACACTTTAAATACATTACGATTTTATATGCCAGTTATAACCTAATAAAGCTGAATATAAAAAGATGAATAACTCCTGGGAACCTAAAGTATAGCATGGTGTGATTATAGTTAACAGTACTCTATGATATACTTGAAAATGGTTGAGAACATAGACCTTAACTGTTCTCACAAATCTTAACTATTCTCACTACAAAACAAATTGTAATTAGATGGAAATGCTAGTAACTAGTGCTACTCTGGGTATTGTTTTGTTGTGGGTAAATAAGCTTGTGGAGGTTTTTGCAGCTTTGGCTGAGCCAGGAGAAAAGCAGATTGGGACTGGGAAACACACTAGAAAGATCTAAGACAAAAACAAGTGATTTGATTCACATGGGCTCATTAGTTGAGCTCATACTGATCAGCAACAGGTGGGAGATTCGCTGTGGACTTTGGAATGCCAGGTCAGAGCACTTTAGAACGTGTGCGTGCGCACACAGAACAGACTCCTTAACTTCTTGCGGGTCTAGTTGCCCTCCCCCGCAGCTACAACACGCCCTTTCCATTCCTAGAGTCTTCAGAGTAATTATTGATCAGGCCTGTGAGAGGGCCCCAGCCGTGCTAATATTATGCCCTGCAGACACCTGGAGGCTTAAGTGCTCAGTAAAAGCGGACTGGTGACTGTATTTAGGCTCATTCCCATCGCTGACGCAGGCGCCTGTGTGCGTGCGCGCACGTTTCTTAACGTCCCGCTGAACCCGCTCTTCTCCCTGCACCCCGGCTGATGTGCTGCAGCATTTTGTGATATGTAAGTACATCAAATATGCCTTAAACACATACTCCTTAAAATTACACAATGTTATATGCCAATTCATTTCAACGAATCTGTAACAAATATTTTCCAAGCATCGTGTTAGATGGCAGTCCTGTAGCTTTTGGGCCCTGCTAGAGCTTGCCAGAAAGCGATAGCTGTTGGTGAGAGTTGTTTGCATCTTGTTCTACTTCTGTTCAAACTCTGAATCCCAAATCAAGCTCTGTGCTCAGTTACCAGTGGTGTACGGTGGGCCAGGTGTAGGTGGGTGGTCAGCTGGTTATTGGAAAAGTGCAAATGACCCTAGGCCTGGTCTTTTAAAAAACAATTTTATTTAGTTGTTTCTTTTTGGCTGTGCGGGGTCTCCGTTGCTGTGTGGGCTTTTCTCTAGTTGTGGCGAATGGGGGCTACTCTAGTTGCCGTGCTCAGGCTTCTCACTGAGGTGGCTTCTTCTGTTGGGAAGCACGGATTCTAGGCCTTGGGCACCTTCATTGTCACTGGTTGACTCTAGAGCACAGGCTTAGTAGGTGGGGTGCCCAGGCTTCATTGTTTCTTGGCATCTTTGTCATTTTAGGGCACTCTCTTTGAAAAACAGAGAAGCCCAGGTGGCGCAGTGGTCAAGAATCCATCTGGCAATGCGGGTGATGCAAGAGATGCAGGTTCAGTCCTTGGACTGGAAAGATCCCCTGGAGTAGGAGATGGCAACCCGCTCCAGTGGCCTTGCCTGGGAAATCCCTGGGACAGGTGGGCTACAGTCCATGGGGTTGCAAGGAGCCAGACACGACTAAGCCCGTACATGTGTGATTCTTTGAAAAACACAGTTACACCCCAGAGTGGCACCCAGGAGTGTATATTTTAAGAAGCCCCCAAACATAGTGGACATACTGTATTTTTAAAAAATATACCAGGTTGACTGGAGGGGTGGGATGGGAAGGGGGCTAGGGGAAGTTTGGGGAAGAGGAGGGCGTATATATCTATGGTTGATTTGGGTCAATGTGTGTCAGTAAACAACAAAGCCCTGTGAAAATAATAATAATAAATGTGTATGGAATAAAAGAAATATATCCCAGGTTGAGTTTTATGATCAGGCCAAGTTAGGAAACTATCTTAATTATTGCTTTACATCTTTTGCCTGAAGGATCTGATGATTTAATGACATCTTAAATCTCGTGGCTGAAGAATGTCTTGTGGAGGCGGCATCTCAAAAGAAACAGAAAGGGCAGTTGGAGTTTTAAAAAGATGGTCATAGGGACTGGTGTATGAAAACATAGTGAAGGAGAAAGACAGGAAAAGTGCTTCACAGAAGAAACCGGGACAGAGCAGGGGCGGGGGATGGAGCATTCAGCAGGTTATTGGAAAAGTGCAAATGACCCTAGGCCTGGTCTTTTAAAAAACAATTTTATTTAGTTGTTTCTTTTTGGCTGTGCGGGGTCTCCGTTGCTGTGTGGGCTTTTCTCTAGTTGTGGCGAATGGGGGCTACTCTAGTTGCCGTGCTCAGGCTTCTCACTGAGGTGGCTTCTTCTGTTGGGAAGCACGGATTCTAGGCCTTGGGCACCTTCATTGTCACTGGTTGACTCTAGAGCACAGGCTTAGTAGGTGGGGTGCCCAGGCTTCATTGTTTCTTGGCATCTTTGTCATTTTAGGGCACTCTCTTTGAAAAACAGAGAAGCCCAGGTGGCGCAGTGGTCAAGAATCCATCTGGCAATGCGGGCGATGCAAGAGATGCAGGTTCAGTCCTTGGACTGGAAAGATCCCCTGGAGTAGGAGATGGCAACCCGCTCCAGTGGCCTTGCCTGGGAAATCCCTGGGACAGGTGGGCTACAGTCCATGGGGTTGCAAGGAGCCAGACACGACTAAGCCCGTACATGTGTGATTCTTTGAAAAACACAGTTACACCCCAGAGTGGCACCCAGGAGTGTATATTTTAAGAAGCCCCCAAACATAGTGGACATACTGTATTTTTAAAAAATATACCAGGTTGACTGGAGGGGTGGGATGGGAAGGGGGCTAGGGGAAGTTTGGGGAAGAGGAGGGCGTATATATCTATGGTTGATTTGGGTCAATGTGTGTCAGTAAACAACAAAGCCCTGTGAAAATAATAATAATAAATGTGTATGGAATAAAAGAAATATATCCCAGGTTGAGTTTTATGATCAGGCCAAGTTAGGAAACTATCTTAATTATTGCTTTACATCTTTTGCCTGAAGGATCTGATGATTTAATGACATCTTAAATCTCGTGGCTGAAGAATGTCTTGTGGAGGCGGCATCTCAAAAGAAACAGAAAGGGCAGTTGGAGTTTTAAAAAGATGGTCATAGGGACTGGTGTATGAAAACATAGTGAAGGAGAAAGACAGGAAAAGTGCTTCACAGAAGAAACCGGGACAGAGCAGGGGCGAGAGGGGAGATGGAGCATTCCAGCCATGCTGGCAGCGTGATAATGACCTCCTTATTGGTCTTCCCGAGTCCGCCTGTGCACCCTCCAATCCCTCACAGCTGTCACAGCCTTCTTACTGGGGCCTCTCTCTGATTAGGTTACTCTCCGTCTCAGAGCCCTGTGCCAAGGCCCAATCATCCCTCAAGCCAAATTAACACTCTTAATCACAGGTGTCAAGCCACTTCACCCTCTGGTTTCCTGTAGCTGATGGGCATCCTCAGCCCTGCTCAGGCTATTTGCTCTGGCCCTCCAGGCTCTGTTTACCAGTCCCCTAGACACAACTCCTTAGTGTTTTTTGTGTTTTTTTTTTTTTTTTGGCAGAGCCCCACCTCAGCCTTGGACTACTCCTCTTTCCTTTTAATGTGACTTTTCTTCCTTTAGAATACTGTTCGAGAGTAACTTTTTCATTGTTGGGTTTTCACTTCTCTTGTTGCTGTCAAATATGGCCTGTCTCTTCGTCTCTGTTTGACTAAGATTCAGAATCTTATTGACTCTATTCCCCTGAGCTTCCTTAAAACACTGACTTCAGAAAACTTGTAAGTTCTTTCTCTACCACTTTGGAATGGTATAAACCTTCTCCCAGCGTCTTGCAAGGGTCACAATACAGGATCTTTCTTTCTTGAACCACGTCTTGGGCATGGAAATAGGAAACGAGAGCACCCCCTGTGTGCCCATCTCTGTGGGAGGGAGGAGCGTGGCTGACAGCAGCAACCATCAGACCCAGGTGGCTAGTCCCAGAGAAAATCATTAGGAAACAGCAGGAATAACTCGGCACTCTCCACACCTCACACAGATCAAACTTCTACTACTGTTCTCTCATATTTTCCATTAGCTCACCCCAGCTTTCTTTTTTTTTTTTTTAAAAAAAAACCTTTGGAACATTTCTTTTTGCAGAATTGCGTTCCATCTCTTTCCCCCATTGCAGTAACTTGAATACAGTCTTCCTGGCCAGAGTAACTTTGTCCAGTGGAATTACTGCTTGACCTTACCTAACACCAGTGAGATGTAACTGGTTGCGAAAATGTACAACCATACATTTCAGAAAAAATAATGAAGGTTGTGTATGTATCTACATATATATCATCATATCTGTGTGTCCAAGGTTGTTCCCTGTGTGTCCAAGGTGTTTCCTAGGTTGGAAAATGCGCATTACTGTGACTTTAAAGTGGGGAAATCTGTCTCATAAGAGGGTGCACAGCTGGTGCCTGATTCATGGGGCCCTTGATCCAGGTGTCTTGTTAGTAAAAAGTGTTAACAGAAACAGAATGAAATAAAACTTTTTTTAAAAAATCAATAAAATGTACATGAGCATTTTATATGCAGCATATGCATATAAAATATAACTGTAGGATTCTGTTGATTTGACTAATTCATCAAAAGAAAAAATCAAATGCTTCTTTGCTCCATAGTTTTTTCTTTAATAGACTTGGGAGAATAACATTACATCAAATAGGAAAAATACCTGTTAGTAGGAATATATGTTTTCTAAGACTCTTTCTTTTTTTTTTTTTAATTATTATTTATTTATTTGGCTGGTTTTGGTGTTAGTTGCAGCATATAGGATCTAGTTCCCTGACCAGGGATTGAACTCAGGACCTCAGCATTAGGAGCCCAGAGTCCTAACCATTAGACCATCAGGGAAGTCCCAACTTTTTATTTTTTTAAGATTTTGACAAGTTTTTGAATTTTCATCTTATGCCTTATTAAGATAGCTTTTGTCTATTAGGTATGAGGAAAAGGAAGCTCAGCTGTTAGATAATTTAAGGAACAGTAAAGACTTACAGCCTTTCCTTTCTAATACTCAGTTCCTTCTGAACCATCGATTTCTCCCAGGAGATACAAAAGGACACATTTGCTATTGAGTTGTTATGTTGGACTCTAGGGAGCCAGTCATCATGTCCGACTCTTTGCAATCCCATGGACTGTGGCCAGTCAGGGTCCTCGGTCTATGGGATTCTTCAAGCAAGAGTACTGGAGTGAGCAGCCATTTACTCCTCTAGGGAATCTTCCTGACCCAGGAATCGAACCTGTGTCTCTTGCATCTCCATTGACAGGCAGATTCTTTACTACTGAGCCACCTGGAAAGCCCCAGTTGACTTGTCAGTGGGGGCTCATTTGTTTGTGGGCAGACCAACATTTTTCTTGGCAGTGCTGAATTTCTTTGGGAATCACAATTTCTCTCTCTGGCCAGGAGTGAGAGGAAACTGTTCTCTAAAAATTTCCGAGAGATTCCTGTTCCTGCCCTCCCTTCCTTGGAAATGTGAAGAATCAAACTCCACAGAAACTATGTGCGTGTGTGCTAAGACACTTCAGTTATGTCTGACTCGGCAACACTATGGACTGCAGTTTGCCAGGCTCCTCTGTCCATGGGGTTCTCCAGGCAAGAATACTGGAGTGGGTTGTCATTTCCTTCTCCAGGAGATCTTCCTGACCCAGGATTGAACTCCAGTCTCTTGATCTGCCTGCATTGGCAGGTGTGGTCTTACCACTAGCACCACCTGGGAAGTCCACCACCAGTTAATTTGTTTCTAACCTGACACTCTTTCTTCTTCCTCCTGCTCCTCCTTTCTTTTTGAATGCAGCATTCTGAGGGTTTCCATAATATTCTTTTGGCTTCTAGACACTGAAATAAAAAGATTGTTCCTTGAGTGGAGGAGAACTCTGGAATATTGATGTGGTATTTAATTATCGGGATTCTGGTAAATCTTCAGGTACTATTCTTAGGCTAAAGAAAGAAGAGATTACAACAACAACAAAAAGCTGTTGATGACCTTTCACATTTATTTGCATATGGATCTGAAAGTATATGTTTGAGAATCATTTCTAAAACTAGGAAGTGCAGATGGCAAATGTGAACCAATCTGCTAATCTCTTGCACTGGGCCAAGATTATACAATTAACTGGTATGTAAAACCATCCTTTATAATTTGTAGATACAGTTCTATAGCCAGGTTTACTAAACATTTTTTAAAACTAATGACCTCCAGTTAAAACTATTCCTAATCTCTCCATTTCTTACCTAGAAATGCAGATGGGAAATTGATTTTGTGGATGCATTCATACTGTAAAGCTTAGTAAAAATTGAGTGAATTGAACTATTCATGAATAAACTTAATATTAGAGATTGCAATTTACCACTTTGGGGGCTTTAAAAGTTTCTTTTTTCCTTCAGTTAAAACTCACCATTTTGGGAAAGCCCCAGTTGACTTGTCAGTGGGGGCTCATTTGTTTGTGGGCAGACCAACATTTTTCTTGGCAGTGCTGAATTTCTTTGGGAATCACAATTTCTCTCTCTGGCCAGGAGTGAGAGGAAACTGTTCTCTAAAAATTTCCGAGAGATTCCTGTTCCTGCCCTCCCTTCCTTGGAAATGTGAAGAATCAAACTCCACAGAAACTATGTGCGTGTGTGCTAAGACACTTCAGTTATGTCTGACTCGGCAACACTATGGACTGCAGTTTGCCAGGCTCCTCTGTCCATGGGGTTCTCCAGGCAAGAATACTGGAGTGGGTTGTCATTTCCTTCTCCAGGAGATCTTCCTGACCCAGGGATTGAACTCCAGTCTCTTGATCTGCCTGCATTGGCAGGTGTGGTCTTTACCACTAGCACCACCTGGGAAGTCCACCACCAGTTAATTTGTTTCTAACCTGACACTCTTTCTTCTTCCTCCTGCTCCTCCTTTCTTTTTGAATGCAGCATTCTGAGGGTTTCCATAATATTCTTTTGGCTTCTAGACACTGAAATAAAAAGATTGTTCCTTGAGTGGAGGAGAACTCTGGAATATTGATGTGGTATTTAATTATCGGGATTCTGGTAAATCTTCAGGTACTATTCTTAGGCTAAAGAAAGAAGAGATTACAACAACAACAAAAAGCTGTTGATGACCTTTCACATTTATTTGCATATGGATCTGAAAGTATATGTTTGAGAATCATTTCTAAAACTAGGAAGTGCAGATGGCAAATGTGAACCAATCTGCTAATCTCTTGCACTGGGCCAAGATTATACAATTAACTGGTATGTAAAACCATCCTTTATAATTTGTAGATACAGTTCTATAGCCAGGTTTACTAAACATTTTTTAAAACTAATGACCTCCAGTTAAAACTATTCCTAATCTCTCCATTTCTTACCTAGAAATGCAGATGGGAAATTGATTTTGTGGATGCATTCATACTGTAAAGCTTAGTAAAAATTGAGTGAATTGAACTATTCATGAATAAACTTAATATTAGAGATTGCAATTTACCACTTTGGGGGCTTTAAAAGTTTCTTTTTTCCTTCAGTTAAAACACTGTATGAGTGCCTAGGCTTTTACTGAGCCAATTTTTTATCTAAACATTTTAGGTCCTATGAAGGGCTGAATTGTACAAGTGATATTCTAAGTAATTAATGCTATCAACTGCCTTCTGCCCTGAAACTCTTATCTCCTTCTGTGCCAACCCTGCTTAATTGTTGTGTCTCCTCTCCCTTTTCTATTCTATACCCAGTCCACAATTTCTGAGTTGGTCTCTAAGTTGATCTTGACTGAGAGATGAAGTGTCAGGGTTTGAACTGGGTCTGTAAGAAAGGTTGTATTTAATTCCAAAAGAAAGGATCAAGGTGTTCACATGGTGATTAAGTTATAAAACCAAACCTTATCCCACGGAATTGATGTGATCCAGACACACCTGAGTCCTCTGCCCGCTTCCCCTCATTCCTTCACTATCAAAAACTTACTATAGGGTTTCCCTGGTGGTCCAATGGGTCTAGAGTCCGCTTTGCAGCGCCAGGGGCACTCGTTTGGCCTGGGAAGATCCCGCGTGCCATGGAGTGGCTGGACTGATATGTCTAATTACGAGCCAGCAGTCTGGAACGCCTGTACCCAGAGCCACTGCTCTGCAACAAGAGAGGCCACTGCAGTGGGAGGCCTGTGTGGGCAAAGAATAAAGATGAATGAAAATTAAATAAAAGTGGCCAAAATTAAAACAAAAAAAAACAACAAAAAAACCCCCCAATTTTCTGTAGCACCACAGTTCAGTTGGTCTTCCCTGGTGGTTCAGATGGTAAAGAATCTGCTAGCAATGCAGGAGATCTAGGTTAAATCCCCAGTCAGGAAGATTCCCTGGAGAAGGGAATGGAGACCAGTATTTCCAGTGTTCTTGCCTGAAAAATCCCATGGACAGAGGAGTGTGGTGGGTTACAGTCTGTGGGGTTGCAAGAGTCAGACACAACTGGGCAACTAACTCAAAATGCAGATGGGAAATTGATTTTGTGGATGCATTCATACTGTAAAGCTTAGTAAAAATTGAGTGAATTGAACTATTCATGAATAAACTTAATATTAGAGATTGCAATTTACCACTTTGGGGGCTTTAAAAGTTTCTTTTTTCCTTCAGTTAAAACACTGTATGAGTGCCTAGGCTTTTACTGAGCCAATTTTTTATCTAAACATTTTAGGTCCTATGAAGGGCTGAATTGTACAAGTGATATTCTAAGTAATTAATGCTATCAACTGCCTTCTGCCCTGAAACTCTTATCTCCTTCTGTGCCAACCCTGCTTAATTGTTGTGTCTCCTCTCCCTTTTCTATTCTATACCCAGTCCACAATTTCTGAGTTGGTCTCTAAGTTGATCTTGACTGAGAGATGAAGTGTCAGGGTTTGAACTGGGTCTGTAAGAAAGGTTGTATTTAATTCCAAAAGAAAGGATCAAGGTGTTCACATGGTGATTAAGTTATAAAACCAAACCTTATCCCACGGAATTGATGTGATCCAGACACACCTGAGTCCTCTGCCCGCTTCCCCTCATTCCTTCACTATCAAAAACTTACTATAGGGTTTCCCTGGTGGTCCAATGGGTCTAGAGTCCGCTTTGCAGCGCCAGGGGCACTCGTTTGGCCTGGGAAGATCCCACGTGCCATGGAGTGGCTGGACTGATATGTCTAATTACGAGCCAGCAGTCTGGAACGCCTGTACCCAGAGCCACTGCTCTGCAACAAGAGAGGCCACTGCAGTGGGAGGCCTGTGTGGGCAAAGAATAAAGATGAATGAAAATTAAATAAAAGTGGCCAAAATTAAAACAAAAAAAAACAACAAAAAAACCCCCCAATTTTCTGTAGCACCACAGTTCAGTTGGTCTTCCCTGGTGGTTCAGATGGTAAAGAATCTGCTAGCAATGCAGGAGATCTAGGTTAAATCCCCAGTCAGGAAGATTCCCTGGAGAAGGGAATGGAGACCAGTATTTCCAGTGTTCTTGCCTGAAAAATCCCATGGACAGAGGAGTGTGGTGGGTTACAGTCTGTGGGGTTGCAAGAGTCAGACACAACTGGGCAACTAACTCAAAGTTCAGCTAATATTTCATAAAACCATATAAGAGCTAGTTTAAAGGAATGCAATTGGGGGTGGGGGTGGGGCAAATTACTCCATTTCAGGAAATCTTAAGAATTTCTCAAACAGAGGAAATATCGGCAGAACTTGAATGTTTTTTGCACTATTGTTTTCCTTGGAGAGAAGCTATTGATTTGAGGAATTAGAAAGTTTCTGGAGAAGAATCATGGAAAATTTGTAAGAGAAATGATTCTGGGATTAAAATGTGCCAAGACATCAATTTCTTCTTTTAGGGACTGGGAATTTTGAGTTATGAAAACTTGTTATGGAGTGAACCCAGGTGGTCCCGAACCCCCAAGGGCAGAGATGTGCAATTAGCAGAGAGAAGGAATTGCATTACTTTACTAATGTTGCCATGATAAATTACCACAGACTTAGTGGTTTAAAAACAACACAAATTCATTAGCTTACAATTTTTTTGATTCAGAAGTCCCACTTGGGTCTTATTTGGCTCCTGTCATAGTATAAGGCTATATTCCTTTCTGGAGATTTATATACCTTTTACAGCTTCTCAAGGCCTCCTACATTCCTTGGCCCGTGGTCCCCTTCTTCCATTTTGAAAGCCTATGATCATAAATTGGGTCCCCGTTATGCTACTGTCTCTCTGGTTCTCTGCAGCTATTCATAGACAGAGTTTTCTGCTTTGGAAGATTTGTGTGATTAGCTTGGGCTCATTGGATAACCCAAGTTAATCTCCCCATCTTGAGGTCATTGATCTTAATCAGCAAAATCCTTTTTGTTTGGTAGAGTAACATATTCAGAGGACCAGGGCATTAGGGTGTGGACATCTTTAGGAGCCATAATTCTATCTATTCACAGATTCGTGGCCTACAGTGGATTGTTAGGCTGGCATGGAAGATCTTAGTCTCTAAAACAATTATCTCCAGAATGGGGCATTCTCTTCCAGTGGAAAATCAAAGTGATTCCTAAACTTAGTAATCAAAATGAATAATATTTCAAAGCAGTGTTGTTGGTTTTTCTGGCCTCTTATTGTTTTTTTATTTATTTATTTTCATCCATCTTTATTCTTTGGCCTGTGTGGGCCTCCCACCACAGTGGCCTCTCTTGTTGCAGAGCACCAGCTCTGGGTGCATGTGCTCCAGATTGCTGACTCATAGTTGAACACACTGGTCCAGCCGTTCTATGGCACATGTGGGATCTTCCTGGTCCAGGGATAGAACTGTTACCCCTTGCATTGCAAGTTGGACTGTCTACCCACTGGACCACCTGGGAAGACCTTAAGCAGTGTTTTTAAAAAATCAAAACCGTTGAGGTAGGCAGTTTCATGCCTGTGGCCTTTTTTTTTTTAAAGATTTATTTATTTATTTATTTTTTGGGTGAGGTGAGGCGGGTCACTTCTATTGGTCTTTCATTTATCTGTTTTCATCCATCTTTGTTCTTTGGCCCATGTGGGCCTCCCATCGCGGTCGCCTCTGTTGTCGCAGAGCACTGGCTCTGGGCGCGTGTGCTCCAGAGCTCTGGCTCGGTAATTGGACACATCGGTCCAGCCGCTCCATTGCACGTGGGATCTTCCCAGGCCAGGGATCAAACCAGCGCCCCTTGCACTGCAAGGCAGTGTTCTTACCCACTGGACCACCAGGGAAGCCCCCCCTGTGGCCTTTTGACCCTCATCTGGCTGCATAAGAATGGGCCTCGGACCTTGAACACTTACCACATGACAAAGAACCCACACTGCCTTGGCTGGAGTGATTGCCTCATGTGCTCAGTGTACGCTTCTTAGCTCACTTAAGCGTATATACAGTCAGCGGGCTTCAGGCAGGCTCCAGTTTTCAGTATGTCAGAGTCCATGTCAAAGGGGTTGGCATCTTTCTCCTGTGATATGGGGCTCAGAAAGTAAAGAATCTGCCTGCAATGTGGGAGATCTGGGTTTGATCCCTGGGTTAGGAAGATACCTTGGAGAAGGGAATGGCTACCCACTCCCGTATTCTTGCCTAGAGAATTCCCTGGATAGAGGAGCCTGACAGGATACTTTGATATAAAAGGTACATACATTGATGAGTTACCTTTCATAAGCTGTCAGCCATGAAGGACTGATGTCCACTATTGAAGCTGATCTTGCTGTCTGTTTCCTCTATGTGTGAGTAAAAGTCCCACCACAGTGGCCTCTCTTGTTGCAGAGCACCAGCTCTGGGTGCATGTGCTCCAGATTGCTGACTCATAGTTGAACACACTGGTCCAGCCGTTCTATGGCACATGTGGGATCTTCCTGGTCCAGGGATAGAACTGTTACCCCTTGCATTGCAAGTTGGACTGTCTACCCACTGGACCACCTGGGAAGACCTTAAGCAGTGTTTTTAAAAAATCAAAACCGTTGAGGTAGGCAGTTTCATGCCTGTGGCCTTTTTTTTTTTAAAGATTTATTTATTTATTTATTTTTTGGGTGAGGTGAGGCGGGGGGTGGGGTGGGGAGGGAGGGGGCGGGTGGGCCACTTCTATTGGTCTTTCATTTATCTGTTTTCATCCATCTTTGTTCTTTGGCCCATGTGGGCCTCCCATCGCGGTCGCCTCTGTTGTCGCAGAGCACTGGCTCTGGGCGCGTGTGCTCCAGAGCTCTGGCTCGGTAATTGGACACATCGGTCCAGCCGCTCCATTGCACGTGGGATCTTCCCAGGCCAGGGATCAAACCAGCGCCCCTTGCACTGCAAGGCAGTGTTCTTACCCACTGGACCACCAGGGAAGCCCCGCCTGTGGCCTTTTGACCCTCATCTGGCTGCATAAGAATGGGCCTCGGACCTTGAACACTTACCACATGACAAAGAACCCACACTGCCTTGGCTGGAGTGATTGCCTCATGTGCTCAGTGTACGCTTCTTAGCTCACTTAAGCGTATATACAGTCAGCGGGCTTCAGGCAGGCTCCAGTTTTCAGTATGTCAGAGTCCATGTCAAAGGGGTTGGCATCTTTCTCCTGTGATATGGGGCTCAGAAAGTAAAGAATCTGCCTGCAATGTGGGAGATCTGGGTTTGATCCCTGGGTTAGGAAGATACCTTGGAGAAGGGAATGGCTACCCACTCCCGTATTCTTGCCTAGAGAATTCCCTGGATAGAGGAGCCTGACAGGATACTTTGATATAAAAGGTACATACATTGATGAGTTACCTTTCATAAGCTGTCAGCCATGAAGGACTGATGTCCACTATTGAAGCTGATCTTGCTGTCTGTTTCCTCTATGTGTGAGTAAAGCATTAGTCCATCCAGTGCTTGACTGTTGTGTGCTTTCTTTGTCAACTCCCAAACCGAGATGCAATGGTCTAAAGTGTTCAGTATGCTCTTCCGGGACTGGTAAACAGTGTACTGTTTCTCTTTTGAAGACGATTTCAGTGCTCAGTGTTTTGTTTACAGAAATAAATGCAGAAAATCCATAATGAAAAAAGTTATCAGAATTTTAACTGAAGATAGGCTGTTGTTTGCTTGTTTATTATTATGTAAATAGAACAGTCACTGCCAAATAGCCTACAGCTGAGGATTTACAGTAGTGTGTGAAGTGAATGGTCAATACAGGGTTTTTTGTTTCATTTTGTGTGTTGATTCCATACGTTTTATTGTTTTTTTTTTCACTTGATTTACAATATAGAAAGATATCTTGATAATGGTTTATAAAGGCACACATTTTCCTCAGGTTACAATAAGGCTTTGTGTGCTATTGTTGTTGTTGTCTAGTCGTTAAGTCATGACTCACTCTTTGGGACCCCATGGATGGTAGCCCACCAGGATTTCCCAGGCAAGAATATTGGAGTGGGCTGCCACTACTCCAGTACTTCCTACTCCAGGGGATCTTTGTGACCTAGGGATTGAACCTGTGTCTCCTGCATTGGCAGGCAGGTTCTTCACGACTGAGCCACCAGAGCATCCTTGTATAGTATTAAGGTAGTTTTAATTTGTGAAGGCAAATTACAAGGCAGAAAAATTGGAGCTCAGCTCTGTGAAGTGAGATCCCCATGAATGAACAACACCTCGGATAACTCCTGTGTCGTGGTAAGAATTTGCCTCCATGTCAACATCACTAACTAGAGAAGGATCACCTCACACCCTAAGACCAGACTGGCAAAGACATGTTCCATCACTGAGTTGTAATGTGTTTCCTATTAGCATCACATCAAATGACTGGCTTCCTATTTTTATATTGTTTGGGCACATTTTTCTGGCCAAGGGATCCTATCTTTCTATACTTGGTCTACCCAGTTTTGCCAGCTGGATAGAGGAGCCTGACAGGATACTTTGATATAAAAGGTACATACATTGATGAGTTACCTTTCATAAGCTGTCAGCCATGAAGGACTGATGTCCACTATTGAAGCTGATCTTGCTGTCTGTTTCCTCTATGTGTGAGTAAAGCATTAGTCCATCCAGTGCTTGACTGTTGTGTGCTTTCTTTGTCAACTCCCAAACCGAGATGCAATGGTCTAAAGTGTTCAGTATGCTCTTCCGGGACTGGTAAACAGTGTACTGTTTCTCTTTTGAAGACGATTTCAGTGCTCAGTGTTTTGTTTACAGAAATAAATGCAGAAAATCCATAATGAAAAAAGTTATCAGAATTTTAACTGAAGATAGGCTGTTGTTTGCTTGTTTATTATTATGTAAATAGAACAGTCACTGCCAAATAGCCTACAGCTGAGGATTTACAGTAGTGTGTGAAGTGAATGGTCAATACAGGGTTTTTTGTTTCATTTTGTGTGTTGATTCCATACGTTTTATTGTTTTTTTTTTCACTTGATTTACAATATAGAAAGATATCTTGATAATGGTTTATAAAGGCACACATTTTCCTCAGGTTACAATAAGGCTTTGTGTGCTATTGTTGTTGTTGTCTAGTCGTTAAGTCATGACTCACTCTTTGGGACCCCATGGATGGTAGCCCACCAGGATTTCCCAGGCAAGAATATTGGAGTGGGCTGCCACTACTCCAGTACTTCCTACTCCAGGGGATCTTTGTGACCTAGGGATTGAACCTGTGTCTCCTGCATTGGCAGGCAGGTTCTTCACGACTGAGCCACCAGAGCATCCTTGTATAGTATTAAGGTAGTTTTAATTTGTGAAGGCAAATTACAAGGCAGAAAAATTGGAGCTCAGCTCTGTGAAGTGAGATCCCCATGAATGAACAACACCTCGGATAACTCCTGTGTCGTGGTAAGAATTTGCCTCCATGTCAACATCACTAACTAGAGAAGGATCACCTCACACCCTAAGACCAGACTGGCAAAGACATGTTCCATCACTGAGTTGTAATGTGTTTCCTATTAGCATCACATCAAATGACTGGCTTCCTATTTTTATATTGTTTGGGCACATTTTTCTGGCCAAGGGATCCTATCTTTTCTATACTTCCCGTACAAAGAAGGGAAGTTATAACAATGATCTTTAATTTTTTTGATTTTGATTTTATTTTCCTTTTTTTCTTTATTTGTCTGTGCTAGGTTTTATTTGTGGCATGGGAGTCTTTGGTGGAAACATGTTAACCCTTAGTTGCAGCATGCAAACCTTTAGTTGTGACATGCAAACTCTTATTTGGGGCTTGCGGGATCTAGTTCCCTGACCAGAGATTGAACCCAGGCTCCCTGTATTGGAAGCCTGGAGTCTTAGCCACTGGACCATGAGGGAAATCTCAGGATGATTCTTAACAAAAAATAGTCTGTCCAAAGAGTTCCTGGCTAGAGCATGGTAGATGATAGAAATTGAAGTTATTCATCTTGTGTGATGTGATTTGAGAATATTGCCATAAACCATTGTTTACTCTTCAGGCTGAGATATACAGACCCTGATTTCAGGCATGTAAAAATTGGTAGCCAATAGCATAAAGACAAGAAGCAATAATTGGAAACCTCAGCCTGGCCTCCAATTCATGACAGATAAGTTTGTAAATTTTCCTTAAGCAAGGATATAAAGTGTGCATGCAGCCCATTGACAGCTCCTCAAATTCTGATGCATGCACTAAACCTACAGATATCCTTTCAATTCAGTGCCAGTCAAATCTCACATTTGTTTTTTCTAAGGTATTCTTCCTTTCCATTCTTTATCTCTCTGTTAAGTTCACTTAATTTTTAACAATTTGTTTTATGATAAGCTTAGGATTGATTTTCTGTTTATTTATACTGCTTGGAGATGACTGAGCCTCTTGAAGCTGACGCATCTCTCCAACTTGGGAAAATTTTTGCGTGATTGCTTCCTGAAGCCAACATATTTTTTTCTACACCATTCTTTCTATACATGCCTTCAGAGTCGATCAAGTATCAAGTGTCAAGACTATCAAGATGTTCCATAGGTCCCAGATGATCTGTTAATTCTTCTAATTACTTTTTCTCCTGTGTCCTGTAGTTTAGATAATTTTACTGATCATATCTTCAGGGTCATTGAACCTTTTTACTGCTGTGTCCATTTAGCTATCAAGCATACCCAATAAGTTTTTTATCTCATATTCGTGTACTTCAGCTCTGGAACTTTCCCCTTTTACATTACTTTAGAGTCTCCCCTGAGATTCTCTATCTTTATTTTCATGATATTAACCTTTCCTTTAAGTCTTTAAACATTTAATAGCTCCTTTAAAGTTCTTGTCTACTACTTATGACATCCAGGTCATCTTGAGGTATCCTTTTATAGACTGCCTTTTCCTCTTGATTATAGGTCAGGTTCCCTGCTCCTTCACATGTCTGGTAATTTTTAGTGTATCCTGAACACTGTAGGAAATCTGTATTAGGTTGTCCTCCTTCAGAGGTTGTTTAATTTTGTTGTGGCAGATAGTCAGATTATTGGTATATCTTCATGTTCTCATATTTTTAAAATGCTATACGAGAGTAGATCTATTTCTGTTCTCTCTTTAGTGTCCTAGGATATGACCCTTTCTTTAAGACATGGCCTTTCAGAGGTCCCACGTGAAAGGCTGCATTGCTCAATGAGATTTGTTTGCTCTTGGTGGGCCAGAATTCCAGCCTCTTCCGGAACAGCATGACGTCCTAAATCTCTGCTCAGCTTTCAGGCTGATTGCAGCTGCCTTCCGGTTGGCTTCTTTATTTCTCACTGTGCATGACATCCCAGTCCCAGCTGTCAACCTACGCAGAAACCTCCTGCAGACTTGTGCTGTTTTCACTGTCTGTGAATCTTCCTCTTTCTCTGATATCCTGTCCAGCAAATTCAAGTCAATTCAGCAGCCCCAAACTCCTATTTCTGTCTCCCCTGCTCAATAGCACCACTGCTCTCCAGTTGAGCTTCAGGTGTCTGCACTGAGGCCAGGAAATGACCTCAAGACAGCAGGCCCAGACTCATGTGGAACTCGTCTCCATGTGCTGGCTGATGTCTGACGAGTGACAAACTTTGTAGTTGTTTATAGTGTGAGGATAAGACCAAAACCATCTGCTCAGTCTCTGTCCAAAGCAGATCTTTCTCTGTTATATTTGGATGTTACTTTACTATGCACATTTTGGGAGTCAGGAACCTGGCCTTAGTTTTTGACTGTGTAGTCTATGTATAACAAATACAGAATATGGGAAAAATTAAGGGTGATGGGAACCATCTTTGTAGTTAAAAATGAGAAGTGAAAAATCAGATGAGAGAGTATAGAAAAGGTTTAATTCTTTTCATTTGTAGTCACCATCTTTTTTTCCCTTTCCGCTATAGAAAATCTAGTCTTAGTCATCATATTTAGTTGGTTCCTCTGCTGATTTCACTGCTTTTCTACCATAATTGCATTAGAATGTTATTTCCCATATTTTGGTCTGGACTAATTTTCTAGTTCTTACACTGACATCTGATATATTTATTATTTTGTCATTTACTCTCTGGCCAGGTTGCCCCAAATTTTCTTGCACAGTTAAACTTCAGCCATCCTTTTATCCTCAGTAATGTTGCCCTGGAGGTTATGCTGGGTTCCTGACTTACTCTCTGAGTCTTTGTTGATGTCAGTTCTCTTCCTTAGCCATACTTGCCTATAAGGACCACCTAACATGATGATGTTGCCCCATTTCGGAAATACAGTTAAAATTATTATGTCACATGTTGCTGTTTTTCTGGGGCAATCTGTGTGGCTGGAAAAGAGGGAAGGAAAACAAGCCCTTCAGGTCACTTTAGTGTACCCTAATGTTTGAGGACTACTTCTGTAGACAAAAGTATACAAGACATGGCTTTCCTTTCCTCTGCCTATGCTTCCTGTTCCCCAGGCTAAATAGAATGTTTGTTTCTTCCAGATCAAGACTTGCCTGCTTCCTTCCATTTCTCTATTGCTTTGTAGTGATCACTTAGATTACTTCAAACTAGAAAATTGTGTGTTGGGGGGTGAGGTTGGGGGACCAGTTTAGTCTAGCATATGTTAACAGTATTTATATAAAATGATTATATCAGTGTATACAGAAGTTCTGAGAAGTATGGTACTTTAACTGTCAAATCTACAAAACATTAGCACACATTTTATTAATGATGTCTCACTATCAGCTGTAGCCATGTCTGACGAGTGACAAACTTTGTAGTTGTTTATAGTGTGAGGATAAGACCAAAACCATCTGCTCAGTCTCTGTCCAAAGCAGATCTTTCTCTGTTATATTTGGATGTTACTTTACTATGCACATTTTGGGAGTCAGGAACCTGGCCTTAGTTTTTGACTGTGTAGTCTATGTATAACAAATACAGAATATGGGAAAAATTAAGGGTGATGGGAACCATCTTTGTAGTTAAAAATGAGAAGTGAAAAATCAGATGAGAGAGTATAGAAAAGGTTTAATTCTTTTCATTTGTAGTCACCATCTTTTTTTCCCTTTCCGCTATAGAAAATCTAGTCTTAGTCATCATATTTAGTTGGTTCCTCTGCTGATTTCACTGCTTTTCTACCATAATTGCATTAGAATGTTATTTCCCATATTTTGGTCTGGACTAATTTTCTAGTTCTTACACTGACATCTGATATATTTATTATTTTGTCATTTACTCTCTGGCCAGGTTGCCCCAAATTTTCTTGCACAGTTAAACTTCAGCCATCCTTTTATCCTCAGTAATGTTGCCCTGGAGGTTATGCTGGGTTCCTGACTTACTCTCTGAGTCTTTGTTGATGTCAGTTCTCTTCCTTAGCCATACTTGCCTATAAGGACCACCTAACATGATGATGTTGCCCCATTTCGGAAATACAGTTAAAATTATTATGTCACATGTTGCTGTTTTTCTGGGGCAATCTGTGTGGCTGGAAAAGAGGGAAGGAAAACAAGCCCTTCAGGTCACTTTAGTGTACCCTAATGTTTGAGGACTACTTCTGTAGACAAAAGTATACAAGACATGGCTTTCCTTTCCTCTGCCTATGCTTCCTGTTCCCCAGGCTAAATAGAATGTTTGTTTCTTCCAGATCAAGACTTGCCTGCTTCCTTCCATTTCTCTATTGCTTTGTAGTGATCACTTAGATTACTTCAAACTAGAAAATTGTGTGTTGGGGGGTGAGGTTGGGGGACCAGTTTAGTCTAGCATATGTTAACAGTATTTATATAAAATGATTATATCAGTGTATACAGAAGTTCTGAGAAGTATGGTACTTTAACTGTCAAATCTACAAAACATTAGCACACATTTTATTAATGATGTCTCACTATCAGCTGTAGCCTAGTTAGGACTAACCTGAGAATGTGGACAAGTTGCTAACACTTTAGCTGTGACTCCACATATTTCTCTTGAATTTAGAGAAATAGATCAGAATATGCATAGGTAGCTGGGGAGTTTGGGATGCACATGTACACACTGCTAAATATAAAATGGATACCCCACAAGGACCTACTGTATAGCACAGGGAACTCTGCTCAATGTTATGTGGCAGCCTGGGTGGGAGGGGAGTTTGGGGGAGAATGCATACATGTATATGCATGACTGAGTCCCTTTTCTGTCTGCCTGAAGCCATCACAACATTGTTAGTTGGCGATACTCCAGAATAAAATAAAAAGTTAAAAGAATATGGGGCTTCCCTGGTGGTCCAGTGGGTAAGGACACCGCCTGGCAGTGCAAGGGGCGCTGGTTCGATCCCTGGCCTGGGAAGATCCCACGTACTGCAGAGCGGCTGGACCAATGTGTCCAATTACCGAGCCGGAGCTCTGGAGCACATGCGCCCAGAGCCAGTGCTCTGTGACAACAGAGGCCACTGCGATGGGAGGCCCACATGAGCCAAAGAACAAAGATGGATGAAAATAGACAAATGAAAGACCAATGGAAGTGGCCTACCCACCCCCCTCCATCCCCACCCCAACCCCCCAAAATAAATAAATAAATGTCAAAAAAAAAAAAAAAGAATATGGATAGTTTAGTAGGGCATTATTGAAAGGATATCTTTAAACTCAGCTCTGTTTACATAATGATGGTTTATAAAATTCACTATTTTAGTAACAAATTTCTTACCTCACAAATAATGGCAGGCTGGTCTAACCTGACAGCAAGATTAAGTACCAGTACTTCAAAGAATTTCTGTACAGAATCATATTAAGGTCATCACTGGACCTCGAATCCTGTGATCCTTGCTTCTCATCTTGTTTCTAAGATTTTGCAGCTTGCCATTGGTCTAGGGAGATGGGAAGAGGAAGATCGTCTTTCGTCTGTACTTTTTTTTTTTTTTTAATTTTGGCCTCCTTTATCAATTTTTTATTTGTTTTCATCCATCTTTATTCTTTGGCCTGTGTGGGCCTCCCCACAGTGGCCTCTCTTGTTTCAGAGCACTGGCTCTGGGCACATGTGCTCCAGAGGTCTGGCTCATAATTGGACACACCAGTCCAGCTATTCTGCTGTATGTGGGATCTTCCCGGCCCAGGGATCGAACCAGTGCCCCTTGCACTGCAAGGTGGACTCTTTACCCACTGGACCACCAGGGAAACCCTCATCTGTACTTTAGTCTAAAGCAGTAGCTCTCAAACTTTAGAATTTACTAGAATAACCTGAAAGTTTTGTGAAAACACAGATTGTTTGGTTTCATGCTGAGTTTCTGATTTAGCAGGTCTAAGATAGGGTCAGAGAATTTGCTTTTCTATCGACATTCCCAGGTAACATTGGACTACCTTCCTAAGATAGATCCTTCTGTTAAGCATGAGAATCCTCTGAAACTGATTCTCCTTTTAGATATTTCTGAGATATATTGCTAGTGAGTCAGCTTTGGTTGACCTTCTTTGGAATTGCCAAAGTCACTTAATGCTTCTGTGTTTCTGTATCACTGTCTGCAAGATGGAATATGTCATTTAAGGCTTAATGATGCTTAGGCTCACATGAATAGTGCTATGGATTTGCAAGTATTTATTTTGAAGTATTATTTTGCAGACTTGGAAAATTCCCCAGAGAAGTTATGGTTAAGGACTCCATATAGAAATTGAAATCTCTTTTTGGCTTCAAAATCATTTACTCTGGAGCACTGATTTATTGAGAGGAAAAAATGTCAGTTTTTTGTTGTCTCAGTCTCCGTGAAGTTACAGTGAAAAATAATTTTCTCAGTTAAACTGTCACTAAATCCTAATGATGAATTTAGTTAAATCTGTAGCATTTGAGACATTTAATAAGTTAGAAAACATGAAAATAATTTTTAAAGATTTCATATAAAAATGATAAAAATAACAAAGGATATTATTAATTGGAATAAAGTTTGTTTCATCTGAAAAAAATATTGATTTACTAAGAATATCACATAAAATTGAAAGATGTTTTTGGTCAAATTCTACAATGCATAAATTCTATTTTATCTCCAAAGTACCAGCCTTGACAAATGTTTACACTTGGCTTTTGTTTCTGTAGAGTAATAACTCACTTGAGACTCAACTTTCTTATCTGCATAGGTATTGGTGATAATGTAGCAGCAGCCTCAAAATTGTTTTAAAGCCGTAATAAGATTATGTACTGAAAACATTTTGGGACTATGTGGGTCATTAGATATTTGAAGTCTTATCCATTAAAATATAGGTACTATATTGACACAAACAGAAGTTTTAATAGATCATTACTTTTCTTGGGGATTAAGGGAAATCTTTATGGCATATCCACAAAACAAAATGACACCTAAAAAATAAAAGATCAGTGAGCTAAATACAAACTGGGAACAAACCCCAAAGGTGAAATTTAGGATTGTCCTGGCAAAAGTCTGTATCAGTTTCATGAGTGGAGAATACGTCTTGGGTGAGTACCAAGATAAAAGAGATGAATCCAAGATTTTCATATGAATTCCAGACCCTCTAAAGTGGGATAAAGTGTCTAGCTTAGCAGCAACTTCTGACTTATCAGACATAAGCATCACCCTTCTTTGGATATAAGTATGTCCATATTAGAAACTTCAGATGCCCACAGAATAAGCCCAATAAATTAGTTTCATAGGAAAAATGGCCAAGGAAACTGTCTACTATGATTGAAAGTTGGAAGGACAGCAAATAACAAAGACACGCCCCTCACTCCCTCCAAGGACTTCAAATATTAGCTGTTACGGGATATATAAACAGTTTAAATGTAAAAGATGGAATAAAAAAATAAGACTATATAAAAATAGCCTGGCATATTTGGAAATCATCAAAATAAAACTTTTAGATCTAAAACTATAAATGCTGAAATTAAAAACTCAATGGATGTTTTAACCACAGAGTACATGCCAATGAGGAGAGAATGACTGCATCAAATATAAATCAAAATATGCTTCCCAGAGAGCAGCACAGGAGATGAAAGTTTATGGAAGTTAGGGTGAAAAAATATTGATTTACTAAGAATATCACATAAAATTGAAAGATGTTTTTGGTCAAATTCTACAATGCATAAATTCTATTTTATCTCCAAAGTACCAGCCTTGACAAATGTTTACACTTGGCTTTTGTTTCTGTAGAGTAATAACTCACTTGAGACTCAACTTTCTTATCTGCATAGGTATTGGTGATAATGTAGCAGCAGCCTCAAAATTGTTTTAAAGCCGTAATAAGATTATGTACTGAAAACATTTTGGGACTATGTGGGTCATTAGATATTTGAAGTCTTATCCATTAAAATATAGGTACTATATTGACACAAACAGAAGTTTTAATAGATCATTACTTTTCTTGGGGATTAAGGGAAATCTTTATGGCATATCCACAAAACAAAATGACACCTAAAAAATAAAAGATCAGTGAGCTAAATACAAACTGGGAACAAACCCCAAAGGTGAAATTTAGGATTGTCCTGGCAAAAGTCTGTATCAGTTTCATGAGTGGAGAATACGTCTTGGGTGAGTACCAAGATAAAAGAGATGAATCCAAGATTTTCATATGAATTCCAGACCCTCTAAAGTGGGATAAAGTGTCTAGCTTAGCAGCAACTTCTGACTTATCAGACATAAGCATCACCCTTCTTTGGATATAAGTATGTCCATATTAGAAACTTCAGATGCCCACAGAATAAGCCCAATAAATTAGTTTCATAGGAAAAATGGCCAAGGAAACTGTCTACTATGATTGAAAGTTGGAAGGACAGCAAATAACAAAGACACGCCCCTCACTCCCTCCAAGGACTTCAAATATTAGCTGTTACGGGATATATAAACAGTTTAAATGTAAAAGATGGAATAAAAAAATAAGACTATATAAAAATAGCCTGGCATATTTGGAAATCATCAAAATAAAACTTTTAGATCTAAAACTATAAATGCTGAAATTAAAAACTCAATGGATGTTTTAACCACAGAGTACATGCCAATGAGGAGAGAATGACTGCATCAAATATAAATCAAAATATGCTTCCCAGAGAGCAGCACAGGAGATGAAAGTTTATGGAAGTTAGGGTGAAAGGACTAACATGTATCTAATTTGAACAAGCAGTTACAAACCTAATGGCCTAAAAATTTTCATACTTAACAAAATACAGATATGCACCAATATGAGAATTTGATTATGTGAGATAAGTAAAAACTAAATCCACATAAAGTTTTAGCAAGTTTGTAGAATATTAGTGACAAAGAAAAGACAGTAATAATAGCCAGAGAACAAATATGTGTTAGTTGTAAAGGAGTAATAATTAGGTTATCAACAGACTTTTTGATACCAATAATAGATATCAAAAGACAGAATGGTATCTTCAGTATGCTGGGAAAACTCATTATGTACTTATCAAAACTACGGTTTAAAAATAAGACTAAAATACAGAGGTACAAGATCAACAGAAAGTGGCAGAATATACAATTAAAAGACCTTTGCTTACAAAAGCTGTATTTTAGAAAAGACAAAATGTCTAAGCTGCAAGAAAGAATGAAAAAATAAGCAAAAATAACCTGCATAAAATGCTAATTTTAATAAACATCTAATTTAGGAGTTAAAAAAATACCTGACCTACTAGAAAATAATACCATGTATGTTGGGAAGAAATGATTGAAATCAATTCATTCTGAAATTCTTTTTTTTTCTAAGAAGAAAAGTTAAAATATTGACTTTAGACTTTATAATGTCTGATAAAATTTCAAGAATTTATCAAAAAATAGAACTAGAACATAACAACTTCCCAATAGCTAGAAGGATGAATTACAATAAGAAAAAAGTATGACAAGTAGGAAACGCGAAGTCAAAATAGTAGCAACAAAGAAATAAAGAGATATGAATGTGTCATTTAGCACTTGCCACAAAATTACTTAGTAACAGTCATTCCACAACTCAGTGGATCAACATCTAAGCATCCACACTCACAGGTTGTTAGACAGATTGAGGACTGATGATCAAGGTTTGGCTGAGCTAAAACGATTATGGATTTGCTCCACAGTTCTCTCACCCTTTTCCTAGATGTTTTAACCACAGAGTACATGCCAATGAGGAGAGAATGACTGCATCAAATATAAATCAAAATATGCTTCCCAGAGAGCAGCACAGGAGATGAAAGTTTATGGAAGTTAGGGTGAAAGGACTAACATGTATCTAATTTGAACAAGCAGTTACAAACCTAATGGCCTAAAAATTTTCATACTTAACAAAATACAGATATGCACCAATATGAGAATTTGATTATGTGAGATAAGTAAAAACTAAATCCACATAAAGTTTTAGCAAGTTTGTAGAATATTAGTGACAAAGAAAAGACAGTAATAATAGCCAGAGAACAAATATGTGTTAGTTGTAAAGGAGTAATAATTAGGTTATCAACAGACTTTTTGATACCAATAATAGATATCAAAAGACAGAATGGTATCTTCAGTATGCTGGGAAAACTCATTATGTACTTATCAAAACTACGGTTTAAAAATAAGACTAAAATACAGAGGTACAAGATCAACAGAAAGTGGCAGAATATACAATTAAAAGACCTTTGCTTACAAAAGCTGTATTTTAGAAAAGACAAAATGTCTAAGCTGCAAGAAAGAATGAAAAAATAAGCAAAAATAACCTGCATAAAATGCTAATTTTAATAAACATCTAATTTAGGAGTTAAAAAAATACCTGACCTACTAGAAAATAATACCATGTATGTTGGGAAGAAATGATTGAAATCAATTCATTCTGAAATTCTTTTTTTTTCTAAGAAGAAAAGTTAAAATATTGACTTTAGACTTTATAATGTCTGATAAAATTTCAAGAATTTATCAAAAAATAGAACTAGAACATAACAACTTCCCAATAGCTAGAAGGATGAATTACAATAAGAAAAAAGTATGACAAGTAGGAAACGCGAAGTCAAAATAGTAGCAACAAAGAAATAAAGAGATATGAATGTGTCATTTAGCACTTGCCACAAAATTACTTAGTAACAGTCATTCCACAACTCAGTGGATCAACATCTAAGCATCCACACTCACAGGTTGTTAGACAGATTGAGGACTGATGATCAAGGTTTGGCTGAGCTAAAACGATTATGGATTTGCTCCACAGTTCTCTCACCCTTTTCCTAGAGCCAGCTGGCTAAGCTAGGGATGTTTTCCTCATGGTTACCTCAGAGTGTGCAGCAGTGTGAATTATACCAGCATAATTCAGTGCTACCCTGCATTATGTCTGCCAACATCCTGTTCATCAAAACAAGTCCTATGGCTCATCCCAAAATTGATGGAATGGGCAAATATTCACCTTAACTACTAATAGTTTAAAGAGATTGCCAGACAGAGTTGAAGAGAAACAATGAAACATGGAGAGATTGATGATGAGAGAATCGGGGAGAAAAGATAACTAGGAACATCATAAACAAAACAAAAAAGGAAGTTTCGAGTGGTGACTTGGTAGGGGAACAGCAAGGAGCTCCTGGGGAACCAGTAACAGTCTATTGCTCAATGTGCTAAATGTAAATATATGTAAAAAAGAAAGAAACAAAAAAGCAAGGAAGCAAGTTGTGGTATAATAACTGTATTACAATGGAATAAGATAAAATTTGAAGCACAAAACATTATTAAGGATGTGCTGTGCTGTGCTCATTTGCTTCAGCTGTGTCTGACTCTGTGACCCCATGGATTGTAGCCTGCCAGACTCCTCCATGCATGGAGTTCTCTAGGCAAGACTATTGGAGTTGGTTGCCATGCCCACCTCCAGGGAATCTTCCCAACCCAGGGATTGAACCCTTGTCTCTTGTGTCTCCTGTATTGACAAATGGCTTCTTTAGTGGTGAGCCCACCAGGGAAGCCTCATTATTCAGGGTAAGTCTTATAAAACAGAGAAGTGCAATTCATCAGAAAAGTATAACAATTCTCCTGTATGGATCTGGCAAAATAACACTAAAATACATAAAACCAAACAAGATAGAACTATAAAAGAATTCACAAATTCACGAATTCTTGTTATCTTTGGTTATTTTTAGGGCAAGCAGAAGAAAATGTGTAAGAATTGGGAAGACTTAAACAATGTATTATCAAGTGTGATTTAATGGGCATGCATAGATCCATAGTCCCAACAACTGGAGATAAATTCTTTTCTAATTTTAAGTTTTATATATTAAATCCTTATGCATTATCCAAAATATTGGATTCTATTTAATACTAGTATGTATATAAGAGCCAGCTGGCTAAGCTAGGGATGTTTTCCTCATGGTTACCTCAGAGTGTGCAGCAGTGTGAATTATACCAGCATAATTCAGTGCTACCCTGCATTATGTCTGCCAACATCCTGTTCATCAAAACAAGTCCTATGGCTCATCCCAAAATTGATGGAATGGGCAAATATTCACCTTAACTACTAATAGTTTAAAGAGATTGCCAGACAGAGTTGAAGAGAAACAATGAAACATGGAGAGATTGATGATGAGAGAATCGGGGAGAAAAGATAACTAGGAACATCATAAACAAAACAAAAAAGGAAGTTTCGAGTGGTGACTTGGTAGGGGAACAGCAAGGAGCTCCTGGGGAACCAGTAACAGTCTATTGCTCAATGTGCTAAATGTAAATATATGTAAAAAAGAAAGAAACAAAAAAGCAAGGAAGCAAGTTGTGGTATAATAACTGTATTACAATGGAATAAGATAAAATTTGAAGCACAAAACATTATTAAGGATGTGCTGTGCTGTGCTCATTTGCTTCAGCTGTGTCTGACTCTGTGACCCCATGGATTGTAGCCTGCCAGACTCCTCCATGCATGGAGTTCTCTAGGCAAGACTATTGGAGTTGGTTGCCATGCCCACCTCCAGGGAATCTTCCCAACCCAGGGATTGAACCCTTGTCTCTTGTGTCTCCTGTATTGACAAATGGCTTCTTTAGTGGTGAGCCCACCAGGGAAGCCTCATTATTCAGGGTAAGTCTTATAAAACAGAGAAGTGCAATTCATCAGAAAAGTATAACAATTCTCCTATATGGATCTGGCAAAATAACACTAAAATACATAAAAACCAAACAAGATAGAACTATAAAAGAATTCACAAATTCACGAATTCTTGTTATCTTTGGTTATTTTTAGGGCAAGCAGAAGAAAATGTGTAAGAATTGGGAAGACTTAAACAATGTATTATCAAGTGTGATTTAATGGGCATGCATAGATCCATAGTCCCAACAACTGGAGATAAATTCTTTTCTATTGCATTTGAAGTTTTATATATTAAATCCTTATGCATTATCCAAAATATTGGATTCTATTTAATACTAGTATGATAGAAATAATACATTAAAAGATAAAGTTTATAACCATAATCCATTTGGAAAATATCAAATATCTACAGCAGAATAATAATAATAAAAATGCCTATAATAAAACAAAGAAGACTGAGTATTTTTAAAGTAACGTGTTTTATATGGATCTTGGTGCTTATAATGGAAAAGAAGAAAGGCTGTAAATTTACTTGCTGATTATCAAGTTTTTTTTTTTTTAGATAGTGGCTATTTTAAAAGTAGCCACTATTGGCTAGTGACTCAGAGGGTAAAGAATCCAAATATAATGCACTAGACCCAGGTTTGATCCCTGGGTCAGAAAGATCCCCTGGAGAAGGGAATGGCTACTGACTCCAGAAAGTTTACTGATTATTAAATATTTTATTTAAAAAATTAATAAAATCCAAAGAAAGCAGAATAAAATTGATAATACATAAGAAAAATTAATCAAATAGAAAGCAGCTATAATGAAGAGAATCATCAACAACAAAATGTTAGTACTTGAAAGGACTAGTAATAAACCTGTAGCAGGATTTATTAAATCAAAGAGGCAAGACAAAATAATAAGAAATTTTTTATCAAAAATTTGGAAAAGTAGATGGAATAGGCAGATTGTAAAAAGCCATAATCTTTTGAAACTGACTCAATAAAAAAACAGAAATCCAGGGACTTCCCAGGAATACCAGTGGTTAAGACTCTGAGCTTTCACTGCAGGGGGCGCCGGTTTAATCCCTGGTAGGCATGGCCTAAAAAAATGAAAAAGAGAAAAGGAAATCCAGATGACTAGTTAAAAATTTCCCCACATTAAAAATATCAAGCCAAATTTTATCAATGAGTTGTTTAAATTTTTAGTGAAAACATTTAATTCTAACCTTGTATAAAGCCTTCCAAGTAACAGACAAGGAGGAAACTTCACCATTTATTTTCTGATACAAGCTTCTATACCAAAATTCAGACAAGGATGGTATGTGGAAGGAAAATTATAGACCGTTAATACCAAAATAAAAAATAATATTATCCAAACAAACCCAGCAGTGTATAAAAATGATAATACATCATGATCAAATTGAGCTTACTCCAGGAATGTGAAGGTATTTTAACATTATAAAACCAATTAACACATTTCACCACATTTGCAGATTAAAGGAGAAATCCATTTGATCATCTCACTTGAAGCAGAAAATCATTCGGGATAATTGAACACCCGTTTACAGTTATAGTCCTTTCCAGCTTAGCAATATAAGTATTTATCAAAACTTTACAAAAAAATTCTAAATGATGAATTTTAAAATTAGGAACAAGACAGGAAATTGCTCTTACTGCCCTTTCTCTCAATATTGCACTAGAGTTGCTGACCAATGAAATATAAGAGAAAGAAATGAATATAACTTTTGGAAGGAAAGAAACAAAACCATTACCTACAAATAGCATAACTCTATAGAAAATCTAAACAAATATGGCATAGTTTGAGTTAATAAGAGAAACTAGGAAAGTGACTAGATAGATCAAATACAAAACTCAACTACATTTTTAAACACCAGCAACAAATAGAGAAAACAACTTAAAGACAGTGTTCTCAATATAAACAAAACTTATGAAGTACTTAGGAATAAATGTAACAATATAAGTGAAATACAAATATAGAGAAAATTATAAGACATTCTTGAAAGACATGACAAAACAAGGAAATGCAGAGATATCCTCATAGTCAGGGTTAGGAAAAGTCAATATGGCTGAGATTTTCCCTCATCAATTTTCTCCTCATTAAATGAGCATTTCAGGGAAAATCTAATCTAACTCCCAAAAGGGGCTTTTTGAGGAACATGACTGGTTTAGGATGATATTTGAATAGAAGATCAGGGGGTCAAGAAGAGTCAGGATTCTCCTGATGAATAAGAATAAGGTTAAGAGAGTTGCTCTACCAGTTACCAGACCTGTTAAGCTGACTTAATTAAGAGAGTGTGATATTTGTGCCAGGTAAAAATTGATCAGTGGAAGAGCAAGCCCAGAAATAGACCGTTAATACCAAAATAAAAAATAATATTATCCAAACAAACCCAGCAGTGTATAAAAATGATAATACATCATGATCAAATTGAGCTTACTCCAGGAATGTGAAGGTATTTTAACATTATAAAACCAATTAACACATTTCACCACATTTGCAGATTAAAGGAGAAATCCATTTGATCATCTCACTTGAAGCAGAAAATCATTCGGGATAATTGAACACCCGTTTACAGTTATAGTCCTTTCCAGCTTAGCAATATAAGTATTTATCAAAACTTTACAAAAAAATTCTAAATGATGAATTTTAAAATTAGGAACAAGACAGGAAATTGCTCTTACTGCCCTTTCTCTCAATATTGCACTAGAGTTGCTGACCAATGAAATATAAGAGAAAGAAATGAATATAACTTTTGGAAGGAAAGAAACAAAACCATTACCTACAAATAGCATAACTCTATAGAAAATCTAAACAAATATGGCATAGTTTGAGTTAATAAGAGAAACTAGGAAAGTGACTAGATAGATCAAATACAAAACTCAACTACATTTTTAAACACCAGCAACAAATAGAGAAAACAACTTAAAGACAGTGTTCTCAATATAAACAAAACTTATGAAGTACTTAGGAATAAATGTAACAATATAAGTGAAATACAAATATAGAGAAAATTATAAGACATTCTTGAAAGACATGACAAAACAAGGAAATGCAGAGATATCCTCATAGTCAGGGTTAGGAAAAGTCAATATGGCTGAGATTTTCCCTCATCAATTTTCTCCTCATTAAATGAGCATTTCAGGGAAAATCTAATCTAACTCCCAAAAGGGGCTTTTTGAGGAACATGACTGGTTTAGGATGATATTTGAATAGAAGATCAGGGGGTCAAGAAGAGTCAGGATTCTCCTGATGAATAAGAATAAGGTTAAGAGAGTTGCTCTACCAGTTACCAGACCTGTTAAGCTGACTTAATTAAGAGAGTGTGATATTTGTGCCAGGTAAAAATTGATCAGTGGAAGAGCAAGCCCAGAAATAGACCTCTCATATACAGAAATGAAATGTATAACCAAGATAGTGTCTTATAATTAAATAGGGACAATTATTTATCCATAGAGGAAAAAAGAAATTAAAATGCTCTCTCTTAACATGTAGAAAGACACATTCCCAGATAAATTAAATATATTAGGAAAGGTGAACATTTACAATAAGAGGACGCATTTTCAAAAATATTGTAATTACCTTCCATTTAAAATAAATATATTTTTAAAAATCTTTTAATTCCACAGTAGCAAAGATTTCTTAAACAAAATACAAAAAAGATTAAATAGATGAGAAAATTTTCACATATTTTAGAGCAAATATAGGCTCCTTTAACTGTATTTGAAAGACCCATAAGTCCATAAAATATGAAAGTTTATTTTCATAGTCAACCGTTTTTGATGGCAAAAACAGATATGAAGCTATTCGTGGTGTTTCTCTGCAATAGGTGTGACTCTTCACTCATTTTGCTTCGGGCATAATAATGAGTTTATAGAATTCTCTCCAGATTGCTGATCTATTACGAGTGTTCATAATACAGAGGATATGACCTTTCTGGGGGAAAAAAATACAAATCTGAAACACCTCTGGTTTTAAGAGTTTTTGAAAAGAGTAATCCTGAGCATTAATACTAAGAATGAGAAAGGTAATTCATGGTAATAGTTACTTCTGGCTATGGGAAGGCAAAAGATTGCACAGGAAAAGATACAGGGATGGACAGTATTCAAGTAAAAGGGTTGTGGGGTCATAATTTTATTTGCTTCATTGCTTACATGTCTTTATGTTGTTATTTAGTTGTTAAATCATGTCTGACTCTGCAACCCCGCGGACTCCGTGGGATTTCCCAAGTGATAATACTGAGTGGGTTGCCATTTCCTTCTCCCGGGAATCTTCCCCACCCAGGGGTCCAACCTGGGATCTCCTGCGTTGGCAGGCAGGTTCTTTATCACTGAGCCACCACGGAAGCCCTCCATATGAGTCACCTATACTGAATCTGCTGTAGTAAATGAGACATGTTTGAATTCTCCTTTCATGCTTTTCATTTTAGAGAACACGGTTTCCCTTGACAAAACTGATTTCGTGGCTCACTTGTAAGTCACGATACTCTTTTTATTTATTTATATTTTTTAAAGATTTATTTATTTATTTTGGGCAGGGGTCGGGTTGGGGAGAGAGGGGAGCGGGCGGGTCACTTCTATTGGTCTTTCATTTCTCTATTTTCATCCGTCTTTGTTCTTTGGCTCCTGTGGGCCTCCTATCGCGGTGGCGTCTGTCGTTGCAGAGCGCCGGCTCTGGGCGCATGCGCTCCAGAGCTCCGGCTCCGTAATTGGACACATCAGTCCAGCCGCTCCGCGGCACGTGGGATCTTCCCAGGCCAGGGCTCGAACCGGCGCCCCTTGCACTGCAAGACGGTGTCCTTACCCACTGGACCACCAGGGGAAGGCCCCTGATCCTCTTTTTAAAAGCTGGGCTTGAACATTCCTCACCAAGGTGCACTGGGAACAAGGTGATGGGCTGTCCTAGCTCCTAAGCCGTGAAGTAGTTGATGCTTGATGGATGGGTTGTCTGCATGTTCTGTTAAGAAACGAGTTGAACTGCACGTATCAGAAATGAAAATATTCCTCGTTGCCCCTCCGCAGGTTTTGATTTGTCTCTTCTTCTTCTTTATTTTTTTTAATGATATGGACTAATTATCCCCAAAATAACCTCATCTCTTTCCTTGCCGGGGCCTGGCTGTTAAGTCCGTGCTGTTGTGAATTTAACGCGGTGGTATAGAACAGGCTCTGCAAAACACCTTCACATCCAGCGAGGATGGAGGAAAGCTGTCAGGGTGCTGGAGTTAAGACAACTTTGACTCCAGCGTCAGAGACTCAGCGCTCAGGCACTTAGGCTGGGAGTCCGGTGTTTAAACAGACAGCATCTGCTGCAGCAGCTGGGCCCTCCTGCCGCTTCTCCACGGGGGGGACATCCATCTCCCGCGCATTAATTGAGCAAAACAGTCTTACTACTGGTACACCAAAGTAATCAGAACTGGTAGGAGCTACTGACCTCAGAGGATTTGCACCCATCCAAACCACTCCAGGTCCTGCTGGTTGAGACGCTTAGGGGCGCATGTGCTCAAAATGTGGTGCCATTCCTTTGGGATTGGGAATTATCACCCAGGTCATCAGGGATTGTATTTGTCAGCAGAGACTTCAGCCTCCTGGCTGGAAAGCAAACGGGAATGTCCACATGACAGGCCTTAGGGTGTCGGAGACTCCACAAGATGGGGATATTCTCAAAGGAAAGTGGAGTAGACATCATCAAGGGAGACTGAACAGTCCGTACCTCTGAGCAACCAGTATTGGTTCCTTTTCTGGAGAGGAAGATCTCACAGTGGAGGGCCCTGAGTTACTGTATAACCTTGCCGTGGGAAAGAAAGCATTATTAATACGGAATCTGACACTTTGTCCAATTTTTCTTAGGGTCAAAATCGTTTTCATGATTTGTAATAATCTGCTTTGTGGAAATGTTTACAGTTTTATATTTTGTGTGTCTTTTAAAAATTATTTTGTAATTTACAGTTTAAAAACTGAATGGTGAAAATGAGATAGGAATAAATTTTAGATACTATGAATGAACAACTACACTAAAAAAAAAAAACAAAACAAATCCGTTTAAACACCAATGATTGCTTGAAACCGAGTTGAACTGCACGTATCAGAAATGAAAATATTCCTCGTTGCCCCTCCGCAGGTTTTGATTTGTCTCTTCTTCTTCTTTATTTTTTTTAATGATATGGACTAATTATCCCCAAAATAACCTCATCTCTTTCCTTGCCGGGGCCTGGCTGTTAAGTCCGTGCTGTTGTGAATTTAACGCGGTGGTATAGAACAGGCTCTGCAAAACACCTTCACATCCAGCGAGGATGGAGGAAAGCTGTCAGGGTGCTGGAGTTAAGACAACTTTGACTCCAGCGTCAGAGACTCAGCGCTCAGGCACTTAGGCTGGGAGTCCGGTGTTTAAACAGACAGCATCTGCTGCAGCAGCTGGGCCCTCCTGCCGCTTCTCCACGGGGAGGACATCCATCTCCCGCGCATTAATTGAGCAAAACAGTCTTACTACTGGTACACCAAAGTAATCAGAACTGGTAGGAGCTACTGACCTCAGAGGATTTGCACCCATCCAAACCACTCCAGGTCCTGCTGGTTGAGACGCTTAGGGGCGCATGTGCTCAAAATGTGGTGCCATTCCTTTGGGATTGGGAATTATCACCCAGGTCATCAGGGATTGTATTTGTCAGCAGAGACTTCAGCCTCCTGGCTGGAAAGCAAACGGGAATGTCCACATGACAGGCCTTAGGGTGTCGGAGACTCCACAAGATGGGGATATTCTCAAAGGAAAGTGGAGTAGACATCATCAAGGGAGACTGAACAGTCCGTACCTCTGAGCAACCAGTATTGGTTCCTTTTCTGGAGAGGAAGATCTCACAGTGGAGGGCCCTGAGTTACTGTATAACCTTGCCGTGGGAAAGAAAGCATTATTAATACGGAATCTGACACTTTGTCCAATTTTTCTTAGGGTCAAAATCGTTTTCATGATTTGTAATAATCTGCTTTGTGGAAATGTTTACAGTTTTATATTTTGTGTGTCTTTTAAAAATTATTTTGTAATTTACAGTTTAAAAACTGAATGGTGAAAATGAGATAGGAATAAATTTTAGATACTATGAATGAACAACTACACTAAAAAAAAAAAACAAAACAAATCCATTTAAACACCAACTAAGTTCTCTAGCCTCTGTGGAGCTTAGTATATTTTATTTATCTGTACATGACTTTATTATTTCATCTATATGTCTATGAGACTCTTTTTTATTCACTGAAATCAAATAAGATCTTTGAAATATTTTTTGGGCCACATTAGTAGAGTTTTCAACTGTCCAAGTTTAAATCCTAGAGGATCTATAAACTATATGGTCTCAATCAAGTTACTATTGTTGAAATTTTCTCATTTATGAAATAGGATATAATAAAAGGCATTTGATGCTATAGCATTGTCATAGGAGTTAAATGGACTAATTCATATAAAGTGCTTAGAACTGTCTCCTTGATACGTAGTTAGGTCTTCAGTATGTATTAATATTAGTTATTATTACTATTTCTTCATAACTGTAGCACTTAAAATGCTAGATCTTATTCCACAATGCCATGCTTTTCATTTGTTGATTAAATATAGCTTTGTGAAAGAGTTTTTCAATAGGAAATTTAAACCTGGTTTTTTAACCTAGTTTTAAAATAGCCTGTGAAATGAAACTGGTAAGCAAATAATGCTATTAAAATTTTCTTCTTGATTTATCGCTTCATTTACCAGAAAATTGCCTTTGATTGTTGCCCATATGATTTTTGAAAAGCATTGAGTTTATATTTAGTGCTGTGCTGTGCTAAGTCACTTCAGTCCTGTGTGACTTTTTGTGACCTTCTGGACTGTAGCCCACCAGGCGCCTCTGTTCATTTGGATTCTCTAGGCAAGAATCCGTTTGTGTTCCTTTTCTGGAGAGGAAGATCTCACAGTGGAGGGCCCTGAGTTACTGTATAACCTTGCCGTGGGAAAGAAAGCATTATTAATACGGAATCTGACACTTTGTCCAATTTTTCTTAGGGTCAAAATCGTTTTCATGATTTGTAATAATCTGCTTTGTGGAAATGTTTACAGTTTTATATTTTGTGTGTCTTTTAAAAATTATTTTGTAATTTACAGTTTAAAAACTGAATGGTGAAAATGAGATAGGAATAAATTTTAGATACTATGAATGAACAACTACACTAAAAAAAAAAAACAAAACAAATCCATTTAAACACCAACTAAGTTCTCTAGCCTCTGTGGAGCTTAGTATATTTTATTTATCTGTACATGACTTTATTATTTCATCTATATGTCTATGAGACTCTTTTTTTTATTCACTGAAATCAAATAAGATCTTTGAAATATTTTTAGGGCCACATTAGTAGAGTTTTCAACTGTCCAAGTTTAAATCCTAGAGGATCTATAAACTATATGGTCTCAATCAAGTTACTATTGTTGAAATTTTCTCATTTATGAAATAGGATATAATAAAAGGCATTTGATGCTATAGCATTGTCATAGGAGTTAAATGGACTAATTCATATAAAGTGCTTAGAACTGTCTCCTTGATACGTAGTTAGGTCTTCAGTATGTATTAATATTAGTTATTATTACTATTTCTTCATAACTGTAGCACTTAAAATGCTAGATCTTATTCCACAATGCCATGCTTTTCATTTGTTGATTAAATATAGCTTTGTGAAAGAGTTTTTCAATAGGAAATTTAAACCTGGTTTTTTTTAACCTAGTTTTAAAATAGCCTGTGAAATGAAACTGGTAAGCAAATAATGCTATTAAAATTTTCTTCTTGATTTATCGCTTCATTTACCAGAAAATTGCCTTTGATTGTTGCCCATATGATTTTTGAAAAGCATTGAGTTTATATTTAGTGCTGTGCTGTGCTAAGTCACTTCAGTCCTGTGTGACTTTTTGTGACCTTCTGGACTGTAGCCCACCAGGCGCCTCTGTTCATTTGGATTCTCTAGGCAAGAATACTGGAGTGGATTGCCATGCCCTCCTTTTATATTTAGGATCGTATACTATTAACAGAAGTAAGGTAGTAAGTAAGTTCTGCTCCCAACCTGACCCTGACTTTAAATAGAGCAGTTTTAACTTTATCTGTTTTTAATAGTTGAGCTTCTGGGAAATTTTGAATGAACAGTCTTTCATCAACTAAAAAAAAAAAACCCAAATATTTTAAAAATTTAGTTGATACATTTAGTTCAATGGATAAGAAAGCTCAGGTGTTGAGTGGTCACATGGAGATGTCCCCTCCCTAGAGAAAGGAATGGAAAACAACAAAAAACTCAAATTATTGTAGATGGTTGTTGTCTTGAATATGTATGACACTCCAAGCTATAAGCACTAGAGAAAGAGAAATAATCATTTTTTATGGAATTGTTTTTCTGTATGTAATAATATTTAATGTTTATTTGTACATGTTGCATCATGATGTGGATTATTTTATCTTTGAACAGTCTTCTAAGTAGGTTTTAATTATCAGTGACTTTTTTTTTTAAGTTCTTATTTATAGATGAGGCATGTGAGGTCCAAGATGAAATGTTAAGGGTTGCTATAACTCAGCTATAACTCAGACCCAGCTTGACAGGTTGCAAAATATATGCTTTTTATCAGTCCTATACTAAGGGGTAGGGCCTCCAGGTGATTCAGTGGTAAAGAATCCTCCTTCCAATACAGGAGGCACAGGTTTAATCTCTGGGCAGGGAGGATCCCATTGAGGAGGGCATGGCTACCCACTCTAGTGTTCTAGTCTGGAGAATCCCATAAAGTTTTAGAAAACTTTGTGAAAGAGTTTTCAATAGGAAATTTAAACCTGGTTTTTAACCTAGTTTTAAAATAGCCTGTGAAATGAAACTGGTAAGCAAATAATGCTATTAAAATTTTCTTCTTGATTTATCGCTTCATTTACCAGAAAATTGCCTTTGATTGTTGCCCATATGATTTTTGAAAAGCATTGAGTTTATATTTAGTGCTGTGCTGTGCTAAGTCACTTCAGTCCTGTGTGACTTTTTGTGACCTTCTGGACTGTAGCCCACCAGGCGCCTCTGTTCATTTGGATTCTCTAGGCAAGAATACTGGAGTGGATTGCCATGCCCTCCTTTTATATTTAGGATCGTATACTATTAACAGAAGTAAGGTAGTAAGTAAGTTCTGCTCCCAACCTGACCCTGACTTTAAATAGAGCAGTTTTAACTTTATCTGTTTTTAATAGTTGAGCTTCTGGGAAATTTTGAATGAACAGTCTTTCATCAACTAAAAAAAAAAAACCCAAATATTTTAAAAATTTAGTTGATACATTTAGTTCAATGGATAAGAAAGCTCAGGTGTTGAGTGGTCACATGGAGATGTCCCCTCCCTAGAGAAAGGAATGGAAAACAACAAAAAACTCAAATTATTGTAGATGGTTGTTGTCTTGAATATGTATGACACTCCAAGCTATAAGCACTAGAGAAAGAGAAATAATCATTTTTTATGGAATTGTTTTTCTGTATGTAATAATATTTAATGTTTATTTGTACATGTTGCATCATGATGTGGATTATTTTATCTTTGAACAGTCTTCTAAGTAGGTTTTAATTATCAGTGACTTTTTTTTTTTTTAAGTTCTTATTTATAGATGAGGCATGTGAGGTCCAAGATGAAATGTTAAGGGTTGCTATAACTCAGCTATAACTCAGACCCAGCTTGACAGGTTGCAAAATATATGCTTTTTATCAGTCCTATACTAAGGGGTAGGGCCTCCAGGTGATTCAGTGGTAAAGAATCCTCCTTCCAATACAGGAGGCACAGGTTTAATCTCTGGGCAGGGAGGATCCCATTGAGGAGGGCATGGCTACCCACTCTAGTGTTCTAGTCTGGAGAATCCCATGGACAGAGGAGCCTGGCAGGCTACAGTCCATGGGGTTACAAAAAAGTTGAACAGGACTGAGCAACTAGCACACATACTAAGAGGAAAATCACCTGGGTCTTACCACATGTGTCATCTGTGATGAGTTATGATCTGAATCTTTTGATGGTTCATTCATTATAATCCAAACTTATTAGGATTATAATGAATGTAAACACATGCAGTGGGAAATAAGTAATACAAAATATAATGTATACATATATATGTATCTACATATATAAGATGCAAAACCTTTTATTCATAGGAGCGATTAGTGACGAGAATTTTAAGCACTATATTGTCCTAGAGGGAAAAATCTCTTTTTCATCCTCTTCACATCCTATCACAGAAGCTGTTGTTTACTTCACTCCACTTCCTAGGGGAAATACTATCTTCCCAGCCAAATACTATCTAAACCAGATGTTTTCAGGAAAGCTTTGGTAAAATGCTCCTTCATAGAGCTCAAGTTTCTAACACTTGCTATCCCAATAATGATTTTTTCCCCCTCTCTGGAAGCAAATGAAATTAACCAATGGTGATTTCATCTGTGGCTCTAACATTAGTCACACTAAGATTACTGTGCATATTTCCCAGAAGATATATTTTACATCATGTAACGAATGAACCATTTAATTCTTAAGATTTTCCAGTGAGAAGTTCCTCTCTCAAGTTGCAGCTTGCTGTTCAATCTTGTTAGAGAAAAGAGGCACCTAACTGTTGGATCCATCTCATAAAAGATAATAAAATTTTGAGGTTAAGTGAGTGATTCATTTCTTACCTGGGAAAATTATAAAATTATATTAGAAACATCACCCTTTTGAAGCAGTCAGAAGGTATATGCAAAAGATGTTATCTTCAACCACCTGCCCTGCCTTCCACTTCCCGTGCCCCCTCAAAAATGGGTGGGGAAATTTAGATCTAGTCAAGTCTTTATCATCTTGATCAGTTGGTAACAGTGAAAATCCCTAAAAGCTTTGCCCACCACCAGGAGGCACAGGTTTAATCTCTGGGCAGGGAGGATCCCATTGAGGAGGGCATGGCTACCCACTCTAGTGTTCTAGTCTGGAGAATCCCATGGACAGAGGAGCCTGGCAGGCTACAGTCCATGGGGTTACAAAAAAGTTGAACAGGACTGAGCAACTAGCACACATACTAAGAGGAAAATCACCTGGGTCTTACCACATGTGTCATCTGTGATGAGTTATGATCTGAATCTTTTGATGGTTCATTCATTATAATCCAAACTTATTAGGATTATAATGAATGTAAACACATGCAGTGGGAAATAAGTAATACAAAATATAATGTATACATATATATGTATCTACATATATAAGATGCAAAACCTTTTATTCATAGGAGCGATTAGTGACGAGAATTTTAAGCACTATATTGTCCTAGAGGGAAAAATCTCTTTTTCATCCTCTTCACATCCTATCACAGAAGCTGTTGTTTACTTCACTCCACTTCCTAGGGGAAATACTATCTTCCCAGCCAAATACTATCTAAACCAGATGTTTTCAGGAAAGCTTTGGTAAAATGCTCCTTCATAGAGCTCAAGTTTCTAACACTTGCTATCCCAATAATGATTTTTTCCCCCTCTCTGGAAGCAAATGAAATTAACCAATGGTGATTTCATCTGTGGCTCTAACATTAGTCACACTAAGATTACTGTGCATATTTCCCAGAAGATATATTTTACATCATGTAACGAATGAACCATTTAATTCTTAAGATTTTCCAGTGAGAAGTTCCTCTCTCAAGTTGCAGCTTGCTGTTCAATCTTGTTAGAGAAAAGAGGCACCTAACTGTTGGATCCATCTCATAAAAGATAATAAAATTTTGAGGTTAAGTGAGTGATTCATTTCTTACCTGGGAAAATTATAAAATTATATTAGAAACATCACCCTTTTGAAGCAGTCAGAAGGTATATGCAAAAGATGTTATCTTCAACCACCTGCCCTGCCTTCCACTTCCCGTGCCCCCTCAAAAATGGGTGGGGAAATTTAGATCTAGTCAAGTCTTTATCATCTTGATCAGTTGGTAACAGTGAAAATCCCTAAAAGCTTTGCCCACCACCACTTCATAATAATCACCTTTCCCCCCATCACTTTAGCATGTAGAAGATACGTTCTTTTGCACAGATATTTCTTTCAGATTTTAAAAGTTAGCTTGACTATGCATCAGTGTTAATACAGTACTGATATAATATAGTAGCATTTTCATAAAAAAAAATGTTTTCATTACACAAACAGGTAATGAACACTCAATTGCATGTAGAGAGAATTAGTAGACTAAATAATCCAATGGTCAGTAAACATACAACCCAATTTAGGAGGCAATCCAGCCTTGAAGATGCAGAGTGGAGTCCCACTGTTTTGTGTTGGAACTTCTAAAGGGGCTAATAACTCCATATAGTTAATTCTGGTAGAGGGACAGGAGACTTACAGAATGTAAAGAACTCTGAACATCCACTTCTGAATTGTGTCTTAGAGCGTGTGTGTTCAGTTGTGTCCAACTTTTTGTGACCCCATGGACTACAGTCCACCAGGCTCCTCTATCCATGGGATTATCCAGACAAGAATACTGTAGTGGGTTGCCGCTTCCTCCTCCAGGGGATCTTCGGGAATGGAACCCTCATCTACTGCATTGGCGGGCAGATTCTTTACCACTGAGCCACCTGGGAAGTTCCTGTTGTGTCTCAGAATTTCCCTCAGTTCTCCCAAATCTCTTCTGAGTCTCCTATCTGTCCAAAATACTAGAGCCCATGGACTGTACCCATAGCACAGATTTCATTTTATTTGGCACTTGGGTCCCTTTCTCTTGGACAGGGTATAGTCAGTGAAATCGTTTTTTCTCCAGAGTCGACAGTATTGCTGGGGTTTGTTTATTAAGCAATTAGCCTGCCGGTTGTATAAGTATTTAGACTTTGTTTAGAGAAAGGATATACCAACTGATGGTAATTTTCATTACTACTAACCATTGCTGGTCTTTAGGAGATGGTTAGTTTCTCTAAGAAACGCATGTAGTTGCTAACTTTAGTATTTCTTATGTTTGGAAAGATAGAAATAGTGTTCGTTTTGAAAGGTCAGTTGGAAACTGCCTATTCTAGGGGATTTAAAAGGTCGTCAAACTCAACTTCCTCTAGAGAACAGTGCCATAACTTCATCCAGTATCTGAATAGTAAACAGATATTAAATAAAAAAGCAGGAGATAGATTTAAAACCTTTTTGTCATAGCATGTAATTGCTGCTATATTTGGCACACTCCAGGGGAAACTGCCATCCAGTAACAAAGAAGTGCCATTTACCTTGTTGACTTATTTTAGCAACTGGCTTCATCCTTACAGAGATGGTTAAAATCAGCTTTTTGAACTCTCTACTGTGATCCAAGGGGTCTTCAATTTTGAACTTCATCAAGATAACTAAAGAAGATGGGCTGAATGCAGAGTCAACAGTGAACTCTGCCTGTAGTGTGCAACATAATGGCAACTAACTAATAAACAGTGCAGTTGTTAGAGTAACTTCTGATCAGTCCTCAATAAGAATTCATAAAATCATAGCCAGATAAAGACAGGGACCTATTGTCCTCATTTTGTCTTCTATATGACAGATCTACTTCTGTCTAATATATGTGTCTCACCGTCCTATATTGGGTGGTCGTACTGGACTCCATGATGCACGTGTCCATTTTGTTTGCTACTCTAGCCACAGCAGCTAGCACAGGATTTGCCAGTTACACCTCAACACTTGATCAGAAATGAAGAGGTGGAGTCTCTTCCTTGACTCAGGACTCTGTTATATTTTTTCCGTGGTGCATACCGATGACTACCAGTCCAGGTTCCTCTCTTTCTACCCTGCATGTTTCTGGGCTGATTCTGAAATTTGCTAAGGTGCTTGAAAGATATTTATAAGTTAATTTTTCCTGTTTATTTAAAAAGTAATCATCTTTGACAGTAGCACTGTTGATGGAAGAAAGTTTTAAATATATACCAAAATGCATGTAAAAAAATACATATCCCCTGGGATTCTACTTCCCCAAAATGATCAATTGATACTCGCGGGGCAGGGGGAAGTTGATATCTTATGTTCTTATATATTATATCTTTAATTAACTAATGTCAATTTACAATTTTAACACAATTTTTAAAAGCAATATTATATGATATTTTCCTAGGTTTTTAAATATTCTAAATTTCCTAGTTTGTTACATTAGTGAAAGTTACTCAGCTGTGTCCGACTCTTTGTGACCCATGGACAAACCATGAAATTCTCTAGGCAAGAATACCGGAGTGAGTAGACTTTGCCTTCTCCAGGGGCTCTTGCCAACCCAGGGATGGAACCCAGGTCTCCCGCACTGCAGGCAGATTCTTTACTGTCTGAGCCACCAAGGAAGCCCAGAATGGGTAGCCTATCCCTTCTCCTGGGGGTCTTTCCAACCCAGGAATCAAACCAGGGTCTCCTGCATTGCAGGAGGATTCTTTACCAGCTGAGCTACAGGTTTGTTACGTTAGTGGTTTTTAAATATCTATCTTTGGCATTTTATATTTATTTTACTAATATCTATCCACTTTCATGACTATTTTAGCAACTGTTGTTTGCTCCAATTATTTTCCTTGTTGTTATAAACACTGCTTTAACTAGAATCTCTGTACTTTGACCACCATATTTTTCTTACAGTTTCCTCATTTTGTCTTCTATATGACAGATCTACTTCTGTCTAATATATGTGTCTCACCGTCCTATATTGGGTGGTCGTACTGGACTCCATGATGCACGTGTCCATTTTGTTTGCTACTCTAGCCACAGCAGCTAGCACAGGATTTGCCAGTTACACCTCAACACTTGATCAGAAATGAAGAGGTGGAGTCTCTTCCTTGACTCAGGACTCTGTTATATTTTTTCCGGTGGTGCATACCCATGACTACCAGTCCAGGTTCCTCTCTTTCTACCCTGCATGTTTCTGGGCTGATTCTGAAATTTGCTAAGGTGCTTGAAAGATATTTATAAGTTAATTTTTCCTGTTTATTTAAAAAGTAATCATCTTTGACAGTAGCACTGTTGATGGAAGAAAGTTTTAAATATATACCAAAATGCATGTAAAAAAATACATATCCCCTGGGATTCTACTTCCCCAAAATGATCAATTGATACTCGCGGGGCAGGGGGAAGTTGATATCTTATGTTCTTATATATTATATCTTTAATTAACTAATGTCAATTTACAATTTTAACACAATTTTTAAAAGCAATATTATATGATATTTTCCTAGGTTTTTAAATATTCTAAATTTCCTAGTTTGTTACATTAGTGAAAGTTACTCAGCTGTGTCCGACTCTTTGTGACCCATGGACAAACCATGAAATTCTCTAGGCAAGAATACCGGAGTGAGTAGACTTTGCCTTCTCCAGGGGCTCTTGCCAACCCAGGGATGGAACCCAGGTCTCCCGCACTGCAGGCAGATTCTTTACTGTCTGAGCCACCAAGGAAGCCCAGAATGGGTAGCCTATCCCTTCTCCTGGGGGTCTTTCCAACCCAGGAATCAAACCAGGGTCTCCTGCATTGCAGGAGGATTCTTTACCAGCTGAGCTACAGGTTTGTTACGTTAGTGGTTTTTAAATATCTATCTTTGGCATTTTATATTTATTTTACTAATATCTATCCACTTTCATGACTATTTTAGCAACTGTTGTTTGCTCCAATTATTTTCCTTGTTGTTATAAACACTGCTTTAACTAGAATCTCTGTACTTTGACCACCATATTTTTCTTACAGTTTCCTCAGGGTGGAAATTCTGTGTTGAAGCACAAAAAGATTTTAAGGTCTCTAATTGTATTCTGCTAAACGTCTTTTCAGAAAGACTGAACCCAGGTTACACTGGTTGGGGCTTTCCTTCCGTGTGAAGATTAGGTGGTAGCTCAGGTTTAAAATAAGAAAGGATCCAGCACAGTGCAGAAGTCAGGTTGCTACCTATGTCTCTCTCTCACACCACCACTATCACAGCACCCTGGGGTCTGGCCAGTTCACCAATTTATATCCACTGTTGCTAAGGTTTTATCTCATTTTCTTTTTAAATTAGAGATTTTCTCTATGAAGTTTCTGCTAGAAATAGCTGGTTCCAAGAGGAGAGTGTTATACTTTTAGCATTCTGCCTCTTGTTGGCTGCTGGAGACTTACTGCTTTGGCCAAGCGCACATGGGCTATGTAATCAACTTCAGAGATAGGGTCATGGCTAAGTTACCAGAGTCAACATTTGTGCCTAAAAAGCTATTGGGATTGTAATCCATCATGTGTGCTTAGAGAAAAGGCACATTTGCTCTTTTGGAATGTCATCCAATATAATGTGGTAAATAGACTAAAGCAGGCCATATCCTTCAATAAGAGAGTGAAGTAGAAGTGATGATTGGCAAAGTAGAAATTCACGCCACGCGAGTTTGCAAATATGCTAGATAAACAATTAAAGCCGAGGGTACCACACCATATCATAAGGACAAATAGTGCCAAGTTGTTTCAAGCTTATCGTTCCCTAGAATAATAGATGAAGCTATGCCATGCATGGATTTTCATTGAATTGTCCCCTGGGATGGAGGAGCAACATGTCTGTAGCCTCTAGGGTCCTTTGGGATGCATTTGAATATAGTTTAAAGAGATGACCTTGAACCAGTTACACAGTAAAATTAATTTTTACAATTTTCATAGAAACATAAAGGATGTGTCTTCTGTTGCTATTTTCATCACTTTCCTTCCTTATCTTCTTTATCAATCATGTTTCTCAGATGGGTGAGCAAAGAAAAGGGCAGTGCCTACTTCTGAGAGGGGGACAGAAAATCACAGGGAACAGAATCATAGACCCGAGGACTGACTCTGGGAGCTCCTTGGTTCGTCAAGTAATTCTCTGGGATGAAGTGTCACACCAGAGTCGGGAGGGTTTCAGTCCTCTTCAGGCAGCTCACCGATTCAGCCCATATTTACCAACCCCTGGCTCTGTGCTTAAAAACTGTTGTAGATCCAGGGATAAAGCAATAAACAGAAAACAGATTTGTCCTTGTCCTTAGGTCCCTTGCCATTGAACATGGGGAGAGAGATATTAATCACAGAATTTCACAAACAACTGTATAAATGCAGTGGTGAGGAGACGCAAGACAGGGAAGAGAGGGGACTGACTGCGGAGAAGATCAGAGGAAGCTTTCCCTGTGAAATGTGACACTTCAGTTGTGAACTGAGGCATTAACTAGGTAAGCAGGGTGGACCAGGAGAAAGATGGAGAAACTGGGTGTTCAGGACAGAGCTCTGGTGGTGTAGACCATAGAAAATGGACAATGTGAAGGGATATTTAGGACATGATGCTTACAGACATTGATGAGGATTTGGTATATATGGCAGAAGGAAAGTGAGGTGTCAATACAAACAGGTAGGTTTCTGATTTGGGCAGTTGTTTGGGTTTTAGTGCCATATCCTGAGCTTAAAAATAATGAAACGTGACCAGATTTGGAAGAATATTTGGTGACTGGTTTTGAATATTTGTTGAAGTGTTTTTTTGAAATATCTTAAATGAGAAGTGTAGATATGTTGAGTATGGTATTCTGAGCTCAGAGGGAACCTATGGACTGGAGGTGCACGTTTTCTCCTCATGTAAATATTGGCTATTGAAGCTGTGGACACAGGTGTGGATACCAGGGTGAAAATTTAAGTGAGGAAAAATACAAGAAGACAGAGGCCTAATATGTTATATTCAAAAGTCCATCTTCCTCTCCTGTTTTAAAGATATTTTTTGGTTGAACATGTTTAAATTGTTTATTGGATTTTTTACAGTATTGCTTCTGTTTTATTTATTTGGCTGTGAGGCATGTGGGATCGTAGTTCCCCGACCATGGATCAGACCCTTACCTTGTGCATTGGAAGGTGAAGTCTTAACCACTGGATCACCAGGGAAGTCTCAACAATAAGGTTTCATGAGTTTAATTCCTAGATTTTCTCCTCCCCTAATCTATCAAGAGAATATAGTATTTCGTGAGGGAGATATGATGGTTAAGGTCACATATTTTGTTGAAGAATCAAATAAGATGAGAATGTTGGCTGGGTTAAGCATTTTTATGGACATTGTCACTTGGGAGAAATTTCAAAGAGAATGATATTTTGCCGGACGATTGAACATGGGAAAGAGTATAAAAAAAATTCCACCCAGAATTTCACAAACAACTGTATAAATGCAGTGGTGAGGAGACGCAAGACAGGGAAGAGAGGGGACTGACTGCGGAGAAGATCAGAGGAAGCTTTCCCTGTGAAATGTGACACTTCAGTTGTGAACTGAGGCATTAACTAGGTAAGCAGGGTGGACCAGGAGAAAGATGGAGAAACTGGGTGTTCAGGACAGAGCTCTGGTGGTGTAGACCATAGAAAATGGACAATGTGAAGGGATATTTAGGACATGATGCTTACAGACATTGATGAGGATTTGGTATATATGGCAGAAGGAAAGTGAGGTGTCAATACAAACAGGTAGGTTTCTGATTTGGGCAGTTGTTTGGGTTTTAGTGCCATATCCTGAGCTTAAAAATAATGAAACGTGACCAGGTTTGGAAGAATATTTGGTGACTGGTTTTGAATATTTGTTGAAGTGTTTTTTTGAAATATCTTAAATGAGAAGTGTAGATATGTTGAGTATGGTATTCTGAGCTCAGAGGGAACCTATGGACTGGAGGTGCACGTTTTCTCCTCATGTAAATATTGGCTATTGAAGCTGTGGACACAGGTGTGGATACCAGGGTGAAAATTTAAGTGAGGAAAAATACAAGAAGACAGAGGCCTAATATGTTATATTCAAAAGTCCATCTTCCTCTCCTGTTTTAAAGATATTTTTTGGTTGAACATGTTTAAATTGTTTATTGGATTTTTTACAGTATTGCTTCTGTTTTATTTATTTGGCTGTGAGGCATGTGGGATCGTAGTTCCCTGACCATGGATCAGACCCTTACCTTGTGCATTGGAAGGTGAAGTCTTAACCACTGGATCACCAGGGAAGTCTCAACAATAAGGTTTCATGAGTTTAATTCCTAGATTTTCTCCTCCCCTAATCTATCAAGAGAATATAGTATTTCGTGAGGGAGATATGATGGTTAAGGTCACATATTTTGTTGAAGAATCAAATAAGATGAGAATGTTGGCTGGGTTAAGCATTTTTATGGACATTGTCACTTGGGAGAAATTTCAGAGAAGTATTTGGTCAGATAATCGATTGAACTGGAATAAAGACAAAAGTAGACAAATAGTTCAGACCACTTGAGAAGCCTGACTGAAGGAAGGGAGAGAGTGGAGCAGTAGCTGGAGAGAAATATGGAACTGGTGAAGATTTTTTCATTTTTAATGGCAAAAACCTTTGTGTAAAACTAATGGGAAAGTTCGGTTGACTGCAGTGCAAATATATAGGAGAGAGAAAAGATAATCAGTAACAAAAGGTTCTTAAATCATACAGGACAGCACTGAATCCAAAGCAGAGAATTTGGACTGAGCTAGGAAAAAAGACAACTCTTATTTTCCCAGGAAAAAAGATATCTTTTGAATGATTGAACATATAGGCAGGTATTTGTCTGCTATCAAGGAATCGAGGCAAATCCTTCTTGATGGTCTTTATGTTCTTTGTAAAGTTCCTGCTTCTTTATGAAAAGGGACATGCTGAGTTTGAGAGAGGAGGAGAGTGGTTTAAGGAGAACAGAAAACTCGCACCACAGTCACTGAGGGGAGTGTCAGAGTGAAAAACTCAGCCAGGGAAAGGGGATAAGGTCATTAGGTGGTTCTGAAGATGCCCCTGAAGGCCGGTGATTGTGGGTTTATCATGTCAGCTGTCTGGCCTCGTTTGATTGTCTATGCACTCAGCTGCTGAGAGGTAGACATCAGGAAAGCAGTTACATGCATTCAGTTTAGGCGTTTCCTGGAAGGGAGTTATGGACAAAGCAGAAAGACAACAAAATGCATAGTATTGTCAAGCATATTATTGAAGCAATGAAGCACGTATTCTAAACAGTCTTAGGAGGAAAACACAGCAGAAAGAGGGAGATAAGTTGGGAGGAAGTAGGGTGAGTATTGGGCTTCCTGGGTGACACTAATGGCAAAGAACCTGCCTACCATTGCAGAGACCCGAGACATGGGTTAGATCCCTGGCTAGGGATGATCTCCTGGAGGAACACATGGCACTCCAGTATTCTTGCCTGGAGAATCCCACGGACAGAGGAACCTGGTGGACTATACTCCGTGGGCCCCAGAAGAGTCAGACATGACCAAAGCAATGTAGTGCCCATGAATGCACACACACAGAGTGAGCATTAGACAGACCATGATGAAGTTAAAGGATTGGTGTAACAGAGGTAACTGAGAAAACCAAACTGAGAATAATACTGAGTCAAGGAATAGCATTATTTGAATTATTTTTGGACGTAAAGAGGTCCAAAAGTTGAGATAAAAAGAAAGTTCGGTTGACTGCAGTGCAAATATATAGGAGAGAGAAAAGATAATCAGTAACAAAAGGTTCTTAAATCATACAGGACAGCACTGAATCCAAAGCAGAGAATTTGGACTGAGCTAGGAAAAAAGACAACTCTTATTTTCCCAGGAAAAAAGATATCTTTTGAATGATTGAACATATAGGCAGGTATTTGTCTGCTATCAAGGAATCGAGGCAAATCCTTCTTGATGGTCTTTATGTTCTTTGTAAAGTTCCTGCTTCTTTATGAAAAGGGACATGCTGAGTTTGAGAGAGGAGGAGAGTGGTTTAAGGAGAACAGAAAACTCGCACCACAGTCACTGAGGGGAGTGTCAGAGTGAAAAACTCAGCCAGGGAAAGGGGATAAGGTCATTAGGTGGTTCTGAAGATGCCCCTGAAGGCCGGTGATTGTGGGTTTATCATGTCAGCTGTCTGGCCTCGTTTGATTGTCTATGCACTCAGCTGCTGAGAGGTAGACATCAGGAAAGCAGTTACATGCATTCAGTTTAGGCGTTTCCTGGAAGGGAGTTATGGACAAAGCAGAAAGACAACAAAATGCATAGTATTGTCAAGCATATTATTGAAGCAATGAAGCACGTATTCTAAACAGTCTTAGGAGGAAAACACAGCAGAAAGAGGGAGATAAGTTGGGAGGAAGTAGGGTGAGTATTGGGCTTCCTGGGTGACACTAATGGCAAAGAACCTGCCTACCATTGCAGAGACCCGAGACATGGGTTAGATCCCTGGCTAGGGATGATCTCCTGGAGGAACACATGGCACTCCAGTATTCTTGCCTGGAGAATCCCACGGACAGAGGAACCTGGTGGACTATACTCCGTGGGCCCCAGAAGAGTCAGACATGACCAAAGCAATGTAGTGCCCATGAATGCACACACACAGAGTGAGCATTAGACAGACCATGATGAAGTTAAAGGATTGGTGTAACAGAGGTAACTGAGAAAACCAAACTGAGAATAATACTGAGTCAAGGAATAGCATTATTTGAATTATTTTTTTGGACGTAAAGAGGTCCAAGTTGAGATCATGCTCATCAGAGGCATAGAGACTGAAGAACTGAGAGGCCAAGGCATTAGGCCAGGCAAGCCAAAGGAACTTGGAAGACACATAAGGATGGTGTCTTGGGGATGCTGGGAATGAATACAAGTCAGGAACTAAATTCTCTAGTGATCTACAGACAGTGTTCCTGACTTCAGAAGACAGTAGCATGTAAGAAGTATGGAGTTTGATGTGATTGAATGGTGTAAGCTTCAAAGAGTATTTCCCCTTTCTTCCCTTCCTTTTCCATTTCAGGAAAATGAGGAGATTAATGATCCAAAAGTGGCAAAGGAGAACAAGAAAACGTTAGTCCTGCTTCCTAGATTGAGAGTATATGGGATGTGAGATAATATGTGTGTGTGTTTGTGTCTTCTGACTCCATTCTTGTCTTTATTGAATATTTAGTATGGATGTGTCTATTGGTCTGTTTTTTTAGGCCCACTTGTGGTGGAGCCTTCAAGATATGAATGCTACCCACTCATTTGAGTTGGATTTATGAATCTCTGTTGTGTGTGTAGAACACAAATGGAAGCTAAGTGAAAGACCATGTGGTATCAATGGAAGTTTCAATTAATGCCTGTGAATAGATTATTAAGTCAAACCAGATGACTAGAAGGGAGTTTAGAGTTAGGCTGCGTAATCATGTATCCATTTTCCTTCTCTTGGGGCCTCACATGATTGAGGCATGAACAATTATGAGCTGACAGGATATTGGCTCATAATGTAGGGGTCAGTGCAATCATTTCCTGCTGCAGAAAGGTTTGGAATGACCCTGCAGTATTGATGCTCTCCTATTTCAGTGTATTATATCACTGTTATTTCCTCTAAGAGTTCTGAATATATTCACTAGTGTATTATACCACTGTTATGTGCAAAGTGAATCAGCTATAGGTATACATGTATCTCCTTTTTTCAAGATTTCTTTCCCATTTAAGTCACCACAGAGCACTGTGTAGAGTTCCCTGTGCTATAGAGTAGGTTCTCTTTATTTATGTTTTTTGGATTTTTTAAATTTTGGCCTCTTTTATTGGTCCTTCATTTTAGTTATTTTCATCCATCTTCATTCCCTGTACTGTGTGGGCCTCCCATCACAGTGGTCGCCCTTGTCACAGAGCACAGGCTCTGGCTGCATGTGCCCCAGAGCACTGGCTCTCAATTGGACACACTGGTCCAGCCACTCTGTGGCACATGGGATCTTCCCAGGCCAGGGGTTGAATCGGTGCCCCTTGCACTGCACTGGACCCACTCTACCCACTAGACCACCAGGGAAGCCCTTTAGTTATATTTATATGTAGTCCCTGGAGAAGGAAATGGCAACCTACTCCAGTATTCTTGCCTGGAAAATCCCATGAATGGAGGAGCCTGGTGGGCTACAGACTATAGCCCATGGGGTCGCAGAGTCAGACACGACTGAGCAGCTAACTTTATACTTACTACTGTGTATATGTCAGTCCCAGTCTCCTGTTTCATCCCACCTCCCCTTTCCTCCTCATAGTGGATACAACCAGTGTTAATCATCACGACTTTGGGTGTGGATTTTCTTTATGGTTGATACTGTATTCAAGCCCTGCCCTTGGTTTAAAGGAACACGAAGACATTATGCATCTTCCTTTTATTCCATGTCTACCTAAAGTTACAATTGCTGACACTCTTATTTTCTGTCTGGTGAATTCGCTCAGTAGGAATTTCTCAACAGCAAAACCCAGCTTACATCTATTCACTAATTGGAGTCCAGTACCCTTCAGTTTTTCAATATATAGGATGCCACCTATATAGATATAGTAAATTGAGTACATGTTGGTGATTCTCTCTCTGTGTGTTTAGAGGGCAGTTATCAACTCCTTTGTCTTCCACTAAGAGATACTGAAAACAAGTCATAAGCAGTAAATACAGCCCTGCCCCTAACGCTTCCATATCCCTAATATCAACATGGAGAAAAAGATGTCTGATCTTTAGGAATGAACCACTGTCAATCAAATAAATGAACAAATGCACAAACTCTGGGATTGGGTTTTGTGATAGGTAGATCACATTGAATTGAAATATTTAGCTAGATATTAGAAGAAAAGTACTGGACCCACCTTTGTCACAGAGCACAGGTTCCTGTGCTATAGAGTAGGTTCTCTTTATTTATGTTTTTTGGATTTTTTAAATTTTGGCCTCTTTTATTGGTCCTTCATTTTAGTTATTTTCATCCATCTTCATTCCCTGTACTGTGTGGGCCTCCCATCACAGTGGTCGCCCTTGTCACAGAGCACAGGCTCTGGCTGCATGTGCCCCAGAGCACTGGCTCTCAATTGGACACACTGGTCCAGCCACTCTGTGGCACATGGGATCTTCCCAGGCCAGGGGTTGAATCGGTGCCCCTTGCACTGCACTGGACCCACTCTACCCACTAGACCACCAGGGAAGCCCTTTAGTTATATTTATATGTAGTCCCTGGAGAAGGAAATGGCAACCTACTCCAGTATTCTTGCCTGGAAAATCCCATGAATGGAGGAGCCTGGTGGGCTACAGACTATAGCCCATGGGGTCGCAGAGTCAGACACGACTGAGCAGCTAACTTTATACTTACTACTGTGTATATGTCAGTCCCAGTCTCCTGTTTCATCCCACCTCCCCTTTCCTCCTCATAGTGGATACAACCAGTGTTAATCATCACGACTTTGGGTGTGGATTTTCTTTATGGTTGATACTGTATTCAAGCCCTGCCCTTGGTTTAAAGGAACACGAAGACATTATGCATCTTCCTTTTATTCCATGTCTACCTAAAGTTACAATTGCTGACACTCTTATTTTCTGTCTGGTGAATTCGCTCAGTAGGAATTTCTCAACAGCAAAACCCAGCTTACATCTATTCACTAATTGGAGTCCAGTACCCTTCAGTTTTTCAATATATAGGATGCCACCTATATAGATATAGTAAATTGAGTACATGTTGGTGATTCTCTCTCTGTGTGTTTAGAGGGCAGTTATCAACTCCTTTGTCTTCCACTAAGAGATACTGAAAACAAGTCATAAGCAGTAAATACAGCCCTGCCCCCTAACGCTTCCATATCCCTAATATCAACATGGAGAAAAAGATGTCTGATCTTTAGGAATGAACCACTGTCAATCAAATAAATGAACAAATGCACAAACTCTGGGATTGGGTTTTGTGATAGGTAGATCACATTGAATTGAAATATTTAGCTAGATATTAGAAGAAAAGTACTGGCATTCTTTAAGTTGCTGAATTGTTTGCTCCCCAAACTGAAAATCTTCACCATTGTTATGAGTTCCACATTTTAGCAGTTCCCTCAAACCTTATAGGACAAAGTAACCTTTGATTAAATTCTGGGACTGAAAAAGAAATGATACCTGCTTGTGGTCTATTTCACAGCAGCTATAAAACACTAGGGAGCTGGAAGTCTGACATGAGAGTAGAGTATAAACCTTATGGTTCTTAATAAGAGCTGCACACCAGAATCGGATACCCTTTTCCAGAGATATGTTAGAGCCTACTTTCAACATGAGCATGGAATCCAGGTATGTGAGTCTTGAAGATACTTCACTGAGGATGGTAACAAACAGCCTTGTTTGAGAACTACTGACAAACCACAAGAATAACAGAATGGCAACAACAATAACCATAGCAGCCGCTTTATAGCTTGTGAAGTATTTTCAACTGTGTTATTTTGCCTAATCTTTATATTGATGCAGCAGTTTAAAGTTAAGCATGTTTTCTGAAAGGAGAAACTGAGATTTGGAGGGATCCATTACATTTCCCATGTTAATAACGCATAGAAACAGCAGTGCTATGCTTAGTTGCTCAATCATGTCCAACTCTTTGTGACGTTATGGATTGTAACCCATCAGGCTCCTTTGTCCATAGGATTCTCCAGGCAAGAATACTGGAGTGGGTAGCCACTCCCTCCTCCAGGGGGTCTTCCTGACCCAGGAATTGAACTGGGGTCTCCTGCATTGCAGGCGAATCCTTTATCAGCTGAGCTACAAGGGAAGCACAGAAACAGCAGAGCTAAATGCAAATCTCCTGACTTTTCTAGTATTAAGATCTTCTTTGGCATGAAATCTTTTACATCATCAGATTATGTCTGAGCATTTCTTTTTCTCTTCCTTTTTACACAGCTTCTTCTTTTTTTTTTTTTAAATTTTAACTTAGTTGGCTGAGCTGGAGCTCATTTGTAGCATACAAGATCTTAGTTGTGGGGTATAAGATCTTAGTTGCATCATGCGGGATCTTTCATTGTGGCACACTGACTCTCTAGTTGTGGCCCCCGGGCTTCAGTAATTGTGGCATATAGACTCCCCAGCTGCAAGTGCACAGGCTTTGTGGCCTGGTGGCATGTGGCATCTAAGTTCCCTGACCAGGAATTAAACATGTGTCCCCTGCATTGCAAGGTGGACTGCTAACCACTGGACCACCAGGAAAGTCTCAGTTCCTTATATATATGTCCTACCCAGTGGAATACTGTTCTTGAAAGTTCTGTTTCCACCTTATATTATATATATTATAAGGAATATTGGAAGGAATTTGGATTTCTTAACTTACCTTTGGGATTACAATATTGGCAATTATATCACTTGGATAACTTCATAATAATTTCTTGACTTTTTCACAGTGTAGAAATAAAATACAGGGGGTTTCCAATGACATTTTTAGGGAATTCCAGAAATCATATCAATGCTGTACTTGTATTGGAGAAATTTAATTAGTATTAAAGTCCTAATTCATTCCATTCCTAGAAATTACACAATGTATGTGTGTGCCTGCTAAGTCACTGCAGTTGTGTCCAACTCTTTGCAACCCTATGGGCTATAGCCCAGTAGGCTCTTCTGTCCATGGGATTCTCCAGGCAAGAGTACTGGAGTGGGTTGCCAGTTCCTTCTCCAGGAGATCTTTCCAACCCAGGGATGGAACCCATGTCTTTTATGTCACCTGCATTGGCACATGGGTTCTTTACTACCAGTGTCAACTGGGAACCCACATAATATACTGACTAGCTATTAACTTCAGACTACCTATTAGCTCAAGGCTTAAGAACAGATGTTCCTTTGAGCAATTTCATCTCTGGGGTAGTTTCTCAGAAAAAAAAATTTTTACATTCTTAAACTAAGAATCTTTAATCAATGATTTAAGTATATTTTCATTTACAAAGTAAGAGGGTTTATAATAATGCCTTGTTTGAGGAAGCTCTCCAGCCCTTTTATTTTTATCTTCCTTTGGAATGCAAGCTTACTTTCTGAAGAAGATTCTCATTCACTCACACACCTTTAAAAAAGAAAAATTTTCTACTTTTAATATTTCTTTCCATAATCTTTTACGTCTTGACAACTCATTACTTTATCCTTCTTTCTATGAGATTTATCTACATAGAATAATGTCTCTCAATATAATCTGGATCTTAAAAAAATCTTTCAGACAAGTCTCCAGGTTTCTAGAGGTTAGAGAGAACAAGTTCACAATTCAATCATCATGACAACCTAGCACAAAAAATCAGGAAGGCAGTGCCTTGAAATGAGACATATGCTAAAGGATTGACTGCAGGACTTTATTTTTTGGCAAGACATTATTCAATGGCAGCTTAAACTTAGAAGTCACATAGCTCCCAAGTGAAGTCTCAGATTAGCCTGATTTTTCAGTTCATCCATTGGAGAAATAGAAGAATTGAGTCTATTTATCAGCTTCCAACTCTTCTTTATATATATTTTTGCCCAACCTATTATTCAAGGTGGCTAAATTCAGGATTGTCACCACCTGACCTAAGCACTGAGTCGTGAATTGTGGAATGATACCATTTAGTTCACTTTGTTGATGTGCCTTCAGGAAATAAAGTTTGGTAAAGCAAAAAAGAGCCAGTTCTGATATCTATTTATCTCAGTGCCCTTTCTGATATCTATTTATCTAGATGCGCTGTCTAAGGAATGACTCATAATATAAATGTATTTTCTAAGTCCTGGTATAAATGAGAGAGAAGATGGATACTTCTACTTTGTCAAATGAAGGCTTTCTGAAAGACTTCTTTACTTATTAATTCAACTTATTTTTGACCAAAGAGCTGACTTTTAAATCTTATATTCTGCTATATTCTGTTCTCCTTCAACCTTTGGGGAGCTTTGAGGACAGTTACTGAAACCCCTGAAGGGATTGTAGAGCTACTGCATGCACCCACCTATAGCACATACATGAGTCTGAGCAACCTCCAGAAGCTAGTGATGGACAGGGAAGCGTGGTGTGCTGTAGTTCATCTGCTGGCAGAGTCAGACACAGCTTACCAACCCAACAACAGCAGAACATACTCTTCTTTGAAAGTTAGATTTTGACTCAGAATTGAGCCAAGAAATTAGTAGTCTGCTTGAAAAGCAAAATGTTTGTGTGGAAATCAAAAGCTGTGTGAGTGTACAGCAAGACCATCATTTCTATCCTCTACGTAAACAATAAATCGATCCACTGAAACAAGTTTCTGAAGATAAATAATATGAGGAGCCATATTCATCATCATGCAGATGCTTGATAAAAATATTTCCCAGGATAACAAATCCATAGGATATATTCCTTTTTAATGTAACTCCTATCTGGTTAGTGACAGGCCAAGATGGTTATTACTCATTTCAGGATAATTCATAATCACCTTGGAATAATAAGTTCCTTGAAACTCTTTCGTGAGGAAAAACTGCTGTCTGTATTTTAGCAGATAGAAGTAAAATATGACAAAGATTATCCCCTTATGCAATGTGTGTAAAGTACTGTTGGATGATGCTTTGTCATCATATCACAGTGCTGAGAGAAAAGTTCCAATGCATGGTCCAAAAAACTATAATAACAAAATAAGCATAGACTGTAGGTCCTTGATGATGGCAAATACAGGGCAGGCACAGGGATAATTAAATAGCAACAAAAAGGTTTCTGTGACAAGTGATGCCTATAAAGCGGCATGTTTCCAGTATAGAAAGTTTAGGCTGTTTTTATCTCAAGAATAGGTGATAGAGCTGAAAATCGCTTGAATACTTTCCAGAATTGCTCTGGTAGGGATGGAAAACAGCAGCAGCAGCAGCTGTAAGAACAACACAGTAATTATCTGATAAGAACACAAAGAAAAAAATAAAGCGCATTAAAAAAAGACAAATGCCTCAGCACTATTGGCATTTGGGGCCAGATAAGCAGTAAAGAATCTACCTTCAATGCAGGAGACATGGGTTTGAACCCTAGGTTGAGAAAATCACCTGGAGGAGGAAACAGTAACTCACTCCAGTATTCTTGACTAAAAAATTCCATGGACAGAGGAGCCTGGTGGGTTACAGTCCATGGGGTCTCAAAGAGTTGGACACGATGGAGTGACTTGGCCTACCTTCACAGGTTCTTTGTTGTCAGGGGTTGAGTGGTGCATCATGGGAAGTTTAGCAGCATCCCTGGTCTCTAGTCATTAGAAGCTAGTCGTCCCTTCCCATCTGTGTAGAGCAGAAATGTCTTCAGTCTGTCTTAATTCTCCGGAGACTTCTCCTGGGGAGAAAAATAAGCTTTCATCGAAAACCACTGGGTTAGGAAAAATTTTCTTAGACATGAAAATCAAAAACATGACCCATAAAGTAATCATTTGATCAATTATACATGAATAAAACATAAAATCTCTATTCCTCAATGACACTGTAAAGAGAATGAAAAGACAGGCCACAGACTGGGAGAGAACATTTGTAAACCATACACCTGAAAAAAGTTCTTGTATCCAGAATACAGAAAGAACTCTCAAAACTCCAACAATAAACAAACAGCCCAAGAAAAAATACGAAAAAAAAGTTGAATAGACACTTCACTGAAGAAGATATACAGATAGTAAATAAGTGCATGAAAAGATGTTTGATAGTGTTAGTGAATCAGGAAGTGCAATTTAAAATATGATATGCCATTGCATACTTACTAAAATAGCTACAAGACTTCCCTGGTGGGCCGGTGGTTAAGACTCCTCACTGCCGATGCAGGGGCCACAGGTTTGAACCCCTGGTCACAGAAGTAAGATCCCATATGCCATGTGGTGGGGCCAAAAGATTAAAAAACTAAAAGTTATAAGTAAAAAGAGTGACCATAGCAAGCAGGTGAGGTTCAATGAGGATATGAAGGAACTGGAATTCTCATACTCTGTTGGTAGGAATGTGAAATGACACTATGTTGAAAAACACTCTGTTTCTTAAAAAATTACACATAAACCTACCATATAATCCAGCCATTTTATTCCTTGGTGTTCATCCAAGAGAAATGAAAGCATGGGCTCATACAATGACATGTATAAGAATATATATAGCAGTTTTATTTGTAATAGCCAAAATAGAACAGAACTCAAGTGTTCATCAATAAATGAATGGCTAAACATAGGCATGTAGATAACGGAGGAGGAAACAGTGACTTCGTTTGACTAAAAATTCCATGGACAGAGGAGCCTGGTGGGTTACACATGGGGTCTCAAGTTGGACACGATGGAGTGACTTGGCCTACCTTCACAGGTTCTTTGTTGTCAGGGGTTGAGTGGTGCATCATGGGAAGTTTAGCAGCATCCCTGGGTCTCTAGTCATTAGAAGCTAGTCGTCCCTTCCCATCTGTGTAGAGCAGAAATGTCTTCAGTCTGTCTTAATTCTCCGGAGACTTCTCCTGGGGAGAAAAATAAGCTTTCATCGAAAACCACTGGGTTAGGAAAAATTTTCTTAGACATGAAAATCAAAAACATGACCCATAAAGTAATCATTTGATCAATTATACATGAATAAAACATAAAATCTCTATTCCTCAATGACACTGTAAAGAGAATGAAAAGACAGGCCACAGACTGGGAGAGAACATTTGTAAACCATACACCTGAAAAAAGTTCTTGTATCCAGAATACAGAAAGAACTCTCAAAACTCCAACAATAAACAAACAGCCCAAGAAAAAATACGAAAAAAAAGTTGAATAGACACTTCACTGAAGAAGATATACAGATAGTAAATAAGTGCATGAAAAGATGTTTGATAGTGTTAGTGAATCAGGAAGTGCAATTTAAAATATGATATGCCATTGCATACTTACTAAAATAGCTACAAGACTTCCCTGGTGGGCCGGTGGTTAAGACTCCTCACTGCCGATGCAGGGGCCACAGGTTTGAACCCCTGGTCACAGAAGTAAGATCCCATATGCTATGTGGTGGGGCCAAAAGATTAAAAAACTAAAAGTTATAAGTAAAAAGAGTGACCATAGCAAGCAGGTGAGGTTCAATGAGGATATGAAGGAACTGGAATTCTCATACTCTGTTGGTAGGAATGTGAAATGACACTATGTTGAAAAACACTCTGTTTCTTAAAAAATTACACATAAACCTACCATATAATCCAGCCATTTTATTCCTTGGTGTTCATCCAAGAGAAATGAAAGCATGGGCTCATACAATGACATGTATAAGAATATATATAGCAGTTTTATTTGTAATAGCCAAAATAGAACAGAACTCAAGTGTTCATCAATAAATGAATGGCTAAACATAGGTGGTATATCTATGTGATAGAAAATAACTCAGCCCCCCCGCAAAAAAATGTTGATGCACCTAATCACATGGATAAATCTGAAAATAATGATGCTGACTGGAATAAGGTAGGCAAAAAAGTAGAAGTACATACTCTATTACTCCATATATATATAAAGTTTGAGAAAGTGCAAAATCATTTATGGTGAAAGAAAAGAAAGCTAAGATGAGTGGTTGCCTGAGGTATGGGTCTTAGGTGAGGAGAGCAGTGGGACAGAAGCACAGGGAAACTTCTGAGGTGATGGATATATTCACTCTATTGATTGGAGTGTTGGATTCACATACAAACCTATATATGTGTGTGTGTATGTGTGTGTCAAAACTTTACAAAGTGTACACTAAGTACAGTTTATTGTACATAAAAGAAAAAGGTTCCATCTAGTATAGCAACATGAGATACAAATTACTTAGGGATAAATTTAGCAAGAAATATCAAGGGCGATTATGAAGAAACTTTAACACTCTAATTGGGGATAGAAATATTTGGCTAGACAAGGACTCATCTTGCATCATTAATATTGGATAAAAGAACTCATTAAAAAATTGTCCATTTTTCTAAATCAAGTTATGATCATAATACTATAATAATCCCAATCCTAATGAAATTTGTTTTGGAACCATGACAAGTTTATTCCAGTGTTCATGTAGACAAAACATGAGAATAATCAGAAATTAAAAGCTCTGAAAGGTGACTTTGACCTGCTGTATACACTTTAGAACATGTTATAAAGCTGGAGTAATTAAAACAGTGTCAATTTGATGCATAAATTGATAGAAGATCAATGATATAGATAAGAAATAGAACTAGGTATATATGAGAAATAAGCATATGTGAAAGTGGCATTAAAATTTAAAAAGGATTCATCAGTAAACACATTGGGGATAACTAATCAGTCATCAGAAAAAAAGACAGATTACTGCATTCTGTATAAAGAGAAATTCCAGATTGAACAAAGATTAAATATTAAGATAAAATTGGTAAAAAAAAAAAAAAAGTCGAAGCTAGAAAGGGATATTTTCTAATATTGAAATGGTAAAGCCTTTTCTTAGCCTGAAAATAAAGCCAGAAAGATATACAGGCAAAGATTTTAAATTGTATGCATAAAAACTGAGAACTTTTATACTGCAAAAAAACCCCTTAATAAACAAACAAGAAGAAGATGAAATATTAGTAACTAACATGACAGAAAAAATGGGTTTGTGTTTAAAATATACAAAGAACTATTAAAATTGAAAACAGAATAAATAATATCTGGAAAGAAACAAGCAAAAAGATGTAAACAGGCTATCTCCAAAAAGAAATATAAATGGTCAGTGAATTTTATGTATTCTTTCAGCCTTTTTATTAATTTACTGAATGCAAAACAACACAATAATGAGATGTTGCCACCTTCCTGACTGGTAAATTTTAAAAGACTGATCAAACTAAGATTGGCAGGAGAATGGAAATTGACTTTTTCATGTATTGTTAGAGAGAGTATAAAGAACTGACACATTTTTCCAGAACACAAATTAGAAATGTATGTCAAAATTTGAAATAATGCAATTACACTTAGAAGTAATTATTCTAAGTGGATAAATAAACACGAGCACAGGATTTAGGAACAATGATGTTCACTGCTTCTGTATTTCTCTTTTGTAAAAAAAAAAAAAAAAAAAATTCAGGTTTCTTTATGGAAAAATTTAAGCATACAAGAGTAGAGAGGGAATGGTATAATTAACTAAATCACCCAGTTTCAGCAATTATTAACATTTTGCTAATTCTGTCTGTCTCCTCTGCACTTATATTTGTGAGAGTTTGTACTTTCACTTGAGTATGGAGACACAGTTTATTAAAGCAAGCCTCAAACAATAAAAACTTTGGTATATGTACTCAAGATATAATGATGATGTGATAAAAACATAACTTGAATAAGCTAAAAATACTAGCTAATACCTAGTCCATGTTTAAATTTCCTAAATTTTCTCAAAAGTATGTTTAGAATTGGTTTGTTTGAATTAAGATCTTAAGTTTCATATATTACATTAGGTTCATTGTGCCTTTGAGTTTCTTTTCTTTAAAAATCTATAACAGTTCCTCTTCTCCCTCCTTTTAAATGCCAGTTATTTATTGAAAATACTTACTCATTTACATTGTTGAGTTTCCCACCAACTGAATTCGGCTGATTGCTTTCCAATATGTTATTTAACTTTTTTCCCCTTATATTTACTGTAAAATGATAGATACGTAGACTTGGTTAAAAGTTTTTGACCAGAGTATTGCATAAATGATGCGCTGCACTTCCTGTTGCAAAATACCTTGTTCTGTTTAAATGATAAGATCCAGATGGGTTCAGATGATGTCAGTGTGATGCATCCATTAAAAAGTTCCCTGACAGTTCCTCACTAAATGACACCATGTCAATAGTTGCATAGATCCTTTATTTCATTAAGGACTGCAAAACTGGGATTTTCTGTCATTCCGTTCACATTTACTAGCTAGAATTCTTTAAAGAACTTTTCTGTATTAACTAATTGATACCCTGAGCTAGGCTTGGTATGGCTAAAACTGGCTTGATTCTTTTCCTTTTGTTATTTTCTTAGAATAATGAGTTGGTTTCCAAGAAGCATCATTGAATGTATATATGGTGCTTATAGTTCAACTTATGGATTTTCCTATTCCTGATGTGTTTCCTATTCCTAATGTGTTTCAATCTGTTGCAGTCTTTATCCTTTTGTTGTCCAAATCATCTATATTGGCCTAGAGGAAGCCTGTTTGAATTGACTCTATTGTTATTTTGATATAACTCTGGTGGTTTTCTGAAAAGTTCTTTGCCTTTTGGCACATCTCAGGTTTCTAGGTTCCTGTTACTATTTCTACACTTTGACCTAGATTCACCTAGTTTTGCCAGGAGCTTATTTAAGCTACAGCCATTCCGTACATATGCATTAGATTCTACCCTCTTTCGCCTATTCATTGCTCATTCTCACCCTGGGGCCCCATCGACCTCTTACTCACTATTGGATTATTCCTATCTGGTTAAAAATATGTTGCTACTTTTCCTCTCTAAAAAAATTCTTTTAGGGGCTTCCCTGGCGTATGTTTAGAATTGGTTTGTTTGAATTAAGATCTTAAGTTTCATATATTACATTAGGTTCATTGTGCCTTTGAGTTTCTTTTCTTTAAAAATCTATAACAGTTCCTCTTCTCCCTCCTTTTAAATGCCAGTTATTTATTGAAAATACTTACTCATTTACATTGTTGAGTTTCCCACCAACTGAATTCGGCTGATTGCTTTCCAATATGTTATTTAACTTTTTTCCCCTTATATTTACTGTAAAATGATAGATACGTAGACTTGGTTAAAAGTTTTTGACCAGAGTATTGCATAAATGATGCGCTGCACTTCCTGTTGCAAAATACCTTGTTCTGTTTAAATGATAAGATCCAGATGGGTTCAGATGATGTCAGTGTGATGCATCCATTAAAAAGTTCCCTGACAGTTCCTCACTAAATGACACCATGTCAATAGTTGCATAGATCCTTTATTTCATTAAGGACTGCAAAACTGGGATTTTCTGTCATTCCGTTCACATTTACTAGCTAGAATTCTTTAAAGAACTTTTCTGTATTAACTAATTGATACCCTGAGCTAGGCTTGGTATGGCTAAAACTGGCTTGATTCTTTTCCTTTTGTTATTTTCTTAGAATAATGAGTTGGTTTCCAAGAAGCATCATTGAATGTATATATGGTGCTTATAGTTCAACTTATGGATTTTCCTATTCCTGATGTGTTTCCTATTCCTAATGTGTTTCAATCTGTTGCAGTCTTTATCCTTTTGTTGTCCAAATCATCTATATTGGCCTAGAGGAAGCCTGTTTGAATTGACTCTATTGTTATTTTGATATAACTCTGGTGGTTTTCTGAAAAGTTCTTTGCCTTTTGGCACATCTCAGGTTTCTAGGTTCCTGTTACTATTTCTACACTTTGACCTAGATTCACCTAGTTTTGCCAGGAGCTTATTTAAGCTACAGCCATTCCGTACATATGCATTAGATTCTACCCTCTTTCGCCTATTCATTGCTCATTCTCACCCTGGGGCCCCATCGACCTCTTACTCACTATTGGATTATTCCTATCTGGTTAAAAATATGTTGCTACTTTTCCTCTCTAAAAAAATTCTTTTAGGGGCTTCCCTGGCAGTCCAGTGGTCAAGATTCTGTGCTTCCCATCATGGGTTGGATGCCTGGTCGGGGAAATAAGATCCTGCATGCTGTGGGGTGCAGCCAAAGAAAAAAAAATCAGCTCCCCTTAAAAAAACTGAAAAATTCTATTAAATTAACTTCCCTCTGCATACACTACCCAATATCATGCTCTCTTTTACAGCAAAACTCCCTGAAAGAGGAATCTGTGCTCACCATTCCTAATTTCTCTCCTTCCATGTTTGCTCGAACATACTTGAATCTAGTTTTTTTCTACAACTAACCTAAAACTGCTTTCAGGGACAAAAATCATTCTCTATTTTCATCTTAAAGGATAAAACAGAAGTATATGGTCAGTTTCTCTGGTGGTCCAGTGGGTAAGGACACCGCCTTGCAGTGCAAGGGGCGCCGGTTCGATCCCTGGCCTGGGAAGATCCCACGGGCCGTGAAGCGGCTGGACCAAGGTGTCCAATTACCGAGCCGGAGCTCTGGAGCGCATGCGCCCAGAGCTGTCGCTCTGTGACAACAGAGGCCACTGCGATGGGAGGCCCACAAGAAACAAAGAACAAAGATGGATGAAAATAGAGAAATGAAAGACCAATAGAAGTGGCCCGCCCACCCCCACCCTCCCCAACCCGCCCCCTCCAAAATAAATAAATAAGTAAATGTTTAAAAAAAAAAAAAAAAGAAGTATATGGTCACTTTTTCCTCTTCAAAATGTGACCCACATTGTGTTTCTGATATTTTTTCCCACAAGTCAACTTTTCAATGATAACTTTACTTTTTCAGTTGCTCCAGCCAAATTTGGTGTCATCCTTAATTTCTCTTTAGCATAATCCAGATCTAGTTTGACAGTAAATTCTGTCATTTCTTCCTCCAAAACACACTCAGCCTCCCAGCACTTCTTACCATCCCAACTGCCATTAGCCTGCCTTAGTCGTTTCACACCTGTTTGATGATAATAGAATCCAAACTGGTCTCTTTGCTTCTGACCTCAGTTTACTGCAATCTGTTCTCAACAAGCAGCAAAATGTATACAGTTAGAACATAAAGCAGATCATCTCTCTGCTTTCCCTGATCAGTGCCCTTCAATAGTTTCCCACCTCACCCAAAATAGACACAAGTAGCTACTCTGAGCTACAAGATCATTCATGGTTACTTTTCTGTCCTTGCACCATCTCCCCTGTTGTTTTCTCCATTCCATCTTTTCCCTTCAAGGCCTTTGCCCTTACCTGGAATGCTCCTGTCTTGGTATCTGCAGTGGTTCAGCAGTAAAGAATCTGCCTGTAATGCAAGGGCCTCAAGAGATGTGGGTTTGATCCTGGGGTCTGGAAGATCATCTGGAGAAGGGAATTGGCAACCCACTCCAGTGTTCTTGCCTGGAGAATCCCATGGACAGAGAGTCCATGAGGTCACGAAGAGTCAGACAGGACTAAACACACACGCATACTCTTCTTCCCCCAGAGACATGTGTCACATTCTAAAATACAATAAATTTGACTTATTTGTTTTACAGATTGTTTCCGTTTGCTGTTAGAATTCTGCCTTCATGAAAGCACATTTTTTGGTCTTTTTATTTGCTTTTATTGATTCTTTCACATCTTTAAATATATTTGACATGTAGCAGATGCTCAGCAATACATGCTGAGTATTCAGAAGGTCTTCAGAGGTTCAACTGGGCCATAACCATAAAGGATAATGTAGTCCTTGTGAGAAGGAATCTTCTCAACTCTGGAATAAGCTATATGTCATTAGAAATCACTGTATTACGTTCACATCCACAACTGTGAACATGTTAATATTCAGTCAATTAGCTTATCAATTAAGATCTCTCTTGAAAAATATCTAATTGATAAAGTAACAACAAATGAATGAGGCTATCTGAAAGATGAGTACCAAAGTAATTTAAATTCCAATGTTGATACAGGCATCTGTTTATTATGAAACAAAGGCTTCTTTCCCCCTTACTTTAGAATAAACAACTGTGACAAATTGGCTCAATATTTCCTTAGTTATGCTCATAATATATTTTAAACAACGTAATAGGCTTACATTACCCATCTTGTTTTCAATATCCATATGGCAATAGTATGTAAATGGTCCTTAAAAATAAATGATGCTATTTAGCATACAATGTATGCTGTTTGCTGTTACATGATAATTATATGGTAGAAAAAAGTCACTAGATCGTCTTAAAAAAAGGATTAAATTCCCAGAGAATTATGAACAATAAATAGTAGATACAATTAAACTAATGTCAGAAACACTTTACTTGAGTTGATCAAAAAGGCATACCTTGAAAGAGATTTCAAGATGAAAATAGAACCCACTTTCTAAGTTTTCCAAGGAATACAGTTTATGAAAGCCTGGAAACTCAGTTAAAAAACCACAGTCATATGCAGGAAAATTATGAATGAGGTAATCCAGTGTTTTATTTTGTTGCTCAAAAACCCATATGAGGGGCTTCCCTGGTGGTCCAGTGGGTAAGGACACCGCCTTGCAGTGCAAGGGATGCCGGTTTGATCCCCGGCCTGGAAAGAGCCCACGTGCCGTGGAGCGGCTGGACCGATGTGTCCAATTACCGAGCCGGAGCTCTGGAGCGCATGTGCCCAGAGCCAGTGCTCTGCGACGACAGTGGCCACCGCGATGGGAGGCCCACAGGAGCCAAAGAACAAAGACGGATGAAAATAGAGAAATGAAAGAGCAATAGAAGTGGCCCGCCTACTCCCCTCTCTCCCTACCCCCCCCCATAAATAAATAAATCTTTAAAAAAAAAAAACCCATATGAGTATCATAAGAAAAGGAGCCCTTGTGATTATTAATGGCTGTTTTAGGTATTTCAGAAAATGCAACAATAAAATAGAATTTAGTAAAAAGTATAACTTTCTCATTATTCTCTAAATATTTTTTCTTCTATAGATTTCAAATATAGTATTTGTAGCCTGCTGAATTGAAAAAGCATTATAGAAGACTGATAGTGTAAAACATCAAGTCAACCAGTTAGGGAGCATATGATAAATAATCCTGCATCTCTGATAGAATCCTCTAAGAGACCTTTCAAATGCTCTATTTTGAGTTAACAGTCTTCTGTCATATTCAGTTACAGACACATAGAATCTTAGCATTTATCTTAACTTCTCTATTACCTGTGAAAAAGTATGGATCCTGGAGGCACCAGGAGCTTTCCCATGGTTACAGAAGTCAGGATAGAGGAGACCAGACTGAAACCCATCATGCCTCCTAGTTAGTTTTACAGAGTCAAAAGGGATTTCAAATGTTTATTTGTTACTGAATGAGACTGGCCAAGTGAAAAAATACCCAACCCTCCATTCACATACATGCAGATATTCACACACATACACATACACACACACAGGTAATTTTATTTATTTGTCTTAATTTCATGAGAACCAGGTTGGCAAGTACCTAGCTGTGTGTCCAGTCATATGAACATGTGGTCAGCGTGTGATCTTAGCCTGTTTCTTAGGGCACCAGATTTTTTTGCGGTACCTGGTACCTGAAACTTAGGATAGTGATTGTTTTTTAAAGTGATGAAAATGGTGCATTAGTCCTGTTATTTATTTTCCTTTATGGTGGCTGACATTTAGAAAATATCAGAAGCATATAGTGATTCTGACTGCAAGCATAAATGCCTTAAATTGCCCTGTAGAGCTAGAAAAGAAGAAATAGGCTACAGAAAAACAGCACATTTGCAGCCTCATTACCTTTGTACATAACAGCGGAGATTGGGTGTGAGGGGTAGTCCAGGATATTTTCTTTAAATGTCACAAGTTTTTAAAAACCAGGAAGAAAAACCAACAGTTTAAATAAATAAGAGGTAAAGTGGACATTGCTAGACAAGTGTATTATCTATCAGCATTTTCAAGTGTTCTGCTTTTAATGATGATAGTCTTTTCAAGTATTAGGGATTTGTCTTCTTTCATTAACATTTTCTACAGAGTATCTTTTTCTTTTCATTGTTTTTGAAGGTATGCCATTACAAATTTAAAAGTCTGAAATAAATTATAGTAGTTAATCAGGATTTCATCTGATTTGAGGGACCCTAGCTTTCCTTTGAAAACGCTTTTGAAATATTAGTTCAGATATTCCACAAAGATGTGCAGGTTTCTTTAGGTGATAAATGTACCTCTTGTACCTTAGTATAGTTTTCTGCTTAACAGAGATGTGTATTTGCATATTGGGTCAAGGAGGTGAAATTGTCAAAGGACAAGAATACGGGTGAATTAGTGAAGGATCTGTGTGATATCCAGCAGTCTCTAAGAGGGGACGCTGCTGATAGAAGTCCTAACCCCAGTGACATCTGGCACTGCCATGGAGGTCCTGAGGATGGATTAGGAAAGCGAATGTCAGCACTGTGGGAGTGTCTTGCACAGAGACAGAGCATAGAAAATCTGGAACTTTCTCCATTTCTTTCTCCCCAGACCTCATAAACATCATAAACATGAGCATAGTAAAAACTCAGGCGGCTTGCTAGATTCAAATACAAATAACAATGTTGTGGACAAAATTTATAGCTTCTGAGAGAAAAAGAAAGGAAATTAAAAAATGTTTAGTCTTTCAAAAAATACTATAACTTTCAAGGAAAATTTAGAGGATGAACCATCAAATAGATACTTTTTATTGAAAATGTTTCTTGCTTGTCCATTTATACAAAGAAGCAAAACAACAACAATTAAAGTTGTAATGATACCATTGGTTTAAAAAGAAATACAGAATGGCCATCATCCACAAATCGACAGACAATAAATGCTGGAGAGGCTGCGGAGAAAAGGGAACACTCCTGCATTGCTGGTGGGAGTGTAAATTGATACAGCCTCTATGGAAGACAGTCTGGAGATTTCTTAAAAAACTAAAAATAGAAGCACCATATGACCCAGCAATCCCACTCTTAGGCTTATACCCTGATGAAATCAAAACTGAAAGAAGCACCTGTACCCCAATGTTCATTGCAGCTCTCTATACAATAGCTAGAACATGGAAGGAACCTAGATGCCCATCGACGAACGAATGGATCCAAAAGCTCTGGTACATATATACAATGGAATACTACACAGCTGTAAAGAGAAATGCAGAAGAATCAGCCCTAATGAGGTGGCTGGATCTAGAACGTATCATCAAAAGTGAAGTCAGTCAGAAAGAGAAGGACAAATACAGTATATTAACACATATATATGGAATCTAGTAGGATGGTGATGATGGCACATGCAGTGAAGCGACAGAAAGACAGACATGGACAGTGGACATATGGACATTTTGGGGAAGGAACAGTGGGTGAGAGGCGTAAGGGAAGTAGCATGAAGGCCTGTACTATCATAAGTGAAGAAAATAGCTCTAGTCATTGCTCTGTGAGAAAAGGGGATCCTTCAGTCTCTAAGAGGGGACGCTGCTGATAGAAGTCCTAACCCCAGTGACATCTGGCACTGCCATGGAGGTCCTGAGGATGGATTAGGAAAGCGAATGTCAGCACTGTGGGAGTGTCTTGCACAGAGACAGAGCATAGAAAATCTGGAACTTTCTCCATTTCTTTCTCCCCAGACCTCATAAACATCATAAACATGAGCATAGTAAATCTCAGGCGGCTTGCTAGATTCAAATACAAATAACAATGTTGTGGACAAAATTTATAGCTTCTGAGAGAAAAGAAAGGAAATTAAAAAATGTTTAGTCTTTCAAAAAATACTATAACTTTCAAGGAAAATTTAGAGGATGAACCATCAAATAGATACTTTTTATTGAAAATGTTTCTTGCTTGTCCATTTATACAAAGAAGCAAAACAACAACAATTAAAGTTGTAATGATACCATTGGTTTAAAAAGAAATACAGAATGGCCATCATCCACAAATCGACAGACAATAAATGCTGGAGAGGCTGCGGAGAAAAGGGAACACTCCTGCATTGCTGGTGGGAGTGTAAATTGATACAGCCTCTATGGAAGACAGTCTGGAGATTTCTTAAAAAACTAAAAATAGAAGCACCATATGACCCAGCAATCCCACTCTTAGGCTTATACCCTGATGAAATCAAAACTGAAAGAAGCACCTGTACCCCAATGTTCATTGCAGCTCTCTATACAATAGCTAGAACATGGAAGGAACCTAGATGCCCATCGACGAACGAATGGATCCAAAAGCTCTGGTACATATATACAATGGAATACTACACAGCTGTAAAGAGAAATGCAGAAGAATCAGCCCTAATGAGGTGGCTGGATCTAGAACGTATCATCAAAAGTGAAGTCAGTCAGAAAGAGAAGGACAAATACAGTATATTAACACATATATATGGAATCTAGTAGGATGGTGATGATGGCACATGCAGTGAAGCGACAGAAAGACAGACATGGACAGTGGACATATGGACATTTTGGGGAAGGAACAGTGGGTGAGAGGCGTAAGGGAAGTAGCATGAAGGCCTGTACTATCATAAGTGAAGAAAATAGCTCTAGTCATTGCTCTGTGAGAAAAGGGGATCCTTCAGGGGTGCTGTGTGATGGTCGGGAGGGGAGGGAAGGGGGGGATATACATGTGACTAATCTGAGAACATGCATGTCTGTGAACAACAAAACTCTGTAAAAGTTAAAAGTAAAATAAAGGTTTAAAAAAAAAATAAAAAATAAAAATAAAAAAAAATAAAATAAAAAGAAATACATATTGAATGCAAATTTAAATGACGATGAAAAATCACCTTACACCAGTCAGAATGGCCATCATCAGAAAATCTGCAGCCAACAAATGGTGGAGAGAATGTGGAGAAAAGGGAACCCTCTTGCCCTGTTAGTGAGAATGTAAATTGATACAGCCACTATGGAGAGCAGTATGGCGATTTCTTAAAACAACAACAACAAAACAACTAGGGATAAAACCACCATATGACCCAGCAATCCCACTACTGGGCAAATCCCCTGAGTAAACCATAGTTGAAAATGACTGGGGGCTTCCCCTGGTGGTCCAGTGGGTAAAGACACCGCCTTGCAGTGCAAGGGGCGCTGGTTCGATCCCTGGCCTAGGAAGATCTCATGTGCCGCGGAGCGGCTGGACCGATGTGTCCAATTACCGAGCCAGAGCTCTGGCACGCATGTGCCCAGAGCCGGTGCTCTGCGACGACAGTGGCCACCGCGATGGGAGGTCCACAGGAGCCAAAGAACAAAGACGGATGAAAATGGAGAAATGAAAGACCAGTGAAAGTGGCCCGCCCATCCCCCTCCCTCCCCAACCCACCCTCCAAAAGATAAATAAATTAAAAAAAAAAAGACACATGTATCTCAATGTTCACTGCAGCACTATTTATGATAGCTGGGACATGGAAGCAACCTAGATGTCCATTGACAGATGAATAGATAAAAAAGTTGTTATAAATATATATACATACGTACATACAGTGGAGTATTACTCAGCTACACATATATATGGAATCTAGTAGGATGGTGATGATGGCACATGCAGTGAAGCGACAGAAAGACAGACATGGACAGTGGACATATGGACATTTTGGGGAAGGAACAGTGGGTGAGAGGCGTAAGGGAAGTAGCATGAAGGCCTGTACTATCATAAGTGAAGAAAATAGCTCTAGTCATTGCTCTGTGAGAAAAGGGGATCCTTCAGGGGTGCTGTGTGATGGTCGGGAGGGGAGGGAAGGGGGGGATATACATGTGACTAATCTGAGAACATGCATGTCTGTGAACAACAAAACTCTGTAAAAGTTAAAAGTAAAATAAAGGTTTAAAAAAAAAATAAAAAATAAAAATAAAAAAAAATAAAATAAAAAGAAATACATATTGAATGCAAATTTAAATGACGATGAAAAATCACCTTACACCAGTCAGAATGGCCATCATCAGAAAATCTGCAGCCAACAAATGGTGGAGAGAATGTGGAGAAAAGGGAACCCTCTTGCCCTGTTAGTGAGAATGTAAATTGATACAGCCACTATGGAGAGCAGTATGGCGATTTCTTAAAACAACAACAACAAAACAACTAGGGATAAAACCACCATATGACCCAGCAATCCCACTACTGGGCAAATCCCCTGAGTAAACCATAGTTGAAAATGACTGGGGGCTTCCCCTGGTGGTCCAGTGGGTAAAGACACCGCCTTGCAGTGCAAGGGGCGCTGGTTCGATCCCTGGCCTAGGAAGATCTCATGTGCCGCGGAGCGGCTGGACCGATGTGTCCAATTACCGAGCCAGAGCTCTGGCACGCATGTGCCCAGAGCCGGTGCTCTGCGACGACAGTGGCCACCGCGATGGGAGGTCCACAGGAGCCAAAGAACAAAGACGGATGAAAATGGAGAAATGAAAGACCAGTGAAAGTGGCCCGCCCATCCCCCTCCCTCCCCAACCCACCCTCCAAAAGATAAATAAATTAAAAAAAAAAAAAGACACATGTATCTCAATGTTCACTGCAGCACTATTTATGATAGCTGGGACATGGAAGCAACCTAGATGTCCATTGACAGATGAATAGATAAAAAAGTTGTTATAAATATATATACATACGTACATACAGTGGAGTATTACTCAGCCATAAAAATGAACATATTTGAGTCAGTAGGTTTTGTTTTGTTTTTTTTCTTCAGAATTTTTGTTTGGGGGCCACTTCTATAGGTCTTTCATTCATTTCTGTCTTTTGCTTTTTGGCCTGTGTGGGCCTCCCATTGCAGTAGCCTCTCTTATTGCAGAGCACTGGCTCTGAGCACATGTGCTACAGAGCTCCGGCTTGGTAGTTGGACACATCAGTCCAGCTGCTCCGCGACACGTGGGATCCTCCCAGGCCCGGGATCGAACATCGAACAGGTGCCCCTTGCACTGAAAGGTGGTGTCCTTACCCACCAACCACTAGAGAAGCCCTTGAGTCCGTTTTAATAAGGCGGATGAACCCAGAGGCTGTTACATAGAGTGCAGTTAAATCAGAAAGAGAAAAAAAAATATTGTATATTAACCCATATATATGGAATCTAGAAAAATGGTACTGATGAACCTATTTGAAGTGAAGGAATAGAGATGCAGACATAGAGAACAGACTTATGGACATAGTTGGAGCAGGAGAGTGGGACAAATTGATAAGAGAAGCATTAAAATGTATTCATTACCATATGTAACACAGGTAAATAGTGGGACATTGTTGTATAACACAGGTAACTTGGCTTGGTCCTCTATGACAACGTAGAGATGTAAGATAGGGTGGGAGTGGGGAGATTCAAGAGGGAAGGGACATATGTATATGTATGGCTAATTCATGTTGTTGTATGGCAGAAACCAACACAATAGCCTGACCAGTGGCACCCGATGGGAGTCTGGCACGCATGTGCCCAGAGCCGGTGCTCTGACGACAGTGGCCACGCGATGGGAGGTCCACAGGCCAAAGAATAAAGATGCATGAAAATGGAGAAACGAAACACCAGTGGAAGTCGCCCGCCCATCCCCCTCCCTCCCCAACCCACCCTCCAAAAGATAAATAAATTAAAAAAAAATGCCACATGTATCTCAATGTTCACTGCAGCACTATTTATGATAGCTGGGACATGGAAGCAACCTAGATGTCCATTGACAGATGAATAGATAAAAAAGTTGTTATAAATATATATACATACGTACATACAGTGGAGTATTACTCAGTCATAAAAATGAACATATTTGAGTCAGTAGGTTTTGTTTTGTTTTTTTTCTTCAGAATTTTTGTTTGGGGGCCACTTCTATAGGTCTTTCATTCATTTCTGTCTTTTGCTTTTTGGCCTGTGTGGGCCTCCCATTGCAGTAGCCTCTCTTATTGCAGAGCACTGGCTCTGAGCACATGTGCTACAGAGCTCCGGCTTGGTAGTTGGACACATCAGTCCAGCTGCTCCGCGACACGTGGGATCCTCCCAGGCCCGGGATCGAACATCGAACAGGTGCCCCTTGCACTGAAAGGTGGTGTCCTTACCCACCAACCACTAGAGAAGCCCTTGAGTCCGTTTTAATAAGGCGGATGAACCCAGAGGCTGTTACATAGAGTGCAGTTAAATCAGAAAGAGAAAAACAAATATTGTATATTAACCCATATATATGGAATCTAGAAAAATGGTACTGATGAACCTATTTGAAGTGAAGGAATAGAGATGCAGACATAGAGAACAGACTTATGGACATAGTTGGAGCAGGAGAGAGTGGGACAAATTGATAAGAGAAGCATTAAAATGTATTCATTACCATATGTAACACAGGTAAATAGTGGGACATTGTTGTATAACACAGGTAACTTGGCTTGGTCCTCTATGACAACGTAGAGATGTAAGATAGGGTGGGAGTGGGGAGATTCAAGAGGGAAGGGACATATGTATATGTATGGCTAATTCATGTTGTTGTATGGCAGAAACCAACACAATATCAAAAAACAGTTAAATGTATTTTGAATGTGGAAAGACTCATCAAGAATGGTGGAGGAAACCATAATGATTTTTTAAATATTGGAATAAAATACCAATGAGGGCTGTGGGGTTTGTCCAGGAATTCTTTCTTGGTGGATATGCTAGATTGGGTCTTTTAAATATCTGTTTCAGCTTCTTTCTAATAAGCAGAGGCTGAAAATAAAAATTAAAAATCCCAGCTGGGTTTGAAGTGAGAATTCCAGATGTGATTTTGGTCTTGCTGATTGGACGCTCTCAAATGATACTGGTGTTCAGAACTGAGTTCACGGAGTGTGTGAGATGCTAATTTTGTGGGTGCAGATTCAGCAGGATTTGCATCACTTGGGAGCCAAAATCAGTAGTGATGGGCCTCTTGGTCTCAGAGCACAGCCAAGCCAAGAGTGATTTTGAAGTCAGGCATTGGATCTTGAATATTCTCCCAGAAGTCGTAATTCTCTTGGCAGGTCACATCTACTCTGTGGTTCTGGGAGTCACCCAGCCCAGAACCTGAGCCTTCTGCTCTTGTAACAGTTTTGTAAATACCTTTTTCCCTGCATTAAATTCTTTTCTAATATCCTGTGTTAAATTCTTTTCTGCTAAAAATACCTAACATACTTTCTATTACCAGCAGCTGAACCTTTACACAATCGTAGAATACATCCTTATTATAGGCTTCTAGTATAGTCCTGCTGGAAGGGCTTAGGCAAGAAAAGAACTGAATGTATTGAATGTCCAGCTGCCCATCCCTTACCCCTCTTTCTCCTCTTTCTATTGCTTTCCCTCTGGAAGCAGAACCAGACTACCACCTCTTTGATCCTTGGCAACTTACTTGACTTCTCTGTGTCTGAGAATAATAATAGTGTCTGTCTCACACAGTGATGATGGTTTAGTTGCTCAGTCATGTCGGACTTTTTGCAGCCCCCTGGACTGCAGCCAACCAGGCTCCTCTGCCCATGGAATTCTCCAGGCAAGAATACTGCAGTGGGTTTGCCATTTCCTACTCCAGGGCATCTTCCTCACCCAGGGATTGAACCCATGTCTCCTGTGACTCCTGCACTGCAGGAGGATTTTTTTTTTTTTAGTTTTTAATCACTGAGCCACCGGGGAAGCCCTTCCCTAACTCTGTGTATAATGGAAAAGTGAAAGAAAGTGAAAGTATTAGTACAAAGACCCAAGTTTACTATTCTGTGCTCAAGTTCACAAACCTCCAAGCCTACAACCATTTCTCTGTAATTCCCCCTATTAGATTTTTCTATGCCATCACATTAAGTAGGTGGTGATGGTGCTCAGTTGCTCAGTTGTGTCTGACTCTTTGCGACTCCACAGACTGTAGCCTCCCAGACTCCACTGTTCATGGGATTTTCCAGGCAAGAATATTGGAATGGGTCACCATTCCGTTCTCCAGGGACCTTCATAACTCAAGGATTGAACCCGAGTCTCCTGCATTAGCAGGTGATTTTTTACCACTAGCGCCACCTGGGAAGCCCTAAGATGATCATTAAAGTCTCACCCAACACTCAGTCTAAGCTTTTAATAGGGGAGCTTTCAAAAATCACCTCATTTCAGATGTAATCCTTCAAACCGTTATTGAAAGCTTCCACATTTTTCTTAATGGTATGATTGTATCCCTTTTTAATTACTGAAGAGAAAAAGTAAGTATCAATAGTGGCACTGTGATATTAATACAGTGTTATGACATCTTAGAGTAATTACATGTCTGTAGGGACTTCTCCCCTGAAATTAAATAGTTCTCACTGTGAACTAGGTCTTCTTTTATGGTTGTCTGTTCAGTTTCTTTTCTCACTGTGAGGCATTTAGCTGTCTTGTCGTGCTGCCATCGATAATCTAGTCTCCAGAAACTCTTACCAATTTTCTATCAATATTTTTCTTCTTCTAATATTTATGAGTTTAGAAAATCAAGAAAAGAAGCTTTTCAAATGAGCCAAACAAAGAACGAACTTAGTAAGAGTGAGAGCTTACAAGATTTTTTTCTAGGGAACTTGTCTTTTGTTCATGCTCAGTCGTATCTGACCCTTCGTGATCCTTTGGACTGTAACCCACCAGACTCCTCTGTCCATGTGATTTCCCAGGCAAGAATACTGCGGTGGGTTGCCATTGCCTCCTCCGTAATATATGTTAGATTAAGTACCAATTCAGAACACTGAAGCAACAACTAATGACAGGGTCAAAGTCTGATAAATTAAAGCTCCATGTAATGTAAAAGATTGTAGCCACTTTGAAAAGTATTCTGGCTAATCCTCACAAAGGTAGACAATATTTATCATTTGATTCAGCAGTTCCATTCCTAGTTATACAACCAAGAGGAATAAAAATCTGTTCACACAAATAGCTGTACAAGAATGTTCATTGTAATCAGTATTCATAACAGCAAAAAGGTAGAAACAACCTAAATGTCCATCAACTAATGAATGGTTAGATAAAATCTAGAATGTACATACAATGGAATATTATTTGGCCACAAAAGGAATAAAGTAGTGATACATGTTACAACATGGATAAAATGTGAAAACATTATGCTAATGAAAGAAGACAGTCCAAAATATTTGATTATATGAATGCTCAGAATAGGCAATTTCTAGAGACAGAAAGTATTAAAGTCTCACCCAACACTCAGTCTAAGCTTTTAATAGGGAGCTTTCAAAAATCACCTCATTTCAGATGTAATCCTTCAAACCGTTATTGAAAGCTTCCACATTTTTCTTAATGGTATGATTGTATCCCTTTTTAATTACTGAAGAGAAAAAGTAAGTATCAATAGTGGCACTGTGATATTAATACAGTGTTATGACATCTTAGAGTAATTACATGTCTGTAGGGACTTCTCCCCTGAAATTAAATAGTTCTCACTGTGAACTAGGTCTTCTTTTATGGTTGTCTGTTCAGTTTCTTTTCTCACTGTGAGGCATTTAGCTGTCTTGTCGTGCTGCCATCGATAATCTAGTCTCCAGAAACTCTTACCAATTTTCTATCAATATTTTTCTTCTTCTAATATTTATGAGTTTAGAAAATCAAGAAAAGAAGCTTTTCAAATGAGCCAAACAAAGAACGAACTTAGTAAGAGTGAGAGCTTACAAGATTTTTTTCTAGGGAACTTGTCTTTTGTTCATGCTCAGTCGTATCTGACCCTTCGTGATCCTTTGGACTGTAACCCACCAGACTCCTCTGTCCATGTGATTTCCCAGGCAAGAATACTGCGGTGGGTTGCCATTGCCTCCTCCGTAATATATGTTAGATTAAGTACCAATTCAGAACACTGAAGCAACAACTAATGACAGGGTCAAAGTCTGATAAATTAAAGCTCCATGTAATGTAAAGATTGTAGCCACTTTGAAAAGTATTCTGGCTAATCCTCACAAAGGTAGACAATATTTATCATTTGATTCAGCAGTTCCATTCCTAGTTATACAACCAAGAGGAATAAAAATCTGTTCACACAAATAGCTGTACAAGAATGTTCATTGTAATCAGTATTCATAACAGCAAAAAGGTAGAAACAACCTAAATGTCCATCAACTAATGAATGGTTAGATAAAATCTAGAATGTACATACAATGGAATATTATTTGGCCACAAAAGGAATAAAGTAGTGATACATGTTACAACATGGATAAAATGTGAAAACATTATGCTAATGAAAGAAGACAGTCACAAACTACCAACTATTAACATATTTGATTATATGAATGCTCAGAATAGGCAATTTCTAGAGACAGAAAGTAGATGAATGCTTGGCTGGAGCTGAGGATTGGGGTAAGGAGGTGCTGGGAGAAGACTGTGAGGAACATACAGACATTTCTTTTTTGGATGATGAAGATTATCTGAAACTAACTGTGGTTATTGTTGGACAACTGTGAATATACTAAAGCCCTTCAATTTTATATGTAAATGGATGAACAACTGTATAGTATGTGACATGTCTCAGTAAGTGATTACCCAAACAGTTCTCCACATAGCAAAATGATGGTCAGTCTCCAGCTGAAATTCCATCAACTTCGAATAATATTTTGTCCAACAAACTAAGACAGTTTTTAAATTTGCTGTAAACAGAGTCTATGTGTAACAGCATTTTGGTGAAAATAAATGCTCTTCCTCCATTACTTGTTTATATGACAGGAAATCTAACCAAGTATCATGACTTCAAATTTACCCTAACACATAGTAAACTTTCACATGAATGCCTTGTGTCCCTCCCCCTACTTTTCTTTTGGTTTCATTATGAAAGACAGTGCTATCCAGGATCTCACTTTTATTGAGTGACACAAACAGGATTTCTTAAAGACAGGAATGCTTGGTAGCAGGGGGATGATTAATCAGCACAGAATTTCTAATGTCTTGGCTAACTTGTAGTGGAGTCAGCTTGCTTGCCTATCTTTTCATTGTTACTGTAGAGATCTTTTGCAGTTTGGACAGGAAACTTCTTCCACTTTGTCACCAAAGGTAGACAATATTTATCATTTGATTCAGCAGTTCCATTCCTAGTTATACAACCAAGAGGAATAAAAATCTGTTCACACAAATAGCTGTACAAGAATGTTCATTGTAATCAGTATTCATAACAGCAAAAAGGTAGAAACAACCTAAATGTCCATCAACTAATGAATGGTTAGATAAAATCTAGAATGTACATACAATGGAATATTATTTGGCCACAAAAGGAATAAAGTAGTGATACATGTTACAACATGGATAAAATGTGAAAACATTATGCTAATGAAAGAAGACAGTCACAAACTACCAACTATTAACATATTTGATTATATGAATGCTCAGAATAGGCAATTTCTAGAGACAGAAAGTAGATGAATGCTTGGCTGGAGCTGAGGATTGGGGTAAGGAGGTGCTGGGAGAAGACTGTGAGGAACATACAGACATTTCTTTTTTGGATGATGAAGATTATCTGAAACTAACTGTGGTTATTGTTGGACAACTGTGAATATACTAAAGCCCTTCAATTTTATATGTAAATGGATGAACAACTGTATAGTATGTGACATGTCTCAGTAAGTGATTACCCAAACAGTTCTCCACATAGCAAAATGATGGTCAGTCTCCAGCTGAAATTCCATCAACTTCGAATAATATTTTGTCCAACAAACTAAGACAGTTTTTAAATTTGCTGTAAACAGAGTCTATGTGTAACAGCATTTTGGTGAAAATAAATGCTCTTCCTCCATTACTTGTTTATATGACAGGAAATCTAACCAAGTATCATGACTTCAAATTTACCCTAACACATAGTAAACTTTCACATGAATGCCTTGTGTCCCTCCCCCTACTTTTCTTTTGGTTTCATTATGAAAGACAGTGCTATCCAGGATCTCACTTTTATTGAGTGACACAAACAGGATTTCTTAAAGACAGGAATGCTTGGTAGCAGGGGGATGATTAATCAGCACAGAATTTCTAATGTCTTGGCTAACTTGTAGTGGAGTCAGCTTGCTTGCCTATCTTTTCATTGTTACTGTAGAGATCATGGAGCCATATCCACATGCAGTTTGGACAGGAAACTTCTTCCACTTTGTCAGCCTCACAGGAGCAAAGGGCAACAGTGCTGGGCGGGGTGGAAGGGGTGGGGCAGGATTGCACACCAGAGGTCTAGGGTGCTTCTGTGGTCCTGTCTGCAGTTTTTGAGTGAAACTGGCAACTTGTTCGTGTCTCTTAGCCTTACTTTCCTGTTTGTTTCAAGTTTTCTAATTAGGTCCTGGGAAATGATGTATCTGTATATTGACCTGGGCTGTTTTTCTGAAACTCTCTGCAACAGGATTCTCACCTTTCTGTGTTGTTAATAATTAAAAAAAAAAAAAATGATACAACAATATGACATTCCATTATCAAGTAAGTTTATGTTAATAATTCAATCTGAACTGGCTGGATGCAAATAGTTATATCAAAAACAAGTGTATTTTAGGTATAATATTTCAGATTGTTTACAAAAGTTATGCCAAGGACTACAAAGAAAATCTCAAAGTAATTACCTACATGTCCTACTTTTATTTAAAATTGGATATTTTTCTCCACATGACAAACTTAGGACCGAGGGAAATGCTATCGTGAGAAACTGTATGCGTGAACATGCACATGTGCATACATGTCTTCATAATGTAGACACAGAGTCTTTGGAAGCATTCTGTTACTGCAACAGGGCAAAAGATGACATTATCATCACTAGCAAGTTGTCTAAAAGTCTTTTGGATGACAGGCTGTTCAAAAGTTTAAAATTTGAGATAATTTTTTAAAATATAGTGCATAGTTTGTCAATAAAGTCAATATTCATATGACTACTTCCAAAGTGTTATTGTGAAATTATTATTTAAATGCTTTACATTATTTTACAAACATTATTTTTAAAAGGGACTTTGCTGGAAGTCCAGTAACCACTGCACTGCCACTGCAGGGGGCACTGGCCTGATCCCTCGTAGGGGAACTAAGATTTCACATGCTATATGGTGCAGCCAAAACTTAAAAAAAAAATTAAATGCTTTAAATTGTAGTGCATACCATTTTCTAGCATTCTTCTCTATAAGACTGGGTGTGAAGCTATCAGAAGCATTCCAAGGCACTCCTTCCATGGAAATGCTTTGCTTTGCTTCCATGCAGTGGAGAGAAGTCATTTTCAGTTTTGATCCTAAGTATAAAGTCAGTAATTTCAAATGAAATGGATTTAAAACACTCCCTCACTGGTACAGCTCCAAGAATTCTAATCTAACAGGAAGCGGGCAGCCCCTCTCCAGCCTAGGGTGCTGATCCCACGTCATGTGCCAAATGCCTGTGACGCCGTTTCCATCTGTCTCTTTGTGGGTACACATAGGGTGTTCTGGATGGAGTGCAAGAGAGTTTCACCATTGCACTGGGACATTCTGGGTTAGGAAACAAAAGTTGACCACATGTTCCAGGTCCAGCTCTCGTGACCCAGGACTCAGAGAGAGGAGTCCATCCCATCACTTACCCACAGGGATAGGTGACCACGGGCATCCCTACGCTGGTTTAGTGGAACTGATCCTCACTTATGGCTCAGTGTATTTGAAATCCCTGTTGTGGGATTCTATCCAGGCAAGTAGATTCAGTAACAGAGGAGCAAATTCTTATGCCATCTTCAAAAATCCTAAATCTGTGAGCACAGATATTAAGTAGTACTTGTATCTGATTGGGGGTTGTACTAATAGCATCTTTTGCTGTTATGCCTGTACTGTAAATGCTAAGTGGGCTGAGACAGGAGCCTAGCATTGACTAGACTAGACTAGACTGTGGAGAGCTGGGCATTTCCTAGGAATGTATGCCTTTCTTATATTCGATCCCCTATTACATCATGAACTAACTGTATCAGAAAAGTTCTATTTATTTAGGTAAATTCAAAACAGTTGGAACAGTTGATTAATCCCAAGGGCTAAGTAGCATACATAAATCAATTTATGGGCCAACTGGAAACGAGACGAGGGCAAGAACTGTGCACACTTTAAAAGTGAGCTAATGTTCACTCGACTCCTCATCAGCTTCCATTCCCAGTCTCATCACACACGAACAACTTCTCTTAAACACCCAAGCCACCGTCACTGTTACCTGAGAACTTTCCGCCCTGTGGAAAAGAGAGAACTCTTGTTACTTGCCTTCATTTTCCATTAAGTGTACAGATCCCTCAAAGCTTCTTTTCTGTCCTCCATTGGTCTAATATTTCTTTCTCTCTAATGACTCCTTCGCCTTTGCCACATACATGCTCAAAATTCCTACAACCAAACATTTTCCACTCAAGCTGAGGCTGCCAACATGTCTCTCCCTCATCAGTACAATTCTTAAAAATATTTTCTGCATTCTATTTTCTCACTCCGTTTTCATTGCTTATCCCTTAGAATAGCTGCCCTGCCGGCTCAGACAGTACAGAATCCTCCTGCAATGCAGAAGGCCCAGGTTCGATCCCGGGGTTGGGAAGGTCTCTTGGAGAAGGGAATGGCTCCCCACTCCCGTAGAAAGTTAGCTTCAGCTCCCTCCTTTCTAATGCAGAGGTTCTCACAGTGGTCATCTCTAACTGCTGACAGACCTGACTTTCTCATCTCCATTTTCACTGTATTTGATCTTGAAATAATTATCGACAGACCTGCTACTGATTGTGGGATTCTATCCAGGCCAAGGTAGATTCAGTAACAGAGGAGCAAATTCTTATGCCATCTTCAAAAATCCTAAATCTGTGAGCACAGATATTAAGTAGTACTTGTATCTGATTGGGGGTTGTACTAATAGCATCTTTTGCTGTTATGCCTGTACTGTAAATGCTAAGTGGGCTGAGACAGGAGCCTAGCATTGACTAGACTAGACTAGACTGTGGAGAGCTGGGCATTTCCTAGGAATGTATGCCTTTCTTATATTCGATCCCCTATTACATCATGAACTAACTGTATCAGAAAAGTTCTATTTATTTAGGTAAATTCAAAACAGTTGGAACAGTTGATTAATCCCAAGGGCTAAGTAGCATACATAAATCAATTTATGGGCCAACTGGAAACGAGACGAGGGCAAGAACTGTGCACACTTTAAAAGTGAGCTAATGTTCACTCGACTCCTCATCAGCTTCCATTCCCAGTCTCATCACACACGAACAACTTCTCTTAAACACCCAAGCCACCGTCACTGTTACCTGAGAACTTTCCGCCCTGTGGAAAAGAGAGAACTCTTGTTACTTGCCTTCATTTTCCATTAAGTGTACAGATCCCTCAAAGCTTCTTTTCTGTCCTCCATTGGTCTAATATTTCTTTCTCTCTAATGACTCCTTCGCCTTTGCCACATACATGCTCAAAATTCCTACAACCAAACATTTTCCACTCAAGCTGAGGCTGCCAACATGTCTCTCCCTCATCAGTACAATTCTTAAAAATATTTTCTGCATTCTATTTTCTCACTCCGTTTTCATTGCTTATCCCTTAGAATAGCTGCCCTGCCGGCTCAGACAGTACAGAATCCTCCTGCAATGCAGAAGGCCCAGGTTCGATCCCGGGGTTGGGAAGGTCTCTTGGAGAAGGGAATGGCTCCCCACTCCCATAGAAAGTTAGCTTCAGCTCCCTCCTTTCTAATGCAGAGGTTCTCACAGTGGTCATCTCTAACTGCTGACAGACCTGACTTTCTCATCTCCATTTTCACTGTATTTGATCTTGAAATAATTATCCAGTCACCATCTTGTCCCTGGCATTGTTTTAGCATATTCCCTTTAGTTCTCAACATAACCTGTGTATTAGGTATTATATTCCACATTTTTTTAGAAAAGGAAACAGCTTTGCTTGACACCATTAATAGCTTCCTACATCTGTACTCTCTTCCTCTCTTGAGTTTCTATAAAACTACTCTGTCCCACTTCTCACTTGTCTGGAGGCTGTTTTTGCCCTCTTTTCCTGTATCCATTATACTTTGTCCACTTCTTTTTCCCTCCCTCTGGACCACATTCTTTCTCAACGATGTAAATAAACCCTGCATCCACATCTGTGCATCATCTCTGTGATCCTGACATATATTTTCAACTGTGTAAGTAACATCTCTACGTTCATCCTCAAGGAAGCAAGCCCAACTCATTTATCTTTTCAGTTCACCTTTTCAGTAAATATCTGTAGAACCTACAGCATTCTCCACTGCCCCAGGGCCATTCCGATCAGTATAAGACAGCCCTTCCTTGAGGATCAGGTGATGGACTTGTGAATAATTATAGTATAAAATGTAGGTATTAGAAGTCTGAAAAGTAGGTTGAGAAGCAAGAGAAAGAAGCCTGTAGCTGCCACAATGAAAACTTCCTAGAAGAGTTTGAAATTTTATGTGATGACTATGGAGGGGTTTCCTAGGCAGAAAAGGCAAAAAAGAGACATTTAGTGCAGAGTCTCGGCAGATTAACAGAAGTTTCAAAGAGAGAAAATGGCAAGCCAGAATAGTCTCTGGTTTGCTGGCTTAGATGGTTGGCAAGGGAGGGAGGAACTCTGCACTGGGGTTTATAGTACTATTATTTATTGAGTTATTTAACTAAAAAATATTTGCCTTTCCCTTCCGTAAGTAAATATGATCCTTATCAGTATTGCTGATTCCATTTTCTTAAGGGATTTTGATTCTCCCTTTCTTCCTGTGGTCATTGACCTAGTTAAAGTTCTTATAAATCATTGTGAATAATTTATGGCTAAAGATTTGAGAAAGGAACTTGGCCTGCTGCATGGTTATCAAGCCCTTTAGCCTGTTCAAAAATAAATAGGCTTACAGATCTAGATGTCCTACTCTGATTATGTGAAGTTGTGCTGGTGTTGAATTTTGTAATAGAACTATGGAGTTTTAAGAACATCAGAGTGACTTTTGTCAACATGAAATCGGTTAAAAGAGAACTCTACCGTCTCTCTTTAAAAAGTCTCTTTTTATTGAATTTGTTACAATATTGCTTTTATATTATGTTGTTTGTTTGTTTGTTGGCCACAAGGTGTGTGGGATCTTAGCTCCCTGACCAGGGATTGAACCCATGCCACTGGTATTAGAAGGCATAGTCTTAACTACTGGACCACCAGGAAAGTACCCTTACCTCAACCTTTTTTATTTTTAATTCATGGGAGCTATTTGTGTTCTCTGGCTTATCAAGTGGAAGAAAGCCTAAAGGGATCAATGAGGATTTAGGAGAAGGATGTGCTAATATGTCAGGACAAGGGCTTGGAAGTACGGTGATTGCCTAAGAAGCTCTGCATGCTAAGTTGCTTCTTTTCCTCTAAGTCATTATTTGTTTCTCATCCATCTTTATTCTTTGGCATGTGTGGACTTCCCATCACAGTGGCCTCTCTCGCTGCAGAGCACTGGCTCTGGGTCCATGAGCTCCAGAGTGCTGGCTCACAATTGGACACACCAGTCCAGCCACTCCTTGGCACGTGGGATCTTCCTGGGCTAGGGATCGAACTGGTGCCCCTTGTACTGCAAGGCGGACTCTTTACCCACTGGACCACCAGGGAAGCCCATTCAGTCTTGTCTGACTCTTTGCGATCCCCTGAACTGTAGCCCACCAGGGAAATGGCAAGCCAGAATAGTCTCTGGTTTGCTGGCTTAGATGGTTGGCAAGGAGGAGGAACTCTGCACTGGGGTTTATAGTACTATTATTTATTGAGTTATTTAACTAAAAAATATTTGCCTTTCCCTTCCGTAAGTAAATATGATCCTTATCAGTATTGCTGATTCCATTTTCTTAAGGGATTTTGATTCTCCCTTTCTTCCTGTGGTCATTGACCTAGTTAAAGTTCTTATAAATCATTGTGAATAATTTATGGCTAAAGATTTGAGAAAGGAACTTGGCCTGCTGCATGGTTATCAAGCCCTTTAGCCTGTTCAAAAATAAATAGGCTTACAGATCTAGATGTCCTACTCTGATTATGTGAAGTTGTGCTGGTGTTGAATTTTGTAATAGAACTATGGAGTTTTAAGAACATCAGAGTGACTTTTGTCAACATGAAATCGGTTAAAAGAGAACTCTACCGTCTCTCTTTAAAAAGTCTCTTTTTATTGAATTTGTTACAATATTGCTTTTATATTATGTTGTTTGTTTGTTTGTTGGCCACAAGGTGTGTGGGATCTTAGCTCCCTGACCAGGGATTGAACCCATGCCACTGGTATTAGAAGGCATAGTCTTAACTACTGGACCACCAGGAAAGTACCCTTACCTCAACCTTTTTTATTTTTAATTCATGGGAGCTATTTGTGTTCTCTGGCTTATCAAGTGGAAGAAAGCCTAAAGGGATCAATGAGGATTTAGGAGAAGGATGTGCTAATATGTCAGGACAAGGGCTTGGAAGTACGGTGATTGCCTAAGAAGCTCTGCATGCTAAGTTGCTTCTTTTCCTCTAAGTCATTATTTGTTTCTCATCCATCTTTATTCTTTGGCATGTGTGGACTTCCCATCACAGTGGCCTCTCTCGCTGCAGAGCACTGGCTCTGGGTCCATGAGCTCCAGAGTGCTGGCTCACAATTGGACACACCAGTCCAGCCACTCCTTGGCACGTGGGATCTTCCTGGGCTAGGGATCGAACTGGTGCCCCTTGTACTGCAAGGCGGACTCTTTACCCACTGGACCACCAGGGAAGCCCATTCAGTCTTGTCTGACTCTTTGCGATCCCCTGAACTGTAGCCCACCAGGCTCCTCTGTCCATGGGATTCTTCAGGCAAGAATATTGGAGTGGGTTGCCATGCCCTTTTCCAGAGAATCTTTCTTGCTCAGGTATCAAACCTGGGTCTCCTGCATTGCAAGTGGATTCTTAAACCATTAGAACTACCTGGGAAGCCTGAAAAGCTATGGAAGAAGTCAAAAAATTAAGAAAAGAGGAGATCTCTTTTACTAGGAAAGACAGGGAGAAAGAGAAATGGTGATGGTCTATTTATGCAGTCAGTCTCCCAGCTGCTATACCCTCAACTGAGATAGCTTGAACTGACTCTTTCCTTATCTTAATGAATGGTTTCTATGCAACAATAATACTTTGTATAAATGTAACTATCAAGTTCAATTCTTTGTGACCCCATGGACTATAGCTCACCAGGCTCCTCTGTCCATGGTATTCTCCTGGCAAGGATACTAAAGTGGGCTGCCATGCCAGCCTCCAGGGGATCTTACCAACTCAGGGAATGGGCCTGCATCTCTTACATCTCATGAATTGGCAGGTGGGTTCTTCACCAGTAGCACCACCTGGGAAATCCTATATAAATGTAACCCTAATTCATTTTCAAGCTGTTTTTGTAGATTTTGATTCTCATCCTGCCTTTCTAGATAGGAATTATTGTTGCTCATTTCATTTCACAAATGGAAGGAATTGCAGTAGAGTATTTAAGAGGCTTGCTGAAGAGGAAAAGAGCTAGCTAGTAATTAACAGATATGGAATCAGGTCCATTATTGTACAGAACTGCTATTATATGACTTTTAGAAATTACAGAGAAAACTGAAGTTACATAATAAAATACTAAAATGTAGTTGTAGGTTTATTGAAGGCTAGTCGTGCCAAGGTACATTTTCTAGAGAATCTCTGAAAATTGTCCTAATTTTTTACTGCCTAGTTAGTTTCGTCCCCAGTGGATCTATCTGCTCAGGTATGTAAGCATAAATATATTTATCTCAATCAAAATATATCTCCTGATTTGGAGTTCAGTAACGTTGGCTATCAAATACATACTATGAGTATTGAAAGACTGTGTGTTGCTTACTTCCTGTCAATAGGTTGCTTTACCCACTGGACTGCCTCTTCTAAGCATTTGCAATAATTTAATACTTTTTTAAAAAGTCAGTTTGAGTGAATAGCTGCAGTGTCTGCAGCTTCCCAGTGGCTCAGATGGTAAAGACGCTGCTTGCAATGCAGGAGACGCGGGTTCAGTCCCTGGGTTGGGAAGATCCCCTGGAGGAGGAACTGGCGGCCACTCCAGTATTCTTGCCTGGAGAATTCCATGGACAGAGGAGCCTAGTGGGCTACAGTCCATAGGGTCAAAAGAATCTGGACATGACTGAGCAACTTCCACTCACACTGCGTGTCGCAAGTGGCTATTGTGGCCAGGAAACAGGGTTACCTTAACTTAGAGTTGTTGTAAGTGTAAACTACTCAGCAGACTTCAAATATTTACTGTGAATAAAAGAATGTAGTGTAACTCAATGATTTTTAATAGTAACTATATCTTAAAATAGTATATAGGCTTGTTGTTCAGTCATTCAGCTGGGTCTGACCCTTTGCCACCCCATGGACTGTAGTGCACCTGGATTCCCTGTCCTTCACTGTCTCTTGAAGTTTTCTTAAACTCATGTCCATTGAATCCATAGGCCATCCAATTATCTGATCCTCTGTCATCCTCTTCTCCTGTCTTCAGTCTTTCCCAGCATCAGGGTCTTTTCCAATGAGTTGGCTCTTTGCTTCAGGTGGCCAAAGTATTAAAGCTTCAGCATCAGTCCTTCCAATGGAAGGCTAGGTTTCCTTTGGGATTTATTGGTTTTATCTCCTTGCTGTTGAAGGGACTCTCAAGAGTCTTCTCCAGCACCATAGTTCAAAAAAATCAATTCTTTGGAGCTCAGCTTTCTTTATGATCCAACTCTCACATCTGTACGTGATGACTAGATGGATGTATGTGCATGATATTAATATCTAGAGGGTTTTTTTTATGTTTGGATTGTTTTGTGGGGATGGACATAATATCTACTGTGTTTTATCAGTTTTACTTGTTTGGGAGTCAGGCATTTAGAGGAGTTGCTACTTACACATCTCTCTATTCTTGAGATTCTTAAAAAGCTCCAATCTGACTATCCACATTTTGGGAGGACTAGGAAACTGAGCAAAGAAAGACTTGCTGAACATTGAGATGGTTTTTACCTCTTTCTGGTCTTTCCTGGTGGTTCAGATGGTAAATAATCTGCCTGCAGTACTGGAGACCTGGGTTCAATCCCTGGGTGGGGAAAATCCCCTGGAGAAGAGAAAGGCAATTCACTCCAGTATTCTTGCCTGAAGAGTTCCATTGACAGAGGGACCTGGTGGGCTGCAGTCCATGGGGCTGCAAAGAGCAGACATGACTGAGTGACTGCCACTTTACGTCCCTCTACCATTCACTTTTCCTACTGTATATTTCTACTTTCAGAGGAAGATTAATATGCATACCTCAAAAATTTACTTAAAATTTTTCATTCTTAATTCTGAGTCAAAGAATTTGATTAGAATTTACATTTTCTAAGCTGCTATCCATTGTGATTCCTTGAGAAATATAGTGTCTTCTCCTAAAATGACAGTACTGACCATGGTATGTAAAATTGTAATTAGGGATAAAATACCCCAGTATTGGCTAAAATTAATTTGTGAGCTCTTCCCTAATCCCTGAGAAACAAAGGTAGATAGAAGAACACCAAACTTAGTCAGGGACCTCTCTGGTGGTCCAGTGGTTAACTCTGTGCTTCTAATGCAGGGGGCCCAGGTTTGATCCCTGGTCAGGGAACTAGATCCTACATGCCACAACTAAGACCCAGTGCAGCCAAATTAAGATAAAAAACAAATAAAGACACTCTTTGCTTCAGGTGGCCAAAGTATTAAAGCTTCAGCATCAGTCCTTCCAATGGAAGGCTAGGTTTCCTTTGGGATTTATTGGTTTTATCTCCTTGCTGTTGAAGGGACTCTCAAGAGTCTTCTCCAGCACCATAGTTCAAAAAAATCAATTCTTTGGAGCTCAGCTTTCTTTATGATCCAACTCTCACATCTGTACGTGATGACTAGATGGATGTATGTGCATGATATTAATATCTAGAGGGTTTTTTTTATGTTTGGATTGTTTTGTGGGGATGGACATAATATCTACTGTGTTTTATCAGTTTTACTTGTTTGGGAGTCAGGCATTTAGAGGAGTTGCTACTTACACATCTCTCTATTCTTGAGATTCTTAAAAAGCTCCAATCTGACTATCCACATTTTGGGAGGACTAGGAAACTGAGCAAAGAAAGACTTGCTGAACATTGAGATGGTTTTTACCTCTTTCTGGTCTTTCCTGGTGGTTCAGATGGTAAATAATCTGCCTGCAGTACTGGAGACCTGGGTTCAATCCCTGGGTGGAAAATCCCTGGAGAAGAGAAAGGCAATTCACTCCAGTATTCTTGCCTGAAGAGTTCCATTGACAGAGGGACCTGGTGGGCTGCAGTCCATGGGGCTGCAAAGAGCAGACATGACTGAGTGACTGCCACTTTACGTCCCTCTACCATTCACTTTTCCTACTGTATATTTCTACTTTCAGAGGAAGATTAATATGCATACCTCAAAAATTTACTTAAAATTTTTCATTCTTAATTCTGAGTCAAAGAATTTGATTAGAATTTACATTTTCTAAGCTGCTATCCATTGTGATTCCTTGAGAAATATAGTGTCTTCTCCTAAAATGACAGTACTGACCATGGTATGTAAAATTGTAATTAGGGATAAAATACCCCAGTATTGGCTAAAATTAATTTGTGAGCTCTTCCCTAATCCCTGAGAAACAAAGGTAGATAGAAGAACACCAAACTTAGTCAGGGGACCTCTCTGGTGGTCCAGTGGTTAACTCTGTGCTTCTAATGCAGGGGGCCCAGGTTTGATCCCTGGTCAGGGAACTAGATCCTACATGCCACAACTAAGACCCAGTGCAGCCAAATTAAGATAAATAAAGCAATGATAATAATAAAAAAGACTTAGTCACCAAGAATCACTGATATTTCTTCATAAAAAAAATTCAAAACTTTAAAAAATGTGTAATGCCTGAAATATCTCTTGAATTTGGCCTCGATAAAATAACATACTTCCTCATTCACAGACAGACACACTCACATACTTTGTCTAATTCTCTGTGTGTTCATTCTATGAAAATACATACTATCGTGATGACCACATAGAGCAGAATTCTTCCACAGTACTTCAGAAACAATAGGCATTACTGGCAGGTGTACTGGGGAAGAGGCATTGGATGAAAATTAAATAACATTTTGGAAAAGGAAATGAGTTACTGTTTGGAGAATACAGATAATCTGAATACAGATAATACAGTTCTCTTAACACTTTGGGTTTAGAAATACAATAGAAGTTGGCCAGCTTACCTGTCCCTCTCCATTCCTTCTGTAAATCAAACCAGTTGATTCTCTGTGCATAGAAGGTGCTCATGGTTTTTAAGGCTACTCTCTGACTAACCCACATACTTCTGCTACTTTCAACTGAGTTATATGCTTACTAAGTGTACGCTGTGATTGTTACCAAACCTGGGAGTGCCCACTGTGTGTGACATTGAAATAATGGTTTTCCATTATATATAAATAAACCAGTGAAATGTATTTGAAGAGTTCTGGAATTTATGAAACCTAAGTTGAATACTTTGAAAATATTGAATAAAGTGAATTGTTCACATAGTTCTTGCCATGATAGATATGGCTAAGAATACTGTAAAATATGGGGTGTGTGTAGGGGAAGTTTTCTCATTAAGACTACTTTACAAGTATCTGTAAGTTTTTTATTCCTCATTAAAGAAAGTGAAATTGAAACTTGAGGATTATACAATACTGGTTTGGTCACAGATGATGTGGAGCTTTGATCATCTGATCCATGCTTACTGAAAAGATTGAAAAATGAACATGTACTTGTCTATTTTATGTAGAAATGCATAAGACATATGTATTCCTGGTATGTCTATTTATTTTAAACTGACTTTTTGATTAACTGAACAACTACCACTTGTTAAGTACATCAACAGGCTGAACCTCTCCAATGCCTTTTGAAATGAAAAAACAGGTCAACACTGTATACATATAGTACTATTCCATTTATATACAGTTCAGAAGTAGACACAACCATGAAATATATCGTTTAGAGATGCATCTGCATATGTCAATATTAAGAAACAGGGCAGTGGTTATCATAAAAGTCAGGATTCTGGTTATACATAGTTATGTGTGGGTTTGTGAGTGCTCAGTTGCATCAGACTCTTGGTGACCCCATATACGATAGCCTTTCAGACTCCTCTGTCCATAGGGCTTTCCCAGCAAGAATAGTGGAGTGGGTTGTCATGCCCTCCTCCAGGGTATCTTCCCAACCCGGGAGTGAACCTGCCTCTCCTGCACTGGCAGACAGTTGCTTTACCACTGAGCTACCTGGGAATCTCATACATAGTTCGATAGGTGGTTATACATTGCAAAGTGGTTGAAACACAAATGGCCCTTTTAATTCAGATTGGCACAGGAGATCGATTTATACCTTTGGGCTTCTTCACCTTAGTAAAGATGCACACTAAATATGATAACTTCAGATTTTTCTGATTCCTATGCTACACCTGAACCCAGTGTTGAAGTGATATCCAGTCTTCTGCACTTCTTGGAAATGGTCTAACCCTTTGATTGGTGTAGCGGATTGTTACAGTTGTTACTGTTGCCATTATAAAAAAAAAACAAAAACTGTTAAACTTAAATATTGAATAAAGTGAATTGTTCACATAGTTCTTGCCATGATAGATATGGCTAAGAATACTGTAAAATATGGGGTGTGTGTAGGGGAAGTTTTCTCATTAAGACTACTTTACAAGTATCTGTAAGTTTTTTATTCCTCATTAAAGAAAGTGAAATTGAAACTTGAGGATTATACAATACTGGTTTGGTCACAGATGATGTGGAGCTTTGATCATCTGATCCATGCTTACTGAAAAGATTGAAAAATGAACATGTACTTGTCTATTTTATGTAGAAATGCATAAGACATATGTTTTCCTGGTATGTCTATTTATTTTAAACTGACTTTTTGATTAACTGAACAACTACCACTTGTTAAGTACATCAACAGGCTGAACCTCTCCAATGCCTTTTGAAATGAAAAAACAGGTCAACACTGTATACATATAGTACTATTCCATTTATATACAGTTCAGAAGTAGACACAACCATGAAATATATCGTTTAGAGATGCATCTGCATATGTCAATATTAAGAAACAGGGCAGTGGTTATCATAAAAGTCAGGATTCTGGTTATACATAGTTATGTGTGGGTTTGTGAGTGCTCAGTTGCATCAGACTCTTGGTGACCCCATATACGATAGCCTTTCAGACTCCTCTGTCCATAGGGCTTTCCCAGCAAGAATAGTGGAGTGGGTTGTCATGCCCTCCTCCAGGGTATCTTCCCAACCCGGGAGTGAACCTGCCTCTCCTGCACTGGCAGACAGTTGCTTTACCACTGAGCTACCTGGGAATCTCATACATAGTTCGATAGGTGGTTATACATTGCAAAGTGGTTGAAACACAAATGGCCCTTTTAATTCAGATTGGCACAGGAGATCGATTTATACCTTTGGGCTTCTTCACCTTAGTAAAGATGCACACTAAATATGATAACTTCAGATTTTTCTGATTCCTATGCTACACCTGAACCCAGTGTTGAAGTGATATCCAGTCTTCTGCACTTCTTGGAAATGGTCTAACCCTTTGATTGGCAAATATTTCTGTTCCGTATTTTTTACTTTCTTTACTTATTTCTTTTTGGAAATTGACTTCCAAAGAAAGACACACTCTAATTTCTTGCATGCTTGCTCAGTCAGTTTTGTTGTGTCTGACCTATGGCCTGGAGCCCGCCAGGTTTCTCTTTCCATGGGATTCTCCAGGCAAGAATACTGGAGTGGGTTTCCATACCCTCCTCCAGGGGATCTTCCTGACCTAGGGATGGAATCTGCATCTCTTATGTCTCTTGCATTTGGAAGGCTGGTTCTTTACCACTAGCGCAACCTGAGAAGAACTGATTCCTACCAGTCATTAAATAAATTGGCTCAAGTATAAATATCATTTTATTTGAATAAGAGTGCTCATGAATATCACAACAAAATTTTTCATTATGTAAATCTTCAAACATCCATAAAAACTGGGAGAATATATAATGAATCACTATGTACTCCTCACCTACCTTCAACAATTAATAACAGTTTTCACAACATTTCTTCTTGCTAGTTTGTTAGCTTGTATTTTAGAGTGCTAGTTTGTATTTAGAAGTGGAATGAACATACTTTGACATTTAATGGATTTGAAATATGTTTCAGTTCATTGCTTACATCACTTCTGTGATTTGGAGAATTTTTAGTTATTTTTTATTTGGTAGCATAAATTGCATTTTTAATAGTATCTCATATGGTTGCCTGAGGTAACACATCCTCACACTGAATTATAATCTAGTGAGAAAATACATTATTTTTTCCTAAAAACAAATACCAGTGTTCTGGATGAAATTAGGATTTAAGGTCTAGAATTCAAAATTATTATTTGTCTGATTTTCAACAATTTCTAACTGGCAGCAGCTAAGATATGATTAACTGAGCTACCTGGGAATCTCATACATAGTTCGATAGGTGGTTATACATTGCAAAGTGGTTGAAACACAAATGGCCCTTTTAATTCAGATTGGCACAGGAGATCGATTTATACCTTTGGGCTTCTTCACCTTAGTAAAGATGCACACTAAATATGATAACTTCAGATTTTTCTGATTCCTATGCTACACCTGAACCCAGTGTTGAAGTGATATCCAGTCTTCTGCACTTCTTGGAAATGGTCTAACCCTTTGATTGGCAAATATTTCTGTTCCGTATTTTTTACTTTCTTTACTTATTTCTTTTTGGAAATTGACTTCCAAAGAAAGACACACTCTAATTTCTTGCATGCTTGCTCAGTCAGTTTTGTTGTGTCTGACCTATGGCCTGGAGCCCGCCAGGTTTCTCTTTCCATGGGATTCTCCAGGCAAGAATACTGGAGTGGGTTTCCATACCCTCCTCCAGGGGATCTTCCTGACCTAGGGATGGAATCTGCATCTCTTATGTCTCTTGCATTTGGAAGGCTGGTTCTTTACCACTAGCGCAACCTGAGAAGAACTGATTCCTACCAGTCATTAAATAAATTGGCTCAAGTATAAATATCATTTTATTTGAATAAGAGTGCTCATGAATATCACAACAAAATTTTTCATTATGTAAATCTTCAAACATCCATAAAAACTGGGAGAATATATAATGAATCACTATGTACTCCTCACCTACCTTCAACAATTAATAACAGTTTTCACAACATTTCTTCTTGCTAGTTTGTTAGCTTGTATTTTAGAGTGCTAGTTTGTATTTAGAAGTGGAATGAACATACTTTGACATTTAATGGATTTGAAATATGTTTCAGTTCATTGCTTACATCACTTCTGTGATTTGGAGAATTTTTAGTTATTTTTTATTTGGTAGCATAAATTGCATTTTTAATAGTATCTCATATGGTTGCCTGAGGTAACACATCCTCACACTGAATTATAATCTAGTGAGAAAATACATTATTTTTTCCTAAAAACAAATACCAGTGTTCTGGATGAAATTAGGATTTAAGGTCTAGAATTCAAAATTATTATTTGTCTGATTTTCAACAATTTCTAACTGGCAGCAGCTAAGATATGATTACAACCATTAATTGAAATTTTTTTTAATTTAAATTTTATCTAAGTTTAGACATTGTTATTTTTATTATATTAGTTTTATACTTTTGGATGATTAGATATCAGATATTGTATTTCCACATAATTAAATCAACATGCCTATTATTCCTCTCAGTCTAAATCCTTGTAACAAGTTCTTTTTTTCTTTTCTTTTTTCCCCCACAATCACAAGTTTTTTTATTTTGCTTTTTTGATTTCACAGAGTTTTGTTGTTTACAAGTATGTATAATTCTTTATCAATCATATGTATATCCCATTCCCCTCCATCCCACCCCTCTAGGCCATTGCATAGCTGCCATGTATGATCCCTTAATCCCACAGCACTCTTTTACATAAGATAGTATAGGGTTCCGTATTGCTCTTTCCATATCTTTCACCCACTTTTCCCTCTCCCCAGTGTCCATAAGTCTGTTCTCTATGACTGTTTTTCCATCAATGCTCTGCGTGTGTATTTATCAGTACAAACTTACTAGATTCCATATATATGTGTTAGTATAGTGTATTAGTCCTTCTCTTTTTGGTGGGGATGGGGTTGGGGAGGGAGAGGGGCGGGCGGGCCACTTCTATTGGTCTTTCATTTTATCTGTTTTCATCCATCTTTGTTCTTTGGCCCGTGTGGGCCTCCCATCGCAGTGGCCTCTGTTGTCGCAGAGCACTGGCTCTGGGTGCATGTGCTTCTGTAATAACATACTTGACATTTAATTTGTTTTCACAACATTTCTTCTTGCTAGTTTGTTAGCTTGTATTTTAGAGTGCTAGTTTGTATTTAGAAGTGGAATGAACATACTTTGACATTTAATGGATTTGAAATATGTTTCAGTTCATTGCTTACATCACTTCTGTGATTTGGAGAATTTTTAGTTATTTTTTATTTGGTAGCATAAATTGCATTTTTAATAGTATCTCATATGGTTGCCTGAGGTAACACATCCTCACACTGAATTATAATCTAGTGAGAAAATACATTATTTTTTCCTAAAAACAAATACCAGTGTTCTGGATGAAATTAGGATTTAAGGTCTAGAATTCAAAATTATTATTTGTCTGATTTTCAACAATTTCTAACTGGCAGCAGCTAAGATATGATTACAACCATTAATTGAAATTTTTTAATTTAAATTTTATCTAAGTTTAGACATTGTTATTTTTATTATATTAGTTTTATACTTTTGGATGATTAGATATCAGATATTGTATTTCCACATAATTAAATCAACATGCCTATTATTCCTCTCAGTCTAAATCCTTGTAACAAGTTCTTTTTTTCTTTTCTTTTTTCCCCCACAATCACAAGTTTTTTTATTTTGCTTTTTTGATTTCACAGAGTTTTGTTGTTTACAAGTATGTATAATTCTTTATCAATCATATGTATATCCCATTCCCCTCCATCCCACCCCTCTAGGCCATTGCATAGCTGCCATGTATGATCCCTTAATCCCACAGCACTCTTTTACATAAGATAGTATAGGGTTCCGTATTGCTCTTTCCATATCTTTCACCCACTTTTCCCTCTCCCCAGTGTCCATAAGTCTGTTCTCTATGACTGTTTTTCCATCAATGCTCTGCGTGTGTATTTATCAGTACAAACTTACTAGATTCCATATATATGTGTTAGTATAGTGTATTAGTCCTTCTCTTTTTTTGGTGGGGGATGGGGTTGGGGAGGGAGAGGGGCGGGCGGGCCACTTCTATTGGTCTTTCATTTTATCTGTTTTCATCCATCTTTGTTCTTTGGCCCGTGTGGGCCTCCCATCGCAGTGGCCTCTGTTGTCGCAGAGCACCGGCTCTGGGTGCATGTGCTTCAGAGCTCCGGCTCAGTAATTGGACACATCGGTCCAGCCGCTCCGCGGCACGTGGGATCTTTCCAGGCCAGAGATCGAACCGGTGCCCCTTGCACTGCAAAGCGGTGTCCTTACCCACTGGACCACCAGGGAAGCCCTAGTCCTTCTCTTTTTGACTTACTTCACTTTGTATAATAGGCCCTAGATTCATCCATCTCATTAGGACAATCTTCTGCATTTCTTTCTGCGGCCGAGAAATATTCCATTGTATATATATATACCACAGCTTCTTTATCCATTCACTTGTCGATGGACATCTAGGTTGCTTCCATGTTCTAGCTATTGTGTAGAGTGCTGGAATGAAAATTGGGGTACAGGTGTCTCTTTCAATTTTGATTTCATCAAGGTATAAGTCTAATAGTGTGATTGCTGGGTCATATGGTACTTCTATTCTTAGCTTTTTGAGGAATCTCCATACTGTCTTCCATAGTGGTTGTATCACCATCAACAATGCAGGAGTATTGCCTTTCCTCTGCACCCTCTCTAGCATTTATTATCTGCAGATTTTTTGATGATGGTCATTCTGACTGGTGTGAGGTGACATCTCGTTGTAGTTTTGATTTGCATTTCTCTAATAATAAACGACGTTGAGCATCTTTTCATGTGTTTTTTGGCCATCTGTATGTCGTCTTCTTTGGATAGATATCAGATATTATATTTCCACATAATTAAATCAACATGCCTCTTATTCCTCTCGGTCTAAGTCCTTGTAGCAAATCTTAAATATGAGAGTGGAGAAGAGATGTGCTCCAGTCTCCCCTGCAGCTGACTTTCCTGCAAAAGAATGAAGTGAACCAAACATGACTCTTTAATACAGTTTTAATGTAATGACTGAGTTGCTTCTGTATTCTATATGATAACACTGAGAAAAATGAATATTTTTTCATTTTCACCCAGGGGAAGAGGACAAAGGAGCCTCCACAGTAACTTTCACAGGTACAATGAGGATAAAGTTGCTTTCTGATTACCATTCAATAAATTCTGCTTTCCAGACACAGTGCTTGCACATATAAATGATCAGAGAAGACTAAGGCTGGGACTCAGTTTACTGATGGCAGAAATCACGAACACCAAGCAGTTCTACTCACAAGCTTAATCAGGACTTGTGAGAAGCCAATGGTCAGTGGGCTCATCTGAGGGATCAGGCCTCCAGATCCCCCTTTCGTTCCTCCTGAGAATGCACCTGACGATGTCACTAGAGCCCTAATGGGAGATTCACTTCACTTTTTTGTATAATAGGCCCTAGATTCATCCATCTCATTAGGACAATCTTCTGCATTTCTTTCTGCGGCCGAGAAATATTCCATTCTATATATATATACCACAGCTTCTTTATCCATTCACTTGTCGATGGACATCTAGGTTGCTTCCATGTTCTAGCTATTGTGTAGAGTGCTGGAATGAAAATTGGGGTACAGGTGTCTCTTTCAATTTTGATTTCATCAAGGTATAAGTCTAATAGTGTGATTGCTGGGTCATATGGTACTTCTATTCTTAGCTTTTTGAGGAATCTCCATACTGTCTTCCATAGTGGTTGTATCACCATCAACAATGCAGGAGTATTGCCTTTCCTCTGCACCCTCTCTAGCATTTATTATCTGCAGATTTTTTGATGATGGTCATTCTGACTGGTGTGAGGTGACATCTCGTTGTAGTTTTGATTTGCATTTCTCTAATAATAAACGACGTTGAGCATCTTTTCATGTGTTTTTTGGCCATCTGTATGTCGTCTTCTTTGGATAGATATCAGATATTATATTTCCACATAATTAAATCAACATGCCTCTTATTCCTCTCGGTCTAAGTCCTTGTAGCAAATCTTAAATATGAGAGTGGAGAAGAGATGTGCTCCAGTCTCCCCTGCAGCTGACTTTCCTGCAAAAGAATGAAGTGAACCAAACATGACTCTTTAATACAGTTTTAATGTAATGACTGAGTTGCTTCTGTATTCTATATGATAACACTGAGAAAAATGAATATTTTTTCATTTTCACCCAGGGGAAGAGGACAAAGGAGCCTCCACAGTAACTTTCACAGGTACAATGAGGATAAAGTTGCTTTCTGATTACCATTCAATAAATTTAGCTTTCCAGACACAGTGCTTGCACATATAAATGATCAGAGAAGACTAAGGCTGGGACTCAGTTTACTGATGGCAGAAATCACGAACACCAAGCAGTTCTACTCACAAGCTTAATCAGGACTTGTGAGAAGCCAATGGTCAGTGGGCTCATCTGAGGGATCAGGCCTCCAGATCCCCCTTTCGTTCCTCCTGAGAATGCACCTGAGATGAAGGTGGGCCGTGATGGTCTACTCCTCCCTAAAAGGAGTACTCCTTAACTGAGGGGACCATAGTTTAGGGGGACCCTAAACTAAGGGCTTCCCAGGTGGCTTCGTGGTAAAGAATCCAACTAACAATGCAGGAGACATGGGTTTGATGTCTTCCCTTCGCTGGTTGGGACTTGCCCTGGAGGAGGGCATGGCAATGCACTCCAGTATCCTTGCCTGGGCTACACGCATTTTAACCTTGACTCCTTTTAAAAGGGCCACACTAATACTCGTGATTACAGTTCCATGTTAGACAAGAATTCAACACAATCATGGTACAAAATTGTTCGCATTCTAAGCCCTGACATCTTATTGTGACCATTCTATGACAGACTCCTCTTTTTTTCTGCACATGCTGGTGTGTGTGTGTGTGTATTAGTTGTTCAGTTGTGTCTGACTCTTTGCAGACACCATGGATTGTAGCCAGCTGCTCTGTTCATGGGATTTCCAAGGCAAGAATACTGGAGTGGGGCTTTCCTGGTGGTCCAGTGGGTAAGGACACTGCCTTGCAGTGCAAGGGGCGCTGGTTCAATCCCTGGCCTGAGAAGATCCCATGTGCCGTGGAGCAGCTGGACCGATGTGTTCAACTACAGAGCCTGAGCTCTGGGGTGCATGTGCCCAGAGCCAGTGCTGTGCAATGAGAGAGGCCACTGCAATGGGAGGCCCACACAGGCCAAGGAACAGAGATGGATGAAAATAAATAAATGAAAGACCAATAGAAGTGCTCCCCCCACCAAAAAAAGAATACTGGAGTGTATTGCCATTCCTTTCTCCAGGGGATCTTCTTGACCCAAGGATCAACCAAGGTCTCTGGAACTGCAGGCAGATTCTTTACCATCTGAGCCATTAGCAGAGCCCTATGCTGGAGTTACAAGCATTAATTAAGTTAATTAAGGCAATGCTACCTGCTGTCACAAACTCCTGCCTGTGTAGTAGCTCAGACATGATAGAAGCTTAGTTCTTACATCACTTCCAAAATCGGTGCTCCTGATGGGTAGACAACTCTTGTCCATGTGGTGAGTCAGGCTCAGAGCTTGACCTGTTTTGCAGCTTTGTCATCTTCAGCACATGGCTTCCAAGCTTTTGTGCTTGTCTCATCAAACTGGAAAATGGGAAAGGACCTGAAAAAGTTCATATGGGTCAGGCCTGAAACTGATGCTGACCACTTCTGTTTCTAGAATCGACTGGCTATATGTCAGTCAGGTGGCTATCTGCAGCGCGAGTAGCCTCAAAGGAAGAGAAAAAGGGTTCTCTGGACAGCTGGCTAGCATGGTTCATTTTCTGTGTTTGTAGAGTCCAGACATTTTCCATTCAGGGGCTATTCATGAACCAGGTTGGCCAAGACATTCCATACAACAAAGTTATGGTAGTCATTCAATTTGATGTAATTAGTTCACTGTGACTTTTTGATGTCAAGGACTAATAATATCTAATTCTCTTAGAAGAAATTGTTATATTTAAGGAAGAAACAGAACAGGCATTGATTTTGGGAGAACAAAAGTCAAAGCTTAATGTTTGCTCATTAGAGTCTATCATCGCTAACAGATTTGTTCTTTGAAATAATTTTCATAATTACTTGACTAAATTCCTCCATGAAAATAAATGATGACAATTAACTCAAATTTTGCTCTAGGATGTAGATAATTAGTGAGTCTGTGTTTTCCAAATGTCTCTGTCATGAGGGCAAAGATGAGAATTCTAAATTCTTTCCTTGCAAAAGGACAGCAATGAACTCTGCTCAGAGCCTGGTGTTCAGAATCATGAGGTCTGAGTGGCACCTGAAAACTCACGTGATTTTATCAACAGAACAGCTATCTACTCTTCTACATACCAGTGATCTCATTTACAAAATATCTCTTACAGGTATGTTCTGAGGCTCACATTGAGATGCTATCAATAAAAATAGTTTTGAAAATTGAAAGTTGCTATCACCGACTCAGTGGATATGAGTTTGAGCAAACTCAGGGTGACAGTGAAGGACAGGGAAGCCTGGTGTGCTGCGGTCCATGGGGTTGGGAAGAGTCAGACAGGACTGAGCACCTGGACAACAATACGAGTTCCAGGTGACACTTCTTCAAACTTTTGAGCTACTAAAACACACAGTGACAAAGGGAACAAAACTGATGACCTGGTTAGGCTTAGACCACTCAGCCTCCAGTAGACCTTATTTTTAAAAGGAGGTTTGGTTATTTTTGGCTCTTTTCTGAATGCTGCCTGGCAATGGCTTAAAACTGCCTCTGTGTTGCATTAAAACCTCTGGTTTCAAGGTTCCAGGCCCCCAGACTCGACGCCTTCTGGATGTCTGAGATTCTTTTATGATTACAGACAGAGGACTTCCTCTCCCAGTGGATACTCTTAAGGTTTGCTGGTGAAGACATGCAAAAACCCAGGCTGTGTCTTGTACTTTGAGAGACAGTGGCCAACAGGAGTGTAAGCATTTTACCTCAAACCTAGAGATATGTACACCTTCTAAAATAAGAATCATTTGTCTGGAGTTATTAATAAGAAATTGAACTACTTCATGCCTTATTGAGTAGAACCCTATCTACTTCTGGGGAATTTAATGATTTTCCTCCGTAAGAATCACCTTCCTATTGATCCTTTACATAAACAAATATATCGTTTTTACTGCCTCAGGAAAAAAGTCAGACCAGAGAAATGAAATCTTAATGGGCTAATATTTGAAAAATGAAAAAATTATGACAATTAACTCAAATTTTGCTCTAGGATGTAGATAATTAGTGAGTCTGTGTTTTCCAAATGTCTCTGTCATGAGGGCAAAGATGAGAATTCTAAATTCTTTCCTTGCAAAAGGACAGCAATGAACTCTGCTCAGAGCCTGGTGTTCAGAATCATGAGGTCTGAGTGGCACCTGAAAACTCACGTGATTTTATCAACAGAACAGCTATCTACTCTTCTACATACCAGTGATCTCATTTACAAAATATCTCTTACAGGTATGTTCTGAGGCTCACATTGAGATGCTATCAATAAAAATAGTTTTGAAAATTGAAAGTTGCTATCACCGACTCAGTGGATATGAGTTTGAGCAAACTCAGGGTGACAGTGAAGGACAGGGAAGCCTGGTGTGCTGCGGTCCATGGGGTTGGGAAGAGTCAGACAGGACTGAGCACCTGGACAACAATACGAGTTCCAGGTGACACTTCTTCAAACTTTTGAGCTACTAAAACACACAGTGACAAAGGGAACAAAACTGATGACCTGGTTAGGCTTAGACCACTCAGCCTCCAGTAGACCTTATTTTTAAAAGGAGGTTTGGTTATTTTTGGCTCTTTTCTGAATGCTGCCTGGCAATGGCTTAAAACTGCCTCTGTGTTGCATTAAAACCTCTGGTTTCAAGGTTCCAGGCCCCCAGACTCGACGCCTTCTGGATGTCTGAGATTCTTTTATGATTACAGACAGAGGACTTCCTCTCCCGAGTGGATACTCTTAAGGTTTGCTGGTGAAGACATGCAAAAACCCAGGCTGTGTCTTGTACTTTGAGAGACAGTGGCCAACAGGAGTGTAAGCATTTTACCTCAAACCTAGAGATATGTACACCTTCTAAAATAAGAATCATTTGTCTGGAGTTATTAATAAGAAATTGAACTACTTCATGCCTTATTGAGTAGAACCCTATCTACTTCTGGGGAATTTAATGATTTTCCTCCGTAAGAATCACCTTCCTATTGATCCTTTACATAAACAAATATATCGTTTTTTACTGCCTCAGGAAAAAAAAGTCAGACCAGAGAAATGAAATCTTAATGGGCTAATATTTGAAAAATGAATTTAAAATGTTACGGTGTAACAACTCTTTTTTATGGTTCATAAAGTTGCCAAGTATCCTTAAAATTATCTCTAGTTAATACCCTTAAAATCTCTGAGCTTTTATTGTTCATTAGATGAAACTTAAATAACTGCTAACAAGATTTAAAGAAATTTTTGCTTTTTTAATAAAATAAAATTGAATTTTCTCGAGAAATTAATAACTGGCTTGACTTAGGAGTTTTGGAGCTGTTTACAACATTATGAGCAGAAACTGTGAAAGGTACTGGAGAGCCAAAAAATTAATGCAATAAGAGGCATATTTTGTGTTGATTTTGCCTTTGGCTTTTCCTGCCTAGTACTTGAATCACTCTCAAGTCTCAACTGGGATAAAGCACCTGCTCCACTTATTATAACCCTTTTAGCAGCTGGTTAGTACCTACTGGGTGCCAGCCACCTGGAGGGACTACCTTAACCTGAAGTTTGAAAATCTCAGGGAAGCATCACTCTTAGAGGTGTTTAATATTGAAAAAAAGAAAACAATGCTTCTTAGTGAAAGAAAATGTGTTGATGCTAGAGCTATTGCCTTAATTTTTTACTTCAAAAAAGAAAAGAAGTAAAATATTCAGAATTTAAGAACTGCCAAGAATATTGTGTCCTTTATCCACTGGTATTTTTGAAGCCAATATTATTAGCCATCGACATCATTGTCCAAACAAAAAAAAACTGACAGTGAAATGTCATGATGTGAATAATAGGAACTATGTCTGAGATTCTTTTATGATTACAGACAGAGGACTCCCTCTCCCGAGTGGATACTCTTAAGGTTTGCTGGTGAAGACATGCAAAAGCCCAGGCTGTGTCTTGTACTTTGAGAGACAGTGGCCAACAGGAGTGTAAGCATTTTACCTCAAACCTAGAGATATGTACACCTTCTAAAATAAGAATCATTTGTCTGGAGTTATTAATAAGAAATTGAACTACTTCATGCCTTATTGAGTAGAACCCTATCTACTTCTGGGGAATTTAATGATTTTCCTCCGTAAGAATCACCTTCCTATTGATCCTTTACATAAACAAATATATCGTTTTTTACTGCCTCAGGAAAAAAAAGTCAGACCAGAGAAATGAAATCTTAATGGGCTAATATTTGAAAAATGAATTTAAAATGTTACGGTGTAACAACTCTTTTTTATGGTTCATAAAGTCGCCAAGTATCCTTAAAATTATCTCTAGTTAATACCCTTAAAATCTCTGAGCTTTTATTGTTCATTAGATGAAACTTAAATAACTGCTAACAAGATTTAAAGAAATTTTTGCTTTTTTAATAAAATAAAATTGAATTTTCTCGAGAAATTAATAACTGGCTTGACTTAGGAGTTTTGGAGCTGTTTACAACATTATGAGCAGAAACTGTGAAAGGTACTGGAGAGCCAAAAAATTAATGCAATAAGAGGCATATTTTGTGTTGATTTTGCCTTTGGCTTTTCCTGCCTAGTACTTGAATCACTCTCAAGTCTCAACTGGGATAAAGCACCTGCTCCACTTATTATAACCCTTTTAGCAGCTGGTTAGTACCTACTGGGTGCCAGCCACCTGGAGGGACTACCTTAACCTGAAGTTTGAAAATCTCAGGGAAGCATCACTCTTAGAGGTGTTTAATATTGAAAAAAAGAAAATAATGCTTCTTAGTGAAAGAAAATGTGTTGATGCTAGAGCTATTGCCTTAATTTTTTACTTCAAAAAAGAAAAGAAGTAAAATATTCAGAATTTAAGAACTGCCAAGAATATTGTGTCCTTTATCCACTGGTATTTTTGAAGCCAATATTATTAGCCATCAACATCATTGTCCAAAAAGCTTTCATAAAAGTTAATAGTTTAGAAATAATAGCTGACAGTGAAATGTCATGATGTGAATAATAGGAACTATGTAGACTTCTGAGTCATCTCTTTCTCAAGCTAGCTGAACTTTCCCTGTTGAAAGGAAAAGAAAAAAAGATACATTTCCAACAGGTACATTTTTCTTCTTTTGGCAAAATGTCTCATAAACTGAGATTCATTGAAATGTATACATAGATTCTGGCGTCTCCATGAACTATAACGTCTTAAATTAAGATTATTGCCTCAAAAAGGGAAAAAAAAAAGAAGAGTTTTTTTAGACATTTTTTAGCTCTGTGACTTACTTAATTTCTAATTTTATTATGGAGACTTATGTTGAAAATCATCACAATATCCATTATACATTTTAATATCCATAGATTATGTTATTTATTGGGCTTCCCTGGTGGCTCAGACCATAAAGAATGTGCCTGCAATTCAGAAGACCTGGATTTGATCCCTGGACTGGGAAGATCCCCTGGGAAAGGAAATGGCTATCCACTCCAGTATTCTTGCCTGGAGAATTCCATGGACAGAGGAGCCTGGCAGGCAACAATCAGTGGGCTAACAAAGAGTTGAACAAGACTGAGCAACTAACACTGAATTTAACTCTAGATCAGTTACTAATTTATTTATCTTCTTGACATCTCTAAACAATTGCTTTATGAGACTGATCTGCAATACTGACAGTGAGATCATGTACTATCAACCTCTGTCCCTCTAATGCTGTCCTGAGTGATATCTTTAGGAGACCAGAACCAACTGTTTTCCTGTTAGTAATTTCTGCTTTCCTTCTCAAATTGGCTGTCTCCAGGAGCATAGGAGTATGAATTCAACCTCTTGCTTGGAAAATGATTGAATTACATTTGCCACTCACTCTTCAAAAGATAAGGTGGAAGAAAACTCTTTTCAGCAAAGTGATAAACCTTAAACCCTCCTTGTTTTATATGCGATCAACAGTACATCATGGAACTAATTTCCACTGATGTCTATTTTGTACTGGTCTAGCTTGTGTTCTGCCTCAACTGTGTGACCAGGTGACAAATTGCAGCCTAGGTAATTAAGACACAAGTACTTTAAATACTGATTTATACCAAGGAATTATAAACGGCTCCATGGGCATATTCTGAACTATTTTGTTTTGGGTTTTTCTTTTTGAATGCTTCCTTTATAGTTCTCTCTCAATCCCCCTTTATTAAGGTTTTGGTTTTCTATTCGAACTTTTCCATTTAGTATAGATTTCAGAGTCAAAACCAGGAGAGTCTTAGTTCCTCTCAGCCCTAGTGGGTTATTCTCAGAACAAATCAATTTGCCATTGTATTTAACAAGGTATGTTTTTATCAATCATCTTGTTACTTAAAGGATCTGAGAGATGCCAAGCTAAGTTGATGAGGATCATACTGGTCATCAGGGCATTGTGTGTGTGCGCGTGTGTGTTTGTGTGTGTGTGTAGCTCTGTTTTGTCTACTGGTTTTAGCATGTTAAATAGATTTCTGGTCTCTTTATCTGTCAAAGTGAAATAATGATAGACTCTTACACCAATAAATAGAAAATTAAATGCTTGAAAAGCATCTGGAAAATATATAACACTCCAGATATACAGGTTTTAATCTTGTGATGCAATTGGAGGGAATAGTACCTTAGAAATTCTTCCTGTTTTTTCCTTTTGATTTTTACTCAGAAATTGAAGAATTAATCATATGAAAACCAAAATGAACCATATTCTGTTTTTTTCCTGTTAAACAATTGCTTTATGAGACTGATCTGCAATACTGACAGTGAGATCATGTACTATCAACCTCTGTCCCTCTAATGCTGTCCTGAGTGATATCTTTAGGAGACCAGAACCAACTGTTTTCCTGTTAGTAATTTCTGCTTTCCTTCTCAAATTGGCTGTCTCCAGGAGCATAGGAGTATGAATTCAACCTCTTGCTTGGAAAATGATTGAATTACATTTGCCACTCACTCTTCAAAAGATAAGGTGGAAGAAAACTCTTTTCAGCAAAGTGATAAACCTTAAACCCTCCTTGTTTTATATGCGATCAACAGTACATCATGGAACTAATTTCCACTGATGTCTATTTTGTACTGGTCTAGCTTGTGTTCTGCCTCAACTGTGTGACCAGGTGACAAATTGCAGCCTAGGTAATTAAGACACAAGTACTTTAAATACTGATTTATACCAAGGAATTATAAACGGCTCCATGGGCATATTCTGAACTATTTTGTTTTGGGTTTTTCTTTTTGAATGCTTCCTTTATAGTTCTCTCTCAATCCCCCTTTATTAAGGTTTTGGTTTTCTATTCGAACTTTTCCATTTAGTATAGATTTCAGAGTCAAAACCAGGAGAGTCTTAGTTCCTCTCAGCCCTAGTGGGTTATTCTCAGAACAAATCAATTTGCCATTGTATTTAACAAGGTATGTTTTTATCAATCATCTTGTTACTTAAAGGATCTGAGAGATGCCAAGCTAAGTTGATGAGGATCATACTGGTCATCAGGGCATTGTGTGTGTGCGCGTGTGTGTTTGTGTGTGTGTGTAGCTCTGTTTTGTCTACTGGTTTTTAGCATGTTAAATAGATTTCTGGTCTCTTTATCTGTCAAAGTGAAATAATGATAGACTCTTACACCAATAAATAGAAAATTAAATGCTTGAAAAGCATCTGGAAAATATATAACACTCCAGATATACAGGTTTTAATCTTGTGATGCAATTGGAGGGAATAGTACCTTAGAAATTCTTCCTGTTTTTTCCTTTTTGATTTTTACTCAGAAATTGAAGAATTAATCATATGAAAACCAAAATGAAAATCCAAACATATGTCTGGATTTTGAAACCTAGCTAATTTTCCTTTTACTTTGTTATGTTTATTAAGCAATGTGTTAAATTCCACTTAACCAACTCTATACAGAAAAAATTTTTTAATAATTATTTTTATTTTACTTTTTACTTTTACAGTGTTTTGTTGTTCACAGATATGTATAATCCCAGATTAGTCATATGTGTTTCCCTGGCCCCCTCCCTTCTCCACCACCCTCCCAGCACCCCCATCCCACCCCTCCAGGGCATCGCACAGCACCTCTGCAGGTTCCCCTATTACCACAGCACAATGACAATAGCTATCTTTTTCACATATGATAGTATACGTTTCCATGTTACACCCTTTATGCCTCCCACCCACTGTTCATTCTCCACAATGTCCATATGTCTATTCTCTATGTCTGTTTTTCCATCGCTTTACTGCATGTGTTATCATTACCATCTTACCAGATTCCATATATATGTGTTAGTATACTGTACTTGTCTTTCTCTTTTTGACTTACTTCACTTTTTATAATAGGTTCTAGATAAATCCACCTCATTAGGACTGATTCTTCTGCATTTCTTCTTACAGCTGAGAAGTACTCCATTGTATATATGTATAAGAGTTTTATTTATCCATTCATTCGTCGAGGGATATCTAGGTTGCTTCCATGTTCTAGCTATTGTATAGAGTGCTGCAGTGAACATTGGGGTGCAGGTGTCTCTTTCAATTTTGATTTAATCAAGGTATAAGCCTAATAGTGGGATTGCTGGGTTGTATGGTGCTTCTATTTTGTCTACTGGTTTTTAGCATGTTAAATAGATTTCTGGTCTCTTTATCTGTCAAAGTGAAATAATGATAGACTCTTACACCAATAAATAGAAAATTAAATGCTTGAAAAGCATCTGGAAAATATATAACACTCCAGATATACAGGTTTTAATCTTGTGATGCAATTGGAGGGAATAGTACCTTAGAAATTCTTCCTGTTTTTTCCTTTTTGATTTTTACTCAGAAATTGAAGAATTAATCATATGAAAACCAAAATGAAAATCCAAACATATGTCTGGATTTTGAAACCTAGCTAATTTTCCTTTTACTTTGTTATGTTTATTAAGCAATGTGTTAAATTCCACTTAACCAACTCTATACAGAAAAAATTTTTTAATAATTATTTTTATTTTACTTTTTACTTTTACAGTGTTTTGTTGTTCACAGATATGTATAATCCCAGATTAGTCATATGTGTTTCCCTGGCCCCCTCCCTTCTCCACCACCCTCCCAGCACCCCCATCCCACCCCTCCAGGGCATCGCACAGCACCTCTGCAGGTTCCCCTATTACCACAGCACAATGACAATAGCTATCTTTTTCACATATGATAGTATACGTTTCCATGTTACACCCTTTATGCCTCCCACCCACTGTTCATTCTCCACAATGTCCATATGTCTATTCTCTATGTCTGTTTTTCCATCGCTTTACTGCATGTGTTATCATTACCATCTTACCAGATTCCATATATATGTGTTAGTATACTGTACTTGTCTTTCTCTTTTTGACTTACTTCACTTTTTATAATAGGTTCTAGATAAATCCACCTCATTAGGACTGATTCTTCTGCATTTCTTCTTACAGCTGAGAAGTACTCCATTGTATATATGTATAAGAGTTTTATTTATCCATTCATTCGTCGAGGGATATCTAGGTTGCTTCCATGTTCTAGCTATTGTATAGAGTGCTGCAGTGAACATTGGGGTGCAGGTGTCTCTTTCAATTTTGATTTAATCAAGGTATAAGCCTAATAGTGGGATTGCTGGGTTGTATGGTGCTTCTATTTTTAGTTTTTTAAGGAATCTCCATACTGTCTTCCGTAGGGGCTGTATCAATATACATTCCCACCAGCAATGCAAGAGTGTTCCCTTTTCTCTGCACCCTCTCCAGCATTTATTGTCTGTAGATTTGTTGATGATGGCCATTCTGACAGGTGTGAGGTGATACCTCATTGTAGTTTTGATTTGCATTTCTCTAATAATAAGCAATGTTAAGCATCTTTTCATGTTTTTTTTGGCCATCTGCATGTATTCTTTGGAGAGATGTCTCCTAAGGTCCTTTTCCCATTTTTTGATTGAGTTGTTCATTTTTCTGGTGTTGACTTGTCTGAGTTGCTTGTATACTTTGGAAATTAATTCTTTGTTTGTTATTTCATTTGCTATGATTTTCGCCCACTCTGTGGGTTGTCTGTTCAGCTTTTTTGTAGTTTCTTTTGCTTATACAGCAAATTTTTATGTAGAAATAAGGGTTCCAAAATGTTTAAAAGAAGCACACTTTCTTTCCTCAAGGATTAAGCCAGAGAATAGGATTCACATAAACAACTGTAATATATTTTTATAAAAAACCCTCTTCAGGCCTAAACATTTTCCCAACTGGACTCTTGTGTATTTTCAGGGAGTCTTCTGGTTTTTGATGAGATATTTTACTTTTTATGTTGTAATTTTAAAATCATTTGGAAATAACATAATCCTATTCAAAAACATTGAGATGACTTTCCTGTGACCAAGAAACACTATAGACTTAAAATATGTCTATATTTGAGTTTTTGAGCAAACTGGCATCCTAAGGCGACAGTTTTCTTTTTTGAACGCATTAATAAGCTTGCCTGGATATTGTTAAATTTTCTAATGTCAATGATAGCAATAGCCCAAAGATTCCGACTCAAATGCTCAGACTGAATTATTTTCATAGTTATAAACTTAAAATTTCTCTTCTAGAGTGATAATTCACAGCTGACATATATTCTCATTTGACTTCAGCTTTTAAATATATATTTAAATATCACTTTAGTTTGGCACCATAAGAGTGACTGTGACAGAGGAATGTTTTTTTTTTTAAACTCCATGGTTTAATAATGCAGCCACAGCCCATCACACTAATATAAACACTAATGAGAGGTCAGTACGAAACACTGAATGCAGATGATGTGCCTGATCACTGTATATGTGAAACGCCACAGTCATTAAAACATAAAAAATTAGAACCGCTCGTGAGTTGATACTATGTATCCCTATTTTACAGGTAAGCAAACTGAGGCACAGAGAAGTTAAGTAACATATCCTCAAGTCCCCAGTGGTGAAGTCAGGATATTGACAGGAGAAATGAACCATGGTTTGAGAGACTGTATTTGAATCTGTCATACTCCAAAGAAAAGGTTACCCAGGTAGCACTAGGGTAAAGAACCCATCTGCCAATGCAGGAGCTTAAGAATGAGAGATGTTTTTGGCCATCTGTGGGTTGTCTTTTTTTGATTCAGGGCTTTTTGTAGTTATCTTTTTGCATTTGCTATGATTTTCGCACTCTGTGGGTTGTCTGTTCAGCTTTGTAGTTTCTTTTGCTTATACAGCAAATTTTATGTAGAAATAAGGGTTCCAAAATGTTTAAAAGAAGCACACTTTCTTTCCTCAAGGATTAAGCCAGAGAATAGGATTCACATAAACAACTGTAATATATTTTTATAAAAAACCCTCTTCAGGCCTAAACATTTTCCCAACTGGACTCTTGTGTATTTTCAGGGAGTCTTCTGGTTTTTGATGAGATATTTTACTTTTTATGTTGTAATTTTAAAATCATTTGGAAATAACATAATCCTATTCAAAAACATTGAGATGACTTTCCTGTGACCAAGAAACACTATAGACTTAAAATATGTCTATATTTGAGTTTTTGAGCAAACTGGCATCCTAAGGCGACAGTTTTCTTTTTTGAACGCATTAATAAGCTTGCCTGGATATTGTTAAATTTTCTAATGTCAATGATAGCAATAGCCCAAAGATTCCGACTCAAATGCTCAGACTGAATTATTTTCATAGTTATAAACTTAAAATTTCTCTTCTAGAGTGATAATTCACAGCTGACATATATTCTCATTTGACTTCAGCTTTTAAATATATATTTAAATATCACTTTAGTTTGGCACCATAAGAGTGACTGTGACAGAGGAATGTTTTTTTAAACTCCATGGTTTAATAATGCAGCCACAGCCCATCACACTAATATAAACACTAATGAGAGGTCAGTACGAAACACTGAATGCAGATGATGTGCCTGATCACTGTATATGTGAAACGCCACAGTCATTAAAACATAAAAAATTAGAACCGCTCGTGAGTTGATACTATGTATCCCTATTTTACAGGTAAGCAAACTGAGGCACAGAGAAGTTAAGTAACATATCCTCAAGTCCCCAGTGGTGAAGTCAGGATATTGACAGGAGAAATGAACCATGGTTTGAGAGACTGTATTTGAATCTGTCATACTCCAAAGAAAAGGTTACCCAGGTAGCACTAGGGGTAAAGAACCCATCTGCCAATGCAGGAGGCTTAAGAGAGACAACTGAAGTGACTTCTCATGCACACCTAAAAGGATATGCGGTGTATTAGTCAGAGATATATTTTTATTAAAAGAAGATGTATATGAATATATGAATCATATCTTTTGCATTTTATCTGTAACAGTTCATGAATGATAGTATGCCAGTAATTATTAGTAAATATTAGTACATTTTTCCTCAGAGAATACTTTCAGCTTCATCACATTTATTTTAGAGATGTACAATTGAACTGCTTGGTCCATTAAATTAAGAATTAATGGTTAATAAATGAGAGTTCCTTAGTGAATCAGAGACATAATAACCAGACATAATGATTAAAATAATGGTTTATCATCTTAAAAACTGAAAATCAAGCTGATACACAAAGAGTAAAACGTTCATATAACAGAACAAATTCTTGTCATGAGAACTGTCATAAGATTTTAATGCAGTTGGCCACAGCATGACATTCATTTGTGAAATGGTACAAAGTGAATGTTTAAATCTACTTAAACTTCCTGGATTTCTGGAAACCAACAGATATTCTAAGAAAATTGCCTCTCTACTTTAAAAACTAACTTGTGAGAATCATGTGAAATTACAAGCACCTCAAAAAAAAAAAAAAAAGGAAAAGATTTGGTCACAGTGAAGAAAACTGAGCACCTGCTTCTTACAAAGAATTCTTATAAAATGTAAAACTATGTAAATTATACATCAACAAAGGAGACCAGAAAAACCATGGTCATTAAAATTCTGCAAAGAACTAAATGAATATAATAATACATTAATCAATATTAAACACACTAACATGTTATAAATATTAATATTTAATATTAATAGATGATTTATTGAATAATAAATTAAATGCATGAAACTACAAAGAAAGTATTATTTTTTTACAAAAATATTTTCAATTAGAATATGGGCATCTCAAATATGTCTAGTTATATTTTACTGATGGACACATGGGCACACTTTCAAAAGATCTTTTTATCATTACTGTCAGGCAACAAAAATATCGCTTATATATATATTTTTATTATTCTTTATTTTAAAGATTTTACAGAGTTTTGTTGTTCACCAACATGTAAAAAATATGGAATGCTTCACGAATTTGCGTGTCATCCTTGCGCAGGGCATGCTAATCTTCTATGTATCATTCCAGTTTTAGTATATGTGCTGCCAAAGCGAGCACAATATCGCTTGTATTTTAAAATATAAACTACTTTAAAATTTCTCATAATGCTACATATAGCATTATGTATGTGATAACAATGCTAAATGTTATCACAATTTTTACTCATGACTTACCATTGAAATCAGGTAGAATTAAAACAAAAAAATAAAGATTACATTGCTAAAAGTATTCAGAATACTTAAAGGTATTAAGTTGTGCTTAGTCATTCAGTCATGTCCAACTCTTTGTGAGAGTTGGACCTCCTTAACCTCCTTAAGGAGGTTAAAAGACATATGTTTTGCAAAGATATGCATGTTTCATACACCTTCCTCCCATAAAAACCTTAATAGTCATACGCATTTTAATTTAAGTGGTTTCTGGAAGATACAAACCTAGGATGTTTAATGTAAGTAGTCACCTTAGTCTAGAATTTGTAACTGTTTCTGTATCTACTAAAAGTAAGAATGAGCTGTCTTCTGACCAGATTTCATGGTAGACTTGAAATCTACCTGGAAGTCTATCTATAAGGTAGACTTGCCCAGAAGCCTGTGAGTAGACCATATTTGAGAAACTCCACTTGTAAGGAAGCAGTTGGTTCATATCCAGTTGCTCCAAAGAAGGTTGCATAGTTCCAAGTTAAAAAAAAAAAGGGGGGGGGGACTTCCCTGGTGGTCCAGTGGGTAAGGACACTGCCTTGCAGTGCAAGGGGCGGCAGTTCAGTCCCTGCCCTGGGAAGATCCAGCGTGCGGTGGAGCAGCTGGACCGATGTATCCAACTACCGAGCCAGAGCTCTGGAGCACATGTGCCCAGAGCCCAGCACTCTGCAGCAAGAAAGGCCACTGCGATGGGAGGCCCACAAAGGCGAAAGAACAAAGATGGATGAAAATAGATGAATGAAACACCAGTAGAAATGACCAAAAAAAAAAAAAAAAAAATGATGGCTCTTAGGCATTCTAAGCTCTACTTCCCAACTCAAACTAAATAAAAGACAGTAGCTTTTTTTTTTTTTTTAAGTTTATATTGGTGTATAGCTGATTACTGGAGGAGGGCACGGCAGCCCACTCAAGTATTCTTGCCTGGAGAATCCTATGGACAGAGGAGCCTGGTGAGCTATAGGCTCACCATGAGATCGTGGAGTTGGACACAACTGAAGCTACTTAGCATGCACGCATAACCCGTTAATGGGCTTCCCTGATGTCTGAGTCATAAAGTATCCGCTTGCAGTACAGGAGAGGCAGGAAACGTGGATTCAGCCCCTGGGTGAGGAAGATCCCCAGGCTTAAGAAATGGTAACCCACTCCAGTATTCTTGCCTGAAAAATCCCATGGACAGAAGAGCCTGTCAGGCTACAGTCCCAAGGGTTGAAAAGAGTTGAACACCACTGAGCGACTGAACACGCACATGGCCAATTAATAAGTCTTGATAGTTTCAGATGGACACTGAAGGGACTCAGCCATACATGTATGTATCTATTCTGCCCCAAACTCCCCTCTCATTCAGGCTTCTATATAACATTTTAAATATAGCAGTGTGTACAGGCAATCATAAGTTCGTTCTCTAATTGAGTCTTTTTGTTTTGTAAGTAAGTCAATATATGTCTTAGTGTACTGCTGGTTTCTGGAACGAGCTTGCTTCTGTTAGGCATCATCAACCTTTTGACTTCTGTCTCTCAGGCTTTTAACTCCCAGTCCTTCAAGAAAAGACAACAGGATCACATTAACCTTAAAAAAAAAGAAAGAAAAGAAAAAGAAACACAGGGTCTGTAGATCACAATTAGCGTTTATATCAAATTTCCTACAGTATGGACTGTTTGTTGTTGGAAGTGATGATACAGGAAGAATGTAGACTTCCTCCTTACGTGGGGCTTCACTGATGGCTCAGATGGTAAAGAATCTGCCTACAATGAAGGATACCTGGCTTCAATCCCTGGGCCAGGAAGATCTCCTGGAGAAGGAATGGCTACCCATTTCAGTATTCTTCTTCCTTATATGTTTTTAAAATTCAAGTACTCCTATCTGGAATTAGAAATGCAGATGACTAATGTCAGTGTTGCCATCTACTTAAATGCAATTTTGATTTTTTTTTTTATTCTAACAAATCTTAATATCTTGTATAATTGCCTGCAATAAACCCTCAGTGTATGAAGAAACAATTCTGAGTAACATGGAATAGTTTTATGAATAATGAAACTGCTGGGGGCAGAAGTTAAACTCATGATTACAAAGGAAAGAAAAGTCTTATTGAAATTAAATCATTCAAATATATTGGAATTTTATGATTTTTGCAGCATGATTATCATTGTAAAGTAGTCAAAATTTCTCTTAGGAATAAAAATGGGAGTTGCACCTGACATATATTTTACCTGTAAAATTTATACCCGAAATAATCTGTTCAGTTAACTCCTTTATGTTTCACTTGAGTCATTCAAATTATGTTAGAGTAAATTAAATTACTCTAAAATGCAAATTTATTCAGCATTTTATAAGTGCATTCTGCTGTCCTTCATATTAAATGATTATATATTGAATGATGAATAGGGATTAATTTTTCTGTTGAGAAGTTTTAAATTTTGTGTACAACTTTTAAAATCACTTTTTTTGCCTGAGCCATACATGTATGTATCTATTCTGCCCCAAACTCCCCTCTCATTCAGGCTTCTATATAACATTTTAAATATAGCAGTGTGTACAGGCAATCATAAGTTCGTTCTCTAAGTCTTTTGTTTTGTAAGTAAGTCAATATATGTCTTAGTGTACTGCTGGTTTCTGGAACGAGCTTGCTTCTGTTAGGCATCATCAACCTTTTGACTTCTGTCTCTCAGGCTTTTAACTCCCAGTCCTTCAAGAAAAGACAACAGGATCACATTAACCTTAAAAAAAAAGAAAGAAAAGAAAAAGAAACACAGGGTCTGTAGATCACAATTAGCGTTTATATCAAATTTCCTACAGTATGGACTGTTTGTTGTTGGAAGTGATGATACAGGAAGAATGTAGACTTCCTCCTTACGTGGGGCTTCACTGATGGCTCAGATGGTAAAGAATCTGCCTACAATGAAGGATACCTGGCTTCAATCCCTGGGCCAGGAAGATCTCCTGGAGAAGGAATGGCTACCCATTTCAGTATTCTTCTTCCTTATATGTTTTTAAAATTCAAGTACTCCTATCTGGAATTAGAAATGCAGATGACTAATGTCAGTGTTGCCATCTACTTAAATGCAATTTTGATTTTTTTTTTTTATTATTCTAACAAATCTTAATATCTTGTATAATTGCCTGCAATAAACCCTCAGTGTATGAAGAAACAATTCTGAGTAACATGGAATAGTTTTATGAATAATGAAACTGCTGGGGGCAGAAGTTAAACTCATGATTACAAAGGAAAGAAAAGTCTTATTGAAATTAAATCATTCAAATATATTGGAATTTTATGATTTTTGCAGCATGATTATCATTGTAAAGTAGTCAAAATTTCTCTTAGGAATAAAAATGGGAGTTGCACCTGACATATATTTTACCTGTAAAATTTATACCCGAAATAATCTGTTCAGTTAACTCCTTTATGTTTCACTTGAGTCATTCAAATTATGTTAGAGTAAATTAAATTACTCTAAAATGCAAATTTATTCAGCATTTTATAAGTGCATTCTGCTGTCCTTCATATTAAATGATTATATATTGAATGATGAATAGGGATTAATTTTTTCTGTTGAGAAGTTATTTTTTGTACAACTTTTAAAAACTTTTTTTTTGCCTGAGTTTGTGTCACAAATCCTCTTTCCACTTTTAAGATGATAACCCTTTTAACATTTTACCATCACCTTTTGTCAAGATAGACTCTAAAAAGTGTTAAAATTCTCAGTAACCTTTTAAATAAATCTCCCTCATCCACTCAAATGCTTAAATCTTGTTCCTGTGAGATAAGACAATTTTCAAACTTTGGAACAGTACCAAATCAGTTATTCTTTCAAAAATATATTAATAAAAATCTGGAATTAATGACCATCTGAGAGAGAAAAAAGATTGAGATTGAAAGCAGCAGCAATTTCTTCTCTTCTCCTTGCCATTTACAAATATTTGATTGCTGCAGTTCATCTTGAGGTATTTTAGTGCTTAGAAAAATTCTAGAATCTTTTAAGATAGGCATTGCATAATAATTTACTGTTTTGTTGTATCAGGTCTAAGCTGTGATCACTACGTGCTTCCCAGGTGGCTCATCAGTAAAGAATCTGCCTTTAATGCAGGAGACATAGATGACACAGGTTCAGTTCCTCAATGGGGAAGATCCCCTGGAGGAGGAAATGGCAACCCACTCCAATATTCTTCCCCGGAAAACCCCATGAATAGAGGAGCCTGGTGGGCTATACTCCATGGGGTCACAGAGTCCAAAGTGACTGAGACACACACACACACACACACACACACGTTTTTCATCTTAGGATAATTTTCCAATTATCAAATTCTGCATGTAAGGATTTCACTTTGTAGTGCCTTTGCTCAGAGACAAAGTTTAATAGATTTTGATGCTTAAAAAAATCTGAAAAATAGGAATATGGTGTCAATAATGAAGAAAAATGAACCGTCACTGAAAAATATCAACACTCCATGTTTTGCAGCTGCCATACCAGGTTTTGCAGCCCTCAGGATTAATCCCTGATCAAATTAATTGATGTGCATTTTTCTTTAAAACCTAATTAGTTTTCCAACATGCAGTGAAGTTCATAGTAAAGAAAAATACATTTGGTTTTGTCACTTTCTTGCTTAAGACACCTTGACGACTCCCTATCACCACCTGTTGCAGGTTAGTTTCCTCAGTAAACAGACTTGAAATGTTACTGTTTAGGAATTTTATTAGGGAATGGTGTTAGGATCATCACTGATAGAAAGGAAGAAAAAACTGCAGAATTAAGCAAGAGGAGAAATGAAACTGAAAATATATCTCTTTGAGCCTCATTTGAGGAGTTCTGAGGTGGCGACAACCCTCCTGAGTTGTCCTGAGTTGGTGGCAAGGAAATAGGCTTTTTTGTCCATCCCAATCAGTCTTTGAGGGTGGGCCAGCATAGGAGAAACATCACTTTGTCAACAAAAGTAGAGTCAAAGCTGTGGTTTTCTCAGTAGTCATGTAAGGCTGTGAGAGGTGGATCATAAAGAAGGCTGAGGGCAAAACTTCTCTTCTCCTTGCCATTTACAAATATTTGATTGCTGCAGTTCATCTTGAGGTATTTTAGTGCTTAGAAAAATTCTAGAATCTTTTAAGATAGGCATTGCATAATAATTTACTGTTTTGTTGTATCAGGTCTAAGCTGTGATCACTACGTGCTTCCCAGGTGGCTCATCAGTAAAGAATCTGCCTTTAATGCAGGAGACATAGATGACACAGGTTCAGTTCCTCAATGGGGAAGATCCCCTGGAGGAGGAAATGGCAACCCACTCCAATATTCTTCCCCGGAAAACCCCATGAATAGAGGAGCCTGGTGGGCTATACTCCATGGGGTCACAGAGTCCAAAGTGACTGAGCACACACACACACACACACACACACACACGTTTTACATCTTAGGATAATTTTCCAATTATCAAATTCTGCATGTAAGGATTTCACTTTGTAGTGCCTTTGCTCAGAGACAAAGTTTAATAGATTTTGATGCTTAAAAAAATCTGAAAAATAGGAATATGGTGTCAATAATGAAGAAAAATGAACCGTCACTGAAAAATATCAACACTCCATGTTTTGCAGCTGCCATACCAGGTTTTGCAGCCCTCAGGATTAATCCCTGATCAAATTAATTGATGTGCATTTTTCTTTAAAACCTAATTAGTTTTCCAACATGCAGTGAAGTTCATAGTAAAGAAAAATACATTTGGTTTTGTCACTTTCTTGCTTAAGACACCTTGACGACTCCCTATCACCACCTGTTGCAGGTTAGTTTCCTCAGTAAACAGACTTGAAATGTTACTGTTTAGGAATTTTATTAGGGAATGGTGTTAGGATCATCACTGATAGAAAGGAAGAAAAAACTGCAGAATTAAGCAAGAGGAGAAATGAAACTGAAAATATATCTCTTTGAGCCTCATTTGAGGAGTTCTGAGGTGGCGACAACCCTCCTGAGTTGTCCTGAGTTGGTGGCAAGGAAATAGGCTTTTTTGTCCATCCCAATCAGTCTTTGAGGGTGGGCCAGCATAGGAGAAACATCACTTTGTCAACAAAAGTAGAGTCAAAGCTGTGGTTTTCTCAGTAGTCATGTAAGGCTGTGAGAGGTGGATCATAAAGAAGGCTGAGGGCTGAAGAATTGATGCTTTTGAATAGTGGTGCTGGAGAAGGAGATCAAACCAGTCACTCTTAAAGGAAACCAACCGTGAATATTCATTGGAAGGAATGATGCTGAAGCTGAAGCTGAAGCGCCAATATTTTTGCCACCTGATGTGAACAGCTGACTCACTGGAAAAGACCCTGATGCTGGGAAAGACTGAAAGCAATAGTAGAAGGAGGTGGTAGAGGATGAGATGGTTGGATGGCATCACTGACTCATCGGACATGAATTTGAGCAAACTTTGGGAGATAGTGCAGAAAGAGGAGCCTTGCATGCTCCAATCCATGGGGGTCACAGATAGTCAGACACAACTTAGTACCTGGACAAGAACAACACCATAGGAGGCATGACCTTGGATGAGATGGAGTCCTACAGCTGAGGCAATCCCTGGGGGGCATCAGTTGTGGAGGGCTGAGGGCTTTCTGCTGGCAGCAGTCCTGGCAATTAAAAAGTTAAGTCTTCTATTTCTGAAGGGGAATCTAAGCTGCACATTATGGCATCTACATACCACTTAACAGGATGAAATCGTAACATTAATATAACTCACAATCACTGGCCAGATCCAACATGTGTGTGCCCAGTTGTTTCACTCGTGTCTGAGTCTGTGTGACCCCATGGACTGTAGCCCACCAGGCTCCTTTGTCCATGGGATTCTCCAGGCAAGAATACTGGAGTGGGTAGCCTTGCCCTCCTACAGGAGATCTTCTTGACCCAGAGACTGAACCCATGTCTCTCATGTCTCCTGCATTGACTGTGGCTTTTTTTTTTTTAACCACTGCATCACCTGGGAAGCCCAGATCCAACATACTTTTCCTAATTTATTCTCTACTATTAGCCTACCTATATTGTGGACACCAATCAGTTCTCCTACTCTTGTATACCTCTGTGTTGTTGAAAAGAATAACTTGGGCACATCCTCTTTCCCCATTTAAGGCCTCATATACTACCTTAGTCAGAGCTAATGTTTCTCCTGTGCTTAGACCATTAGCATTTATTTCACATTATGATTATCGATGTATTTATTAACTTTCCAAAAGAAGACAGCTGCTTTTACTTCATATTGTACACCACTTAACATAGAACCAATATGCAAAGGTCCTATAAACAGTGAGTGGCCAAATGAATAATGAATGAGCAATAATTCACAAGACCAAGAGGAAGCAGATGTCACTTATTTCATGGAAAATGATTATCTTATTAAGCAAGCCCAATTCATTAAGGACAGAAATCAAATCTAATAAACAACATTTACCCTAGTCCTGGTATATGTCTGAAACTGCCTGGAATTTTAGAAAATACCAATGAATGAGAGATGTAGTCCCTCTTCAATGTTCCTATGATATCTTTGAATAGAAAAGGGACAAAAAATATAAAAATGAAATGGAATAACCGAAAATAGAATTTAATACAAAAATAAGAAATCATGGACAGCCTCCTGTAACTGAGCTATGTTGAAGAAAGTTATTTATGATGTTTTTGACCAGAATCCAGGTCCTATCTGTCCACAGGACCATATTTGATATATTAATCAGCTTCCTTAGATAGCTTATATAACCCTATTTATTAAGTTTAACATAAGGACTACCAGGGATATATAATGCAGTGGTGTTTACTGTAGCATTTTTATTTGGATGCCAAATTTAATTAATGGATTAATATGTTCCTATATTCAACAAATATTCTGATGAGTATCAGTGCGTGCTAGATCCAACATGTGTGTGCCCAGTTGTTTCACTCGTGTCTGAGTCTGTGTGACCCCATGGGAACCCACTTTGCTTTCCAGGCAAGAATACTGGAGTGGGTAGCCTTGCCCTCCTACAGGAGATCTTCTTGACCCAGAGACTGAACCCATGTCTCTCATGTCTCCTGCATTGACTGTGGCTTTTTTTTTTTAACCACTGCATCACCTGGGAAGCCCAGATCCAACATACTTTTCCTAATTTATTCTCTACTATTAGCCTACCTATATTGTGGACACCAATCAGTTCTCCTACTCTTGTATACCTCTGTGTTGTTGAAAAGAATAACTTGGGCACATCCTCTTTCCCCATTTAAGGCCTCATATACTACCTTAGTCAGAGCTAATGTTTCTCCTGTGCTTAGACCATTAGCATTTATTTCACATTATGATTATCGATGTATTTATTAACTTTCCAAAAGAAGACAGCTGCTTTTACTTCATATTGTACACCACTTAACATAGAACCAATATGCAAAGGTCCTATAAACAGTGAGTGGCCAAATGAATAATGAATGAGCAATAATTCACAAGACCAAGAGGAAGCAGATGTCACTTATTTCATGGAAAATGATTATCTTATTAAGCAAGCCCAATTCATTAAGGACAGAAATCAAATCTAATAAACAACATTTACCCTAGTCCTGGTATATGTCTGAAACTGCCTGGAATTTTAGAAAATACCAATGAATGAGAGATGTAGTCCCTCTTCAATGTTCCTATGATATCTTTGAATAGAAAAGGGACAAAAAATATAAAAATGAAATGGAATAACCGAAAATAGAATTTAATACAAAAATAAGAAATCATGGACAGCCTCCTGTAACTGAGCTATGTTGAAGAAAGTTATTTATGATGTTTTTGACCAGAATCCAGGTCCTATCTGTCCACAGGACCATATTTGATATATTAATCAGCTTCCTTAGATAGCTTATATAACCCTATTTATTAAGTTTAACATAAGGACTACCAGGGATATATAACGCAGTGGTGTTTACTGTAGCATTTTTATTTGGATGCCAAATTTAATTAATGGATTAATATGTTCCTATATTCAACAAATATTCTGATGAGTATCAGTGCGTGCTAGACACTGGGGTATAGCTGTGAACTCAGATAAGTCCCTTCCCACAGGACAAATAGTCTTTTGGGTAAAACAGACATCCCATGATCGTAACAAAGGCACTAAGTGTTATGAAGATGCTGTGCTGGTGGCAACATGTGACAAGGGAGATGTGTGGGTGGAGTTTTTCACTTCTTTTAAGACAAGGTTAGGTTGAGCTTTTAAGGGGGAGTTATAAACTTGTAAACTAAGGCTTCCCAGGTGGCTCAGTGGTAAAGAATTCACCTGCCGATGTAGGAGATGTGTGTTCCATTCCTGGGTTGGGAAGATCTCTTGGAGAATGGAATGGCTTCCCACTCCAGTATTCTTGCCTGGAGAATTTCATGGCCAGAGGAGCCTGGTGAGCTATGGTCCATGGGATGGAAGAATCAGGCATGACTTATCAACTAAACAACAACAACAATAGATGTAAACTGGAGGTTGGAGAGAAAAGGAGGAAGGTTGGGTTCCAAGTAGAGGGAAGATCATGCGTAAAGGTCAAGACATGGAAGAAATATGCATACAGAGGCCAATCAAGTATAGAAAAGAACTGTCTGGTAACTAGGATATTGAGAATAAAGTGACACAGAGTTATTGTATGTGCTGGAGAGATATGTGAAGGTCAGTAAAGGTCCTATCATAGCAAGCTTTAGAATGAGATTGGGGCTTCCCCTGGTGGTCCAGTGGGTAAGGACACCGCCTTGCAGTGCAAGGGGTGCTGGTTTGATCCCTGGCCTGGGAAGATCCCATGTGCTGCGGAGCAGCTGGACCTATGTGTCCAGTTGCCGAGCCGGAGCTCTGGAGCGCATGCGCCCAGAGCCGGTGCTCTACGACAACAGAGGCCACCGCGATGGGAGGCCCACAGGAGCCAAAGAACAAAGGCGGATGAAAATAGAGAAATGAAAGACCAATAGAAGTGGCCCGCCCGCTCCCCTCCCTCCCCAACCCGACCCCCGCCCAAAATAAAAATAAAAAAAAAAAAAAAGAATGAGATTGGTTTTGGTCTTAAACGCTGTGGAGAGTTAAAGGTGGGCAAATGCAAACAGCCTGATTTGCACTTGTGGAAGATTATTCTAGAAACAGTGTATGGGAGGACTCATAAGGGTCAAGGATGACAGCAAGGGGTGTGTGTGTGTGCTCAGTCCTGTCTGACTCTGTGACTCCGTGGACTGCAGCCCACCAGGTTCCTCTGCCCATGGAATTTTCCAGGTAGGAATACTGGAGTGAGTTGCCATTTCCTTCCCAGGGGATTTTCCTGACTCAAGGATCAAATCCTTGTTTCCTGTGTCGGCAGGTAGATTCTTCACCTCTATTGCCACCAGGGACGCAGGGAGAACTGGTGGCTGAAACTGCTATTGAACGAGCACCGGGGGTTGACCTAAGGTACTGGCAATGGAGGTGTGGAGGAATTGCATGGTAGCAGGTCCATAGAATGGGTGGTGATTGGAGGCTGATGAACTGTGGGGGTGTGTGGGGGAGAAGGAGGAGCAGAGATGCCCCAGACCCTCGAGGTTCCAGGGATGCCCACAGTGTCCCTGCCTCCTCATCTGATCCTGGCAGCGTGGGGGTGGAGGGCTGGATTCTGTTTGTGTTCATAGGGACATGGCATAGGCCATAGTGCAGGAAAGGAGTCCCTGGGCAGGTGACCACCTCAGAGGCAAGGTGGAAAGGGAGTTTCCCCAGGTAAAGCAGGGCAGTGGAACACAGTAACTCTGGAGAGTCTGTTCTTAGTGGGGTGGAGTCTCTGGCTGGCCAGCAGAGGAGAAAAACAAAAGAAAGCAGCCCTTGTTATCGAGGAGTGATTTTTATAGATAGACCTCAATGTTATTACAAGCTGCTCTGACATTCAGAATCAGGTCATTTCATTTTACTGTTGGACACAATCTTTAACCCCAGACGTGGTCACCCAGAGACAGAGGTAAAATGGAACAGAGCAAGATCATTTCATGATTCTATCTAAAAAAAGTTGCTCAGTCATGCCCAACTTTTTGTGACCCCATGCACTGTAGCCCTCCAGGCTCCTCTGTCCATGAGATTTCACAGGCAAGAATACCAGAGTGGGTTGCCATTTACTTCTCCAGGGTCTCTTGTAGACCCAGGGATTGAACCCAGCATCTCCCACACTGCAGGCAGATTCTTTACTATTCTATGTAAGCACAGACCGCCCCCACCAAAAGCCACATGGGTATGGGGTCAGCCACAAAACACCCAAACATAGAAATGCTCTCTTTTTCCAACAACATGCAACATCCAATCTGGAGCCAATTCTGCCTCCTTAGACCCTCTGGCCAACCACCCAGTTGAAGCCTAAATCTTGTAACATGTTCTTTCCAACTCCCTCTTGCTGAGACGCCCCACCATGTGCTCTCCCCCACTGCAGTGAGGCATAAACACAACTTGGTCAGCTGCAAAAGAGTTCCTGGTGGTCTTTGGCTGAGGGTGGTCACAGGTGGTTAGAAATTCATAAACTGGCAACTGCCTGCCCATATGTGATGTACTGGTGTTTTAGTGCTGTGGAATGGTATGCCGTGGGTCCATAATGAGCATTTGCTAGACAAACAAGCAAGCATTCACAGGAATGAACTAAAGACCACTGCAAGAATCCACCTGCTTGCAATCCATTCTGACCAGAGTACCTAGACCTACTCCGAAAAAGAAAACAGGGGAAAAAATTAAAACAAAGACAAAAGCACAAACCCCAGAAGATTTATGAGTAATGCTACTTTAGTCACCACAGTCTTTAATTTTTTTTTCACTTTGATTTTGCTCATCTTTAATTACATCAATTTCATGCTTAACTCAGGCACAGAAGAGATCTGTTTGTAATTTCAGATGAGAGAAAATGAAATTCCCCTCAGCAAAGTCAAACTTTAAAATTCCAGAGGAAGAACAATGTGCCAGTTCACACAAAAATATCAACTTTACATTTCAAGGTAATTCAGTGGTAATGCAGTATTAAAGAGCTCAAGTTTTGTTTTGAAAACAAAACAAAATTCAACAGAGAGAAAGAATGTTAAAATATATTTGTCTTTCTTTCGTTGTTATTGTAATATGGACATCTGACCTGAGCTCTACCCTCTGGACAAAACTCAATGCCATCCAGGATTAGTAAGCCCTATAAACACAGTGGGTTGGACATGACTGAGCAAGTGAACTGAACTGAACTAACACAGTGAAGTGAAGTATTAGTTGCTCAGTCGTGTCCTGCTCTTTGTGGCCCCATAGACTCTAGCCCACCAGGTCCCCTGTGCATGGGGATTCTCAAGGCAAGAACACTGGGATGGGTTGCCATTCCCTTCTCCATGGTATCTTCCTCACCCAGGGATCAATTGGGGTCTCCTGCATTGCAGGCAGATTCTTTACTGTCTGATCCACCAGGGGAGCCCTTTTATTGTCTCTAGAAGGTGGACTATTCAGTAGATCTTCATGTTTTTCTGTAGTTTCTCGTATTTTTCAGATGTTCAAAAAAGAACAAAAATTAGTTTATAATTAAAAAGAAAACAAGAGTAATTCAAACTAACAGAAGCCAATTCCTAAAGCTAAGTGCAATGAGGAATATGGTAACTGTCTGAGCCTTGATAAAGGTTATTTGAGGGAAAAGGAGAGATTTGGACTTCTGTTTTTGGTTATTTGTTAATTCTATTCGCCAGAGTCTTCCCCTCTTCTACAATGTATTTGACCCTGATTAAGTCAATGCCTCAAAAACCAAGAAACCATCTTCTGAAGCTTTTGAAAAATCTCAGCTTGCCAACTTAATTTTCCAAGTGTGGGAAGGGAAATCATGAGAAAATGAAAATGAGAACAAAGTTACTGACTCTTGTGCATAATAGATGACAACATTTAGCAGTTTCTAGGAGAGGCAGAGATAGAGATAATATTTTGCATTTTTTAAAATACTTCCTATATTTGTTGAAAAACTAGTATAAACAGATGCATCCCTCTAAATGAGGATGCTCAACTGATATGTCTCTTTACTGTAAAAACTCCCGAAGTTTATGAAGAACACAGAAACGAAAATAGCTGAAAGCAGAGTCATGGTTTTGGGGGGTTTTTTGAGAGCCATAGCTAAGTTATCCTTTCATTACTGAAATCTGAATCAGAAAATAAGATCTATGGGTCAGTGCATGCCAGCAGACTTTTTATTGGCATCTTACCTGAGCTCTACCCTCTGGACAAAACTCAATGCCATCCAGGATTAGTAAGCCCTATAAACACAGTGGGTTGGACATGACTGAGCAAGTGAACTGAACTGAACTAACACAGTGAAGTGAAGTATTAGTTGCTCAGTCGTGTCCTGCTCTTTGTGGCCCCATAGACTCTAGCCCACCAGGTCCCCTGTGCATGGGGATTCTCAAGGCAAGAACACTGGGATGGGTTGCCATTCCCTTCTCCATGGTATCTTCCTCACCCAGGGATCAATTGGGGTCTCCTGCATTGCAGGCAGATTCTTTACTGTCTGATCCACCAGGGGAGCCCTTTTATTGTCTCTAGAAGGTGGACTATTCAGTAGATCTTCATGTTTTTCTGTAGTTTCTCGTATTTTTCAGATGTTCAAAAAAGAACAAAAATTAGTTTATAATTAAAAAGAAAACAAGAGTAATTCAAACTAACAGAAGCCAATTCCTAAAGCTAAGTGCAATGAGGAATATGGTAACTGTCTGAGCCTTGATAAAGGTTATTTGAGGGAAAAGGAGAGATTTGGACTTCTGTTTTTGGTTATTTGTTAATTCTATTCGCCAGAGTCTTCCCCTCTTCTACAATGTATTTGACCCTGATTAAGTCAATGCCTCAAAAACCAAGAAACCATCTTCTGAAGCTTTTGAAAAATCTCAGCTTGCCAACTTAATTTTCCAAGTGTGGGAAGGGAAATCATGAGAAAATGAAAATGAGAACAAAGTTACTGACTCTTGTGCATAATAGATGACAACATTTAGCAGTTTCTAGGAGAGGCAGAGATAGAGATAATATTTTGCATTTTTAATATACTTCCTATATTTGTTGAAAAACTAGTATAAACAGATGCATCCCTCTAAATGAGGATGCTCAACTGATATGTCTCTTTACTGTAAAAACTCCCGAAGTTTATGAAGAACACAGAAACGAAAATAGCTGAAAGCAGAGTCATGGTTTTGGGGGGTTTTTTGAGAGCCATAGCTAAGTTATCCTTTCATTACTGAAATCTGAATCAGATTAGGATCATGATAGTCATGAAGAACACAATGGATAAAAGGATGACTAGCTCACGTGGAATGGAAGATGTCAGTGCATGCCAGCAGACTTTGTTATTCTGGACTTAAGGGCCTGATGGGCACAGTGATGTTTTCATTTTGGAGGACTCTACACTGAAACAGTGACATCCTAATTAGGACATGCCTGTCTTCTCTTCCTGTGCTTTTCTGTACACTTTGTCAGTGACTTTCAACCATGCTTTTTAGCTGTATGCGAACTCAACCTCAAATTCTCAAAATTCCTTTTTATCTTCTTTAAATATTTATGTAGCATTCAACACTTTTGGGAAAGCTGTGCATCTACCTCAAATCAAATACAGAGTTGTAAGCTAAAAAGTCTGGAAACTGCTATCCAGGGGGATCAGTTCAGGAGGAAATTTGTCTTACATAAATTGGAAAAGCCACAGGACTAACTTGTTGTTGCAAGCCAAAGGGATGTTGGTGTCAGACCACAGAAAATCTTAAGGAAAAAGGGGATTTCAGAGGCACAGCTGCAGTGGGCCATCCATATTCAAATGAAAACCTCTAAGTTGTGTATAATTAATAATTTTTGAAGGAGGGGGCATGAGGTTTGGGATGTTTTTTTGCAGTTTCTGCCCTTTCAATGTTTTCTGCATCAATCTGGCATTAACGATGATTAACTCTACTTGCCGTGGCTATCTCAACCCTATCAGAATTATAAAACAGTACATATCAAAACTCATCTGACAATGCTGGAGACACAGGAAACTCAGTTTCAATCCCTGGGTCGGGAAGATTCCCTGGAGGAAGAAATAGCAATCCACTCCAGTGTTCTTGCCTGGAGAACCCCATGGACAGGGGAGCCTGGCGGGCTACAGTCCAGGGGGTGGCAGAGTCAGACAAGACTTCACACAGGGGAAATAAGATCCCACATGCCCTGTGGTGTGACCAAAAAAGTAAAAACACCCACCTAGCTTAAGAATAGAATATACCAAATGTTGTGATTGTGGCTTACTTTTATAGTAGAAGCACATTACCAAAAGAGGTATGTTCCTCATTGACAGAGCGTGCTTCTAAGAGGGTTATTGCTATATCACAGGGTTGTAAAACATGACCAAGGAATGAGAATTGTCTCCAAAGAAGCTGTGCTGACCTCTGCTCTCTCCAGTATTTGAAGGGTGTTCTTGTTGCCTCGTGGATTCTTATCAGATTTTTGTTTCCCTGGTTTGTGGGAGGTGAGATGGCATTTCACTGTGATTTTATTTTGCTTCTCCTTGGCTGCTAATACAATTAAGCATCTTTTAATTTGCTTACAAACCGTTCAGTATTTCCTCTTTCACGAACCACCTTTTGTTCTTTCTCTTGCTTGACTTTTTATGGTTGATTTAAACAAGTCTTTGCTACATTCTGATTTCTCATCTTTGACAGTTGTACGTTTTGCAAATAACCTCTCCCAGTTGAAGACTTGTGTTTTTATTCTCCTTATGATGTCTTTGATAATAATCAATTCCAGATATAAATGTTGACATGTTTTTTCACTTTTTTCCTTTATTTTTTTGAAACAAAGTTTTCACTTTTTTCCTTATTTCTGACCACAGAAAATCTTAAGGAAAAAGGGGATTTCAGAGGCACAGCTGCAGTGGGCCATCCATATTCAAATGAAAACCTCTAAGTTGTGTATAATTAATAATTTTTGAAGGAGGGGGCATGAGGTTTGGGATGTTTTTTTGCAGTTTCTGCCCTTTCAATGTTTTCTGCATCAATCTGGCATTAACGATGATTAACTCTACTTGCCGTGGCTATCTCAACCCTATCAGAATTATAAAACAGTACATATCAAAACTCATCTGACAATGCTGGAGACACAGGAAACTCAGTTTCAATCCCTGGGTCGGGAAGATTCCCTGGAGGAAGAAATAGCAATCCACTCCAGTGTTCTTGCCTGGAGAACCCCATGGACAGGGGAGCCTGGCGGGCTACAGTCCAGGGGGTGGCAGAGTCAGACAAGACTTCACACAGGGAACTAAGATCCCACATGCCCTGTGGTGTGACCAAAAAAGTAAAAACACCCACCTAGCTTAAGAATAGAATATACCAAATGTTGTGATTGTGGCTTACTTTTATAGTAGAAGCACATTACCAAAAGAGGTATGTTCCTCATTGACAGAGCGTGCTTCTAAGAGGGTTATTGCTATATCACAGGGTTGTAAAACATGACCAAGGAATGAGAATTGTCTCCAAAGAAGCTGTGCTGACCTCTGCTCTCTCCAGTATTTGAAGGGTGTTCTTGTTGCCTCGTGGATTCTTATCAGATTTTTGTTTCCCTGGTTTGTGGGAGGTGAGATGGCATTTCACTGTGATTTTATTTTGCTTCTCCTTGGCTGCTAATACAATTAAGCATCTTTTAATTTGCTTACAAACCGTTCAGTATTTCCTCTTTCACGAACCACCTTTTGTTCTTTCTCTTGCTTGACTTTTTATGGTTGATTTAAACAAGTCTTTGCTACATTCTGATTTCTCATCTTTGACAGTTGTACGTTTTGCAAATAACCTCTCCCAGTTGAAGACTTGTGTTTTTATTCTCCTTATGATGTCTTTGATAATAATCAATTCCAGATATAAATGTTGACATGTTTTTTCACTTTTTTCCTTTATGTTCTGTGCTTTTGTAAAAGTCTTAAATGAAATCTTGTGACTCGAGGGTGTACAAATATTCTCCTGTATTGTCTTACAAGCATTTTGGAGTTTTGCTTTCCACATGTAGGTCCATCTGGCACTGAGTTTTAGGTATGGTATGAGTCATAATTCATGATGTGGTCTTAATTCATTTTTTCCCACTTGGAAAATCAATATACTAAACAGTCCGTCTTCCCCGCACTGATCTGCCAAGTTTCTAGGTACATGTTGATCTGTTTCTGGGCTTCCTATCCTATTTCATTGCTTCATTACTTCTTCATGTGTCACTATGGCACTATCTAAACTATTATATCCTTTTTGAAGTGCTTTTTAATTAAAAGTTTAACTTTTATTTATTTTTGGCTTGCTAGGTATTTAATGCTGCAAGCTGGCTGTCTCTAGTTGCGGTAAGCAGGGCCTACTCTCCAGCCGTGCATGGGCTTCTCACTGCGCTGTCTTCTCTTGTCGCAGAGCACAGACTCTAGGCATGTGGGCTTCAGTAGTTGCAGCATGTGGATTCAGTAGTTGTCGTCCACAGGCTTAGTTGCTCCATGGCATGTGGGATCTTCCTGGGATCGAACTGTGGCCCTTGCATTGGCAGGTGGATTCTTAACCACAGGACCACCAGAGAAGCCTAAACATGTCTTTTAAGTACTGATGCCTCATAGCACAAAAGCCATTCTTCTTGAGAGTTTCCATGCCCCATCTATATTTTAACTCCACAGTGAGACATTATTATTATTTTAAACAGTCAATATTGACTAGCTTTTCCCTCAGCCTTACCAGTTTTTTTTTTTTTTTTTCCCTCAGCACTGCCTCCTGAATTTCAAACTTTGCTTCCAGGATCATTTTCCTATTTCCTACTTCCTACTTCTAATTTTAGAAGTTCTTTTAGCAAAGGTTCATTATTGGTAAAATCAGTTCTTGTTGTTGTTACTAATCCTTCAAAGCATCTTTAATTTTGCCCTATTCCAAATAAAAACAACCCTTTTTCTGGGTAGTCTAGAATAATGACTATTTTCTCTCAAGATTTAAAAAAAATAATTTTCTCAGTCTCTGCTGTTCTTGATGCAGTGTCAGTTTTTAATGGCCATTCTTGTAGGTAATTTGAGACTGTTTAAAGTTAGTATTTACCTTGGGCTTTTTGGTTGTGGAATTACTATGACAGCTTCAAATATGTATGAGAAGTGTCTGCATTTATACAGGTAGCCATTGTCCATGGAGAGAGTTTATCTGCCTGTCTGTTTAGCTATCTATCTGTATAACTACCTATCTAAGCGGGTAGCTATGAACCTCTCCTGGAGTCAAACCTGAAGTCGTTATGTTTAGTTTTCACCTCAGCTTTACCAATTTTCTGCTCACTGATTGCCATTTGGAATGCCATTGTTTGATTGTTTTGGTCTCCAATCTAGCCCACAGGTTTGACTTCTGTCCTCTGCATGCATAGACCTTCAAAACCTACCTTCTCAACCACAAGGAATTTTCAGATATGCCCATAATAAACACCTCTTTATTCAGTCACTTACTTATCTTTCCAGATTCATGATTCCTTACAGCTCTGGTCTCTGATGATTTCCCAAGCTTTCCCAAAAGCTCAGTCATGCTTTTAAAAAGATGATGTTTACATTTTATCACGCATTTCAGGTACTCTGTGCAGGGAGTGTTTCTTCAGATAGATATTCAAATGTGGTATAGGAAGCAGAAAATGCAGAGATTTTCATATTCTTCTGTAATATCTATCAGCACTGCTTTAATCTCTTGATATCCTTCCAATTTTTCTCCATTAAGGAACTGGTAAACTTCCTTGTTATGGGGCTTTCCTGGTGGCTCAGTGGTAGAGAATTCACCTGCAATGCAGGAGAGGTGGTTTCCATTCCTAGGTTCGGAAGATCCCATGGAGAAGGAAATGACAACCCACTCCAGTATACTTGCCTGGGAGATCCCATGGACAGAGAAGCCTGACAGAAGCGACTAAACACAAATAAGCAACAAGATTTCTTTTTAGTCCCAGGACCAGCGACATCTTGCTTCTGCCCATCATTTCAATTCAACATCAACTCACACTCCCAACTGCTAGTTTTCCTAAGCTTCACAATCAATTTGTTGATTTTTTCATACTTGCTTTAATAATAATAGAACTATAACATCATAATCAGTTTCAAAGTCACAAAGTGTTAGTCGCTCAGTCATGTTTGACTCTTTGTGACCCCATGGACTGTAGCCCACCAGATTACTCTGTCTGTGGGATTCTCCAGGTAAGAATACTGGAATGAGTTTCCATCCCTTTGGGATCTTTCCGACCCAGGGATGGAACCCAGGTCTCCTGCATTGCAGGAGGATTCTTTACCACCTAAGCTAGCAGAAAGACTTTTTTCATACTTGCTTTAATAATAATACAACTATTGCATCATGGTAAAAACTAATCCGTTTAGGTAGATTTTTAAAGTGTATTTTGTACAAAGAACATCAGTAAGTTAATAAGGTACCATATCCTCGTTTTTTACATTATCCATGCCTGAAATGAGCATACTCACTGAGGCTGTGTGACCCAAAACAGACATTTTCAGATATGCCCATAATAAACACCTCTTTATTCAGTCACTTACTTATCTTTCCAGATTCATGATTCCTTACAGCTCTGGTCTCTGATGATTTCCCAAGCTTTCCCAAAAGCTCAGTCATGCTTTTAAAAAGATGATGTTTACATTTTATCACGCATTTCAGGTACTCTGTGCAGGGAGTGTTTCTTCAGATAGATATTCAAATGTGGTATAGGAAGCAGAAAATGCAGAGATTTTCATATTCTTCTGTAATATCTATCAGCACTGCTTTAATCTCTTGATATCCTTCCAATTTTTCTCCATTAAGGAACTGGTAAACTTCCTTGTTATGGGGCTTTCCTGGTGGCTCAGTGGTAGAGAATTCACCTGCAATGCAGGAGAGGTGGTTTCCATTCCTAGGTTCGGAAGATCCCATGGAGAAGGAAATGACAACCCACTCCAGTATACTTGCCTGGGAGATCCCATGGACAGAGAAGCCTGACAGAAGCGACTAAACACAAATAAGCAACAAGATTTCTTTTTAGTCCCAGGACCAGCGACATCTTGCTTCTGCCCATCATTTCAATTCAACATCAACTCACACTCCCAACTGCTAGTTTTCCTAAGCTTCACAATCAATTTGTTGATTTTTTCATACTTGCTTTAATAATAATAGAACTATAACATCATAATCAGTTTCAAAGTCACAAAGTGTTAGTCGCTCAGTCATGTTTGACTCTTTGTGACCCCATGGACTGTAGCCCACCAGATTACTCTGTCTGTGGGATTCTCCAGGTAAGAATACTGGAATGAGTTTCCATCCCTTTGGGATCTTTCCGACCCAGGGATGGAACCCAGGTCTCCTGCATTGCAGGAGGATTCTTTACCACCTAAGCTAGCAGAAAGACTTTTTTCATACTTGCTTTAATAATAATACAACTATTGCATCATGGTAAAAACTAATCCGTTTAGGTAGATTTTTAAAGTGTATTTTGTACAAAGAACATCAGTAAGTTAATAAGGTACCATATCCTCGTTTTTTACATTATCCATGCCTGAAATGAGCATACTCACTGAGGCTGTGTGACCCAAAACAGACATTTTTATGCAGTAGCAGCTACCAGAAGAGCAGACACAGTACCCTGGGGAAATAATTCACTTCCTTGCATCCTAGATCCTTATCAGTGAAGAAATGCCCAGAATGTCTCATTTGTTGATTGCCACTCCAAACCTCTCACACTTTTCCTCCTCTTATTTCTAGTTTTTCATTTTATTTTTGCCAACGTTGCCATCACTCTAACCTTCAAGTAAAGCAGGTGCTAATGAATGCAGTATTTTTTAATCAACTGAAGGTGTCACAATTTAAGTATACATGTAACTTCCTTTATACAGTAGATGTTTTTCAAAAGTGGGTTGTAGTGGTAGGTTGTTAAGTTTATGTTGAATGAATAATGATATATGTTTTAAGTGTTTTAGGGAAGGCTGCTTTGTTAATAGAAATCCCATAGTGAGTTTGGATAATTTTAAAATCAACCTATAGAATTATTTAGGAAGGATAGCCACCTTCTTTTAAAATCTCAGTTTTCATGTTTCAAATTACCTGAAGGAGGAGTATATCTGCAAAATAAACTAAGGGGCTTTCTTTTTTTTTTTAAGAATACTGTTCATTTAAGCATGTGTTTAACCTTGTCAAAAATATTTTCAAGGTAAATCTTATGAAACCTGGATTCAGGTGGTTCTAAGATAGGATCCCCAATTCAGATGCCTCTAGGTATCAGGTTGGTAGGATGAATGAGTGAAGAAAGTTAGTTGTAATTCAATTAGGAGTATGTTAGAAACTGAAATGTGTATGCTTCAGCTGTTGAGTTCCCATTAACTCTTGCCTTGTAAAATAGTTGGTGACTACTGCCAGATCTTGTTTTTCAAGAAAAGCAAAAAATAGAATTTAATGTGAATTTTGCCACATGTAGAACATTAACAAATACAGTCACAAAGTGGACAAAGATACGATCAGGCTATTCAGAGAAGAAGCAACTCAAAAGGCCAACAAACTTAAGAATGTGAATTTATTCTCTTGGGTATGCAGAAAAAAAAAAACCATTAAAAAAAACAATGGACGTTATTCCGTCCCATCAAATCTAAGGATTTCTGAGGAGTCCAGCATCAGGAACTGCTGAGAACAGTGGAAATTAGCACAAACACTTTGAAGAGAATAAGATGAAAGATGCACATATGGTATAGCCAGCGACTCCGCTTCTGAACTTATAGCTAGAGAAAGCCACATGCATGGGTACAGTTAAGACAATGCGTGAACATCTATGGCATCATTGTTGGAAACAGCGAATATTGGAAAGAGCCTGAATGTCCTGCATAAAATGGGGAAATACACGGCAGCATATCCTTAAAATAAAGTGGGGTACAGTGTTTTTAAAATGGCCCAAACTACATATAACAATATGTTAAAAATATTGTTGTTCAGTCACTGAAGTAAAGCAGGTGCTAATGAATGCAGTATTTTTTAATCAACTGAAGGTGTCACAATTTAAGTATACATGTAACTTCCTTTATACAGTAGATGTTTTTCAAAAGTGGGTTGTAGTGGTAGGTTGTTAAGTTTATGTTGAATGAATAATGATATATGTTTTAAGTGTTTTAGGGAAGGCTGCTTTGTTAATAGAAATCCCATAGTGAGTTTGGATAATTTTAAAATCAACCTATAGAATTATTTAGGAAGGATAGCCACCTTCTTTTAAAATCTCAGTTTTCATGTTTCAAATTACCTGAAGGAGGAGTATATCTGCAAAATAAACTAAGGGGCTTTCTTTTTTTTTTTTTTTAAGAATACCATTCATTTAAGCATGTGTTTAACCTTGTCAAAAATATTTTCAAGGTAAATCTTATGAAACCTGGATTCAGGTGGTTCTAAGATAGGATCCCCAATTCAGATGCCTCTAGGTATCAGGTTGGTAGGATGAATGAGTGAAGAAAGTTAGTTGTAATTCAATTAGGAGTATGTTAGAAACTGAAATGTGTATGCTTCAGCTGTTGAGTTCCCATTAACTCTTGCCTTGTAAAATAGTTGGTGACTACTGCCAGATCTTGTTTTTCAAGAAAAGCAAAAAATAGAATTTAATGTGAATTTTGCCACATGTAGAACATTAACAAATACAGTCACAAAGTGGACAAAGATACGATCAGGCTATTCAGAGAAGAAGCAACTCAAAAGGCCAACAAACTTAAGAATGTGAATTTATTCTCTTGGGTATGCAGAAAAAAAAAAACCATTAAAAAAAACAATGGACGTTATTCCGTCCCATCAAATCTAAGGATTTCTGAGGAGTCCAGCATCAGGAACTGCTGAGAACAGTGGAAATTAGCACAAACACTTTGAAGAGAATAAGATGAAAGATGCACATATGGTATAGCCAGCGACTCCGCTTCTGAACTTATAGCTAGAGAAAGCCACATGCATGGGTACAGTTAAGACAATGCGTGAACATCTATGGCATCATTGTTGGAAACAGCGAATATTGGAAAGAGCCTGAATGTCCTGCATAAAATGGGGAAATACACGGCAGCATATCCTTAAAATAAAGTGGGGTACAGTGTTTTTTAAAATGGCCCCAAACTACATATAACAATATGTTAAAAATATTGTTGTTCAGTCACTGAGTAGTATCCCTCTCTTTGCGACCCCACAGACTACAGCATGCCAGGCTCCTCCTTCACTATCTTTGGAATTTGCTCAAATTCATGTCCACTGAGTCAATGATGCTATTTAACCATCTCAGCCCCTTCTCCTTTTGCTTTCAGTCTTTCCCAGCATCTGGGTCTTTTCCAATGAGTTGACTCTTCACATCAGGTGGCCAAAGTATTGGAGCTTCAGCTTCAGCACCAGTCCTTCCAGTGAATATTCAGGGCTGATTTCCTTTAGGATTGACTGGTTTGATCTCCTTGCTGTCCAAGGGGCTCTCAGCAGTCTTCTCCAACACCACAATTCAAAGGCATCAATTCTTCGGCAGTAAGCCCCTCTTCTTATAGTTTAAGTTCCAAGAAGATAGGAAAGTTTGTCTCTTGTTTACTTGCTATATTCTCAGCACCTAAAATAGCATCCAGCACATGAGAAGTACTTAATAAATACCTACTGAATAATTTATTAAATGGTGAGTAAAATACCTTATACGAAGAGTGAATAATTGACATAGAATCAGCATTTAAAAAATAATCTAGGAATTCTCTAGTGGCCCAGTGTATGTATATTATATATAATATTATATAACATTTTATATTATATATATACTATATAATGTTATATAATGACATATGATATATATATATATTTATATAATTATTCCATAATATACATAATATATATAATAGTATAATTTGTATTATATATGATGTTATAAATATTACATGATATGTATATATCATATAACATGAATATATAACATACAATATATAATTTTATATATTATATATAGGATATAAAATATCATATATCCTATATAATATACATATGTACTGTATAATATATATAATCTATATAAATATGTTTTAGTAATGAATCATATATATAAAATATCATATATCCTATATAATATACATATGTACTGTATAATATATATAATCTATATAAATATGTTTTAGTAATGAATCATATATATATATGTAATATATAATATTCTATGATATATATTATGTACTATATATATTTCAGATGATATATAATGAATAAATTATATACTATATAATACATATAAAAATATTTTGCATATATAGCATATATATATGTATTATATATAATATACTATGCATAGTATATATATTCTATATTCTATACTACATAATATATATTACCTTCAATATAGATGGTATATATTATATACTGTATAGTACACAATATACATTAAATGTTTTATATTACAGATATATAATATATATACTAGTATTATATACTAATATATAGACTATATATATTCTTTGATACAGAGTATATATCATAATATTTCATATATATTCTCATATTTTATATAATATATAGGTATTATATATAGTATATCTATTATATACATATATACTATGTATATAATAAATAAATAATAAATTATATAATAAGTATAATACTAAAATTATACATAATAAAAAATAGCAGATATAATAACAGTATATAATGTATGAAATATATACTCCATAGTACATATATTCTATATTGTACATATATATTATATACTGTGTATTATATAATTATAGAAATTGTTATATAAAATTATATAATATATAAATTATGGTATATATTTTTAATATGTGATATATAATTATGATATATATTAAGAATTATATAGTTTATATACAATTATATATAATGTTAGATATATTATACAATTATAAAATCATATGAATTAATGACATTATACATACTTAGATTACATATTATATATTATAGAATATATGATATATAACATCATATTAATAAATTATATATTATATAATACTATATATAAAAATAACATAGTATATAATTATATACTAGAAATATATACTTGGTATCATTAGATCATATTATATATTTTATAAATATAATGAATATATGCATATTTTGTATCATATCTATATAATATTATACAATATATATTATACTATAAAGATAATAATGTATAGAATATAATTATGTGTGATATATATATATATGACTTAATATGTAATATATAAATATAAACTGTATATTATATATTGATACAGTATACTAATATATAATAGATTAATATGTAATATACTTTCCTGTTCTGTGTCTGTTCTTCTTCTTCCAGGTCTTTATTCAAGCTTTTACTCCTTTACCTGTCTTCATCAGGGTTTCCTCAAAGTTGATCCTATCTTAGGCTTCTCTGGTGGCTCAGTGATAAAAAAACACCTGGGAATACAGGGGATGAGGGTTTGATCCCTGGGTCAGAAAGATTCCCTGGAGAAGGAAATGGCAACTCACTCCAGTATTCTTGCCTGGGAAATCCTATGAACAGAGGTGCCTGGCTACAGTCCATGGGGTTGCACAGAGTTGGACATGACTTTAGAACTAAACAACAACAAAGAGAACGAGATACATGCTCTTTTAAGGAGGGTTCAAAACTTCTCTCCCTCAAAGCCTTTCTCCAGGGTCTTGAACATTGAAAGAGCCCAATAGCTATGTGTTAAATACAGAGATGAATGAAAGTGGAGCTGGAGCTGTATTAATAGATGGTAAAGACATGGGGATATTTAGCCTCTGCAGATCCCCCAAATAATGAAGTGGAATCTTGGTAAGTGCTGAAATAGATGCAGGCGGATTGTCTAGCAATCAACCCTCCTCTCTCTGTGTTTTACTGCTTAATTTATAAACGGAATGCTTGATATTGAAATGTTAGACTTTATGAAGTTGTAATCGCTGAAATGAACAAATTAATGAGGCAGAGAAAGAATGAGACAAGAGCAAGGCTTTCACAGCATCTTTGCATCAACAGCCAAGTCACGATGGGAAATGCTGCTACACGTCAGGAGACATGGAATGCAGTCAAGCACCAAACCTTATTAAATGGCTGCCATCTGACGTGATAATTAACAGAACAACATGGCTACTTCCTTTTTTATTCTGCCCTTTCCGAATTGCCCATTTTCATTGCAATTTCAGTTGTCTCTATAGAAAGTGGAAACAAGCACTGAATCCCCAGATGTGGTCAGGCAATGACATGCTCAGCATCTCCGTAGAGTGCCACAGCTTTCTAATGCTTACCTTAAACTACTACTTTAGACACAGAGAAGACCAAATAACTTGAAACCACACACTGCTCTGCTGTCTGAAGCTGATATTAGGGTTTGATGGATTTTATCCCAAAGGAGAAGTCATGTAAAAAATTGCATTGTATGGCCAGTCCTGAATTCCTTACACTTACAGGACCTTCTTTCCTGAAGACTTCATGCCCAAGAAAGCATGTCTGTGCACTTTTTGACAATGGATATTATTGAAACTACAAAAAAGCAGTTCCTTGGCTAAAGTTCTCAACGTATTAGAAGATGGGAGAAAATAGAGCCTTCTCTTCAGTTCTACTAAGCAGAAGGACCCAGTCACCAAGTAAACAATGCATAAATACCTTTAATGCCCAGATTTTCTGAGTGAAATTTCAAGAAAAAAATCAAATGATATTAAAAAAAATGTAGGACAGGTAGCAAATATTTGAAACCACAAAAAATGTAAGGATTCATTATTATGCAATAATACCCCTTATCATTGTTTTATGGCTGAGAATTTCCTCATAAAATCCATAAGACCAAGACAAACCTTCCATTCACAGAATGAAAGTGGAGCTGGAGCTGTATTAATAGATGGTAAAGACATGGGGATATTTAGCCTCTGCAGATCCCCCAAATAATGAAGTGGAATCTTGGTAAGTGCTGAAATAGATGCAGGCGGATTGTCTAGCAATCAACCCTCCTCTCTCTGTGTTTTACTGCTTAATTTATAAACGGAATGCTTGATATTGAAATGTTAGACTTTATGAAGTTGTAATCGCTGAAATGAACAAATTAATGAGGCAGAGAAAGAATGAGACAAGAGCAAGGCTTTCACAGCATCTTTGCATCAACAGCCAAGTCACGATGGGAAATGCTGCTACACGTCAGGAGACATGGAATGCAGTCAAGCACCAAACCTTATTAAATGGCTGCCATCTGACGTGATAATTAACAGAACAACATGGCTACTTCCTTTTTTATTCTGCCCTTTCCGAATTGCCCATTTTCATTGCAATTTCAGTTGTCTCTATAGAAAGTGGAAACAAGCACTGAATCCCCAGATGTGGTCAGGCAATGACATGCTCAGCATCTCCGTAGAGTGCCACAGCTTTCTAATGCTTACCTTAAACTACTACTTTAGACACAGAGAAGACCAAATAACTTGAAACCACACACTGCTCTGCTGTCTGAAGCTGATATTAGGGTTTGATGGATTTTATCCCAAAGGAGAAGTCATGTAAAAAATTGCATTGTATGGCCAGTCCTGAATTCCTTACACTTACAGGACCTTCTTTCCTGAAGACTTCATGCCCAAGAAAGCATGTCTGTGCACTTTTTGACAATGGATATTATTGAAACTACAAAAAAGCAGTTCCTTGGCTAAAGTTCTCAACGTATTAGAAGATGGGAGAAAATAGAGCCTTCTCTTCAGTTCTACTAAGCAGAAGGACCCAGTCACCAAGTAAACAATGCATAAATACCTTTAATGCCCAGATTTTCTGAGTGAAATTTCAAGAAAAAAATCAAATGATATTAAAAAAAATGTAGGACAGGTAGCAAATATTTGAAACCACAAAAAATGTAAGGATTCATTATTATGCAATAATACCCCTTATCATTGTTTTATGGCTGAGAATTTCCTCATAAAATCCATAAGACCAAGACAAACCTTCCATTCACATTTGCTTTTAGATTATCTGTCCTTCCTTAATTCAGTTCCTTCAATTTTCTAATGCATGTACTGAAGAAATTTAAAAAGTTTATTAATCTTTCTAATATATTATTCATTTCTATATAAGGGAAACAGAAACAGGGAGGACAGCAAATTAAGAATACAAAAGAGACACACTCCACAAAGAAGGATGTCGATTAATAAGAAAAATAAACTTAGAAAGGATTACAAAGAGAGCAGTCCAGATGTCCACTGATGTGTATTTAGTGGTATCATTTATTTGGTAATTATAAAAAGTGCTGAGTCTCTGGTACTAGGAGATGAAGATACCAGCTTACACTCAAGCATGCATGTCAGGGCTCAGAGGTGAGGATATGCCATGGTGGTGGTATATGGTTATACTAGCTTTAAACAGTTATCATTCTCGCCCATCCCGGAAATCATCTGGTTGGGTGGTTCTCTTGGCTACTGGCACTCAATCACAACAGCTTCTTGTCAGAAGGGTGACTTACCTTATTTTCTGTAGATCCTTCTTGGTCCTTGATGGGACATCTGAGCTCACTTGGCTCTACTCCACGTGTTCTCCCATCTTGCAGCAGACTAGCCTGTTCTTTTTGAGACAAGAGCTCATCATGAGACAACAGAACAAGGACAGCAATGGAGAAAGTCCACGTGTCCACGTCTTCTTGAGACTAAACCTCAAGTTGGCATTCTATGCATTTTCTTCCACATTCTACTAGTATAAACAGATCAGTGCATCTGTCAGGTCAGAGTGGAGAGAAAGAATCCACCACTGAAGGAAGGGACTGAAAAATCATGTGGAAAAGAAGGCACACAGAAGAAATGGTGAAGAATTGGGACCACACAGTGGTTTTACCTGGGGACAGGAAAGAACATAAGGGAAGTAGAATTTGACTTCAAACCATCTCAACTAAGACGATGTAGTAAATACCTTTAATGCCAACAGTGAAATTTCAAGAAAAAATCAAATGATATTAAAAAATGTAGGACAGGTAGCAATATTTGAAACCACAAAAAATGTAAGGATTCATTATTATGCAATAATACCCCTTATCATTGTTTTATGGCTGAGAATTTCCTCATAAAATCCATAAGACCAAGACAAACCTTCCATTCACATTTGCTTTTAGATTATCTGTCCTTCCTTAATTCAGTTCCTTCAATTTTCTAATGCATGTACTGAAGAAATTTAAAAAGTTTATTAATCTTTCTAATATATTATTCATTTCTATATAAGGGAAACAGAAACAGGGAGGACAGCAAATTAAGAATACAAAAGAGACACACTCCACAAAGAAGGATGTCGATTAATAAGAAAAATAAACTTAGAAAGGATTACAAAGAGAGCAGTCCAGATGTCCACTGATGTGTATTTAGTGGTATCATTTATTTGGTAATTATAAAAAGTGCTGAGTCTCTGGTACTAGGAGATGAAGATACCAGCTTACACTCAAGCATGCATGTCAGGGCTCAGAGGTGAGGATATGCCATGGTGGTGGTATATGGTTATACTAGCTTTAAACAGTTATCATTCTCGCCCATCCCGGAAATCATCTGGTTGGGTGGTTCTCTTGGCTACTGGCACTCAATCACAACAGCTTCTTGTCAGAAGGGTGACTTACCTTATTTTCTGTAGATCCTTCTTGGTCCTTGATGGGACATCTGAGCTCACTTGGCTCTACTCCACGTGTTCTCCCATCTTGCAGCAGACTAGCCTGTTCTTTCTGAGACAAGAGCTCATCATGAGACAACAGAACAAGGACAGCAATGGAGAAAGTCCACGTGTCCACGTCTTCTTGAGACTAAACCTCAAGTTGGCATTCTATGCATTTTCTTCCACATTCTACTAGTATAAACAGATCAGTGCATCTGTCAGGTCAGAGTGGAGAGAAAGAATCCACCACTGAAGGAAGGGACTGAAAAATCATGTGGAAAAGAAGGCACACAGAAGAAATGGTGAAGAATTGGGACCACACAGTGGTTTTACCTGGGGACAGGAAAGAACATAAGGGAAGTAGAATTTGACTTCAAACCATCTCAACTAAGACGATGTAGTTTTCCAAATAAGAAAGGTACAGGATACAAAGCACATAGAAATCTTACTCACAATCCAGGCCACAATATCTTCAGGATCACAAAGAGAAGCCATATAAAGTATCACCAACCTAGGTGAACAGCAGCCAGCACTGAGGCACCTGAGAAAAGGCAGGTAATGCTAAATGCTATTGCCAAACCCTACCTATGACCAGCATGGGACTGAGCTGATTGGTAGAGAGTGGATGGGGTGGTTCTCAGTAAACTATATTTTACTGTGGTAAAGTTTTCATTTATTTGACGTTATAAAAGACAAGGCGCAGGACACTACACAATGGTCAAGGGATTGATGCAAGAAGAAGATATAACAATCATAAATATCTATGCACCCAACACAGGAGCACCCCAATACATAGGGTAAACACTTTCGGACATAAAAGAAGAAATTGACAGTAACAAAATAACGGTATGAGACTTTAACACCCCTCTTACACCAATGGACAGATCAACACAACAGAAAATTAATAAGAAAACACAAGCCTTAAATGACACATTAGAGGAGATGGATCTCACTGATATCTTTAGGACGTTCTACCCCAAAGCAGAAAAATACACTTTCTTCTCAAGTGCACATGGAACATTCTCCAGGATAGACCACATACTACTGGGCCACAAATCAAACCTCAGTCAATCTGACGGGTGTGAGGTGATACCTCATTGTAGTTTTGATTTGCATTTCTCTAATTATTAGTGAAGTTGAGCATTGTTTCATGTGCTTTTGGGCCATCTGTATGTCATCGTTGGAGAGGTGTCTGTTTAGGTCCTTTTCCCATTTTGACAACAGAACAAGGACAGCAATGGAGAAAGTCCACGTGTCCACGTCTTCTTGAGACTAAACCTCAAGTTGGCATTCTATGCATTTTCTTCCACATTCTACTAGTATAAACAGATCAGTGCATCTGTCAGGTCAGAGTGGAGAGAAAGAATCCACCACTGAAGGAAGGGACTGAAAAATCATGTGGAAAAGAAGGCACACAGAAGAAATGGTGAAGAATTGGGACCACACAGTGGTTTTACCTGGGGACAGGAAAGAACATAAGGGAAGTAGAATTTGACTTCAAACCATCTCAACTAAGACGATGTAGTTTTCCAAATAAGAAAGGTACAGGATACAAAGCACATAGAAATCTTACTCACAATCCAGGCCACAATATCTTCAGGATCACAAAGAGAAGCCATATAAAGTATCACCAACCTAGGTGAACAGCAGCCAGCACTGAGGCACCTGAGAAAAGGCAGGTAATGCTAAATGCTATTGCCAAACCCTACCTATGACCAGCATGGGACTGAGCTGATTGGTAGAGAGTGGATGGGGTGGTTCTCAGTAAACTATATTTTACTGTGGTAAAGTTTTCATTTATTTGACGTTATAAAAGACAAGGCGCAGGACACTACACAATGGTCAAGGGATTGATGCAAGAAGAAGATATAACAATCATAAATATCTATGCACCCAACACAGGAGCACCCCAATACATAGGGTAAACACTTTCGGACATAAAAGAAGAAATTGACAGTAACAAAATAACGGTATGAGACTTTAACACCCCTCTTACACCAATGGACAGATCAACACAACAGAAAATTAATAAGAAAACACAAGCCTTAAATGACACATTAGAGGAGATGGATCTCACTGATATCTTTAGGACGTTCTACCCCAAAGCAGAAAAATACACTTTCTTCTCAAGTGCACATGGAACATTCTCCAGGATAGACCACATACTACTGGGCCACAAATCAAACCTCAGTCAATCTGACGGGTGTGAGGTGATACCTCATTGTAGTTTTGATTTGCATTTCTCTAATTATTAGTGAAGTTGAGCATTGTTTCATGTGCTTTTGGGCCATCTGTATGTCATCGTTGGAGAGGTGTCTGTTTAGGTCCTTTTCCCATTTTTTGATTGGGTTGTTCGTTTTTCCAGTGCTGAGTTGTGCGAGTTGCTTGTAGATTTTGGAGATTAATTCTTTGTCTGTTGTTTCATTTGCTATGATTTTCTCCCACTCTGTGGGCTGTCTGTTCAGCTTTTTTGTAGTTTCTTTAGCTGTACAAAACCTTTTAAGTTTCATGAGGTCCCACATGTTCATTTGTCTTTTTAGTTCCGCTATTCTAGTAGGTGGGTCAGAGAAGATCTTGCTTTGATTGATGTCCTTGAGCGTTTTGCCTATATTCTCCTCTAAGAGTTTGATGGTTTCCGGCCTTACATTTAAGTCTTTAATCCATTTTGAGGTGATCTCTGTGCATGGTGTCAGGGTATGTTCCAATGGCCGTCATCCACAAATCGACAGACAATAAATGCTGGAGAGGCTGCGGAGAAAAGGGAACACTCCTGCATTGCTGGTGGGAATGTAAATTGATACAGCCTCTATGGAAGACAGTCTGGAGATTTCTTAAAAAACTAAAAATAGAAGCACTCTCTGACCCAGCAATCCCACTCTTAGGCTTATACTCTGATGAAATCAAATCTGAAAGAAGCACCTGTATCCCAATGTTCATTGCAGCTCTCTATACAATAGCTAGAACATGGAAGGAACCTAGATGCCCATCGACGAACGAATGGATCCAAAAGCTCTGGTACATATATACAATGGAATACTACACAGCTGTAAAGAGAAATGCAGAAGAATCAGCCCTAATGAGGTGGCTGGATCTAGAACGTATCATCAAAAGTGAAGTCAGTCAGAAAGAGAAGGACAAATACAGTATATTAACACATATATATGGAATCTAGTAGGATGGTGATGATGGCACACGCAGTGAAGCAACAGAAAGACAGACATGGACAGTGGACATATGGTCATTGTGGGGAAGAAACAGAAGGTGGGAGGTGTAAAGGAAGTAGCATGAAGGCCTGTACTATCATAAGTGAAGAAAATAGCTCTAGTCATTGCTCTGTGAGAAAAGGGGATCCTTCAGGGGTGCTGTGTGATGGCTGGGAGGGGTGGGAAGGGGGGATATACATATGACTAATCTGGGAACATACATATCTGTAAACAACAAAACTCTGTAAAAGTTAAAAGCAAAATAAAGTTTTAAAAAAAAAAAAAAAAAAAAACCTCAGTCAATTCAAGAAAATTGAATTATCAGCCACCTTCTCTGATCACAACACTATGAGACTAGATATCAGCTACAAGAAAAAAAACCACTAAAAGCACAAACATGGAGACTAAATAACACCTAAAGAATGAACATATTACTGAACAAAGCAAAAAATAAATTAAAAAAATTCCTGGAAGAAAACAATGAAAACACAACAGCGCAAACCTATGAGATACCACAAAAGTTTTGACTTATTTGAAGGACTATGGATACCTACAGTTGATCCCTTCCAGAAAACCCAATCATTTCAAAGTCACATTTTTATTTGACTCTAGTCAGTTCTTGCTTCTCTGCTGAGGAAGCCCCTTTGATTTCCTCCACTACCTACACACTGATGTGCTGTTGTGTTTGCAGCATCGGTATATCTGGCTGAGAGCAAATATTCAATAGCGAGAGAAATAAGAGCCAGACTTATTCTCTGATTACATGATAACTCAGGAGGACACCCACCAGTGGTTTTATTCATTACTAGATATTAAAATCAAACGCCTTTAATATGCAGCAACAGTGTTGTCCAAATTGAAGCCCATCTGTGCCTTCTTATAGAAATTTTCATAGCATAATACACAGCCAATATTAATAAAACTACCATTTTTTTCAGGCTGCCCCCAAAGGACTGACTGAAACTTCAGCATTATCTTGGTGCCTTTTAGAAGCTCTTTTCTCAATCTAGATCTTTTAAAACTAGACCAGGCTGACCATGGGTGATGCAGTCACCAATTGAAAAGATTCACCTGCTGCTCTAATGCAGCCCAGAGTGTCTGCCCCCCAAAACACAGACCCTTTTCTTCCTCCCACTTGCCTCAACAAGATTACTAATACTTCCATCAGCTTTTATAATTTTCGAACAAAACCTGAGTATGATTGCAATAACTCTGGTCACAGAAATTCTGCCTTTTTAATATGTGTTTCCTTCTCTTGGCACATTAGTGCAGGTTGTTGCTGCTGTTCTTCAGTTGGCATGTTGTGTCTGACTCTTTGGGACTCCATGGACTGCAGCACACCAGGCTCCTCTGTCCTCCACTATCTCCAGAGTTGGCTCAAATTCATATCCATTGAGCCAGTGATGCTATCCAACTATGTCATCCTCTGCTGTGCTCTTCTCCTTTTTCCTTCAGTCTTTTCCAGCATCAGGGTGTTTTCCAGTGAGTCGGCTCTTCCCATCAGGTGGCCAAAGTGTTGGAACTTCAGCATCAGCCCGCTGAATGAATATTCAGGGCTGATTCAGAAATGGGAAATATAATCTGAGCAGACTTTGAAAGACTATGGATACCTACAGTTGATCCCTTCCAGAAAACCCAATCATTTCAAAGTCACATTTTTATTTGACTCTAGTCAGTTCTTGCTTCTCTGCTGAGGAAGCCCCTTTGATTTCCTCCACTACCTACACACTGATGTGCTGTTGTGTTTGCAGCATCGGTATATCTGGCTGAGAGCAAATATTCAATAGCGAGAGAAATAAGAGCCAGACTTATTCTCTGATTACATGATAACTCAGGAGGACACCCACCAGTGGTTTTATTCATTACTAGATATTAAAATCAAACGCCTTTAATATGCAGCAACAGTGTTGTCCAAATTGAAGCCCATCTGTGCCTTCTTATAGAAATTTTCATAGCATAATACACAGCCAATATTAATAAAACTACCATTTTTTTCAGGCTGCCCCCAAAGGACTGACTGAAACTTCAGCATTATCTTGGTGCCTTTTAGAAGCTCTTTTCTCAATCTAGATCTTTTAAAACTAGACCAGGCTGACCATGGGTGATGCAGTCACCAATTGAAAAGATTCACCTGCTGCTCTAATGCAGCCCAGAGTGTCTGCCCCCAAGACACAGACCCTTTTTCTTCCTCCCACTTGCCTCAACAAGATTACTAATACTTCCATCAGCTTTTATAATTTTCGAACAAAACCTGAGTATGATTGCAATAACTCTGGTCACAGAAATTCTGCCTTTTTAATATGTGTTTCCTTCTCTTGGCACATTAGTGCAGGTTGTTGCTGCTGTTCTTCAGTTGGCATGTTGTGTCTGACTCTTTGGGACTCCATGGACTGCAGCACACCAGGCTCCTCTGTCCTCCACTATCTCCAGAGTTGGCTCAAATTCATATCCATTGAGCCAGTGATGCTATCCAACTATGTCATCCTCTGCTGTGCTCTTCTCCTTTTTCCTTCAGTCTTTTCCAGCATCAGGGTGTTTTCCAGTGAGTCGGCTCTTCCCATCAGGTGGCCAAAGTGTTGGAACTTCAGCATCAGCCCGCTGAATGAATATTCAGGGCTGATTCAGAAATGGGAAATATAATCTGAGCAGACTTTGAATGTGTGGTTCAGATTCTTAAAGAAACTTGAAGGGCAACAAAAATCTGCTGCTATAGCTGCACTTCAGTTGCTTTTAATTATAAGATCTAGACAGCTGTTCAATTCTTTCCTCTGCCCACTTGCCAATTTTCTTTTAGTATCAAGTCCCATATAAAATGCCAAAATATTCTCTGACATTTTTTCATGATTGAGGGGAGGAAGCAAGAGGTCTTAATAGAGTATGGGTTTCAGAAGAGTGAGACAAATCTGGGTTGAGCCCTTGAGAAGTTATTTAAACCTCTCTAAACTTTGAGAGTCTCTTGGACAGCAAGGAGATCAAACAAATCAATCTTAAAGGAGAAGAGGGTGACAGAGGATGAGATGGTTGGATGGCATCATTGATGCAGTGGACATGAACTTGGGCAAACTCCAAGAAATGGTGAGGGACAGGGAAGCCTGGCGTGGCACAGTCTATAGGATTTCAAAGAGTCAGACATGACTTGGTGACTGAACAACAACAAAACTTTTTTTGTTCATATTAAAATGATGTTTAAGATGGTATCTACTTCCTAAGATTGTTTTGGGAACTAAGTGAATAGGACATGTCCCATTTGCATATTCAGCCTTAGATACACTTGAAGAATTATTGTTAATGTAGAATAATAACTCACTCAATCTTAAGATCTGCCTTAAAATAAATAGAATGTGACACTACTTACACTTACTATAGCTCTTAGTTGAATGTAAGCACTTTCCATGTATTAGCTCATTTAATACATGTCATTTCTACAGATCAAATCATTTAATACTCCCAACAGGGCCACGAGTGACATACTCTTATTTTTGCATCTTAAGGAAACTAGGGCACCCCAATGTTCATTGCAGTGCTATTCACAATAGCCAGGACATGGAAGTAACCCAGATATCTATCGACAGATGAATGGATAAAGAAGATGTGGTACATATACACAATGGAATATTCCTCAGCCATACAAAGGAATGAATTCAAGTCAGTTCTAGTGAGGAGGATGAACCTAGAACCTGTTGTACAGAGTGAAGTCAGAAAGAGCAAAACAAATATCCTATATTAATACATATACATGGAATCTAGAAGAATGACGCTGAGGAACATATTTGCAGAGAAAGAATGGAGAGGCAGAGGGAAAGAATGGACTTGTGGACGCCGTGGGGGACGGCGAGGGTGGGATGAATGGGGAAAGTGGCATCAGCACATATACACCATCGAGTGTAACAGGGCTGGCTGGTGAGAAGTTGCTGTGCAGCACTGGGAGCCCTGCCTGGCACTCTGGGACGACCTGGACGGGTGGGGTGGGGGAAGGCAGGGAGGCTCAAGAGGGAAGGAATATATGCCCAATTATGGCTGATTCACAGTGTTGTATGGGAGAAACCAATGCAACATTGTAAAAATTTTTTTAATTTTACAAATGGAAAGGGCAAAAAATCAAAAGAGGTTATATGATTCAGCTGAGGTCATGCAACGAATGAACCCAGGCTGTCTGGTTCCAGAGGCTATACTTTCAACTATGATACTGTGTGGCTTCTGAGAAAAACTATCCTTCAGGGAAGGAGGAAGCTCTAGTTATTATACATTCTCCAGTGGTTACATAGCTCTAATTAGATGTATGGTTTGTTGACTGAGTTGGGTATTTCAAAATATTTTTCTTTCCTCCTTCAGATATAGTCCATTGGGGCAGCGACAATGCATATTATTTTCCTTGGGCTGTAGCACAGCACTCGGTAAGCTGTGGGTCCACAGCAGGTCTTATTGTCTGACTTCCTCTGTCTTTCATTTTCCCCAAGCGCTTCTAGGAATTCTAAGTGGGTCCCAGGAGCTGACAGTTAAAAAGGCCCTGAGGTTGGGCTTCCCCCAGCCCCTTGCAAAATTCTTATTAACACTTGTCAGGCAGCTAAACACTTGTCCCTGTAAAGAAATCCTACCATCTTGGAAAATAGCACACATTTCTGGAAAGATCTGAAATGATGGCACTGATAATTGCCAGGCTCTTGCTTGGTGGCAAGCCCAGCACTGTCCAATGCTCCAGCCGTCATGGGTCCTGGGCCCTTTGGGTCAGACTGCCTCTGGGAAAGCCGTCACCAGGGCAATTTTCCTTAAATTTGAAAACCTAGAACCTGTTGTACAGAGTGAAGTCAGAAAGAGCAAAACAAATATCCTATATTAATACATATACATGGAATCTAGAAGAATGACGCTGAGGAACATATTTGCAGAGAAAGAATGGAGAGGCAGAGGGAAAGAATGGACTTGTGGACGCCGTGGGGGACGGCGAGGGTGGGATGAATGGGGAAAGTGGCATCAGCACATATACACCATCGAGTGTAACAGGGCTGGCTGGTGAGAAGTTGCTGTGCAGCACTGGGAGCCCTGCCTGGCACTCTGGGACGACCTGGACGGGTGGGGTGGGGGAAGGCAGGGAGGCTCAAGAGGGAAGGAATATATGCCCAATTATGGCTGATTCACAGTGTTGTATGGGAGAAACCAATGCAACATTGTAAAAATTTTTTTAATTTTACAAATGGAAAGGGCAAAAAATCAAAAGAGGTTATATGATTCAGCTGAGGTCATGCAACGAATGAACCCAGGCTGTCTGGTTCCAGAGGCTATACTTTCAACTATGATACTGTGTGGCTTCTGGAGAAAAACTATCCTTCAGGGAAGGAGGAAGCTCTAGTTATTATACATTCTCCAGTGGTTACATAGCTCTAATTAGATGTATGGTTTGTTGACTGAGTTGGGTATTTCAAAATATTTTTCTTTCCTCCTTCAGATATAGTCCATTGGGGCAGCGACAATGCGTATTATTTTCCTTGGGCTGTAGCACAGCACTCGGTAAGCTGTGGGTCCACAGCAGGTCTTATTGTCTGACTTCCTCTGTCTTTCATTTTCCCCAAGCGCTTCTAGGAATTCTAAGTGGGTCCCAGGAGCTGACAGTTAAAAAGGCCCTGAGGTTGGGCTTCCCCCAGCCCCTTGCAAAATTCTTATTAACACTTGTCAGGCAGCTAAACACTTGTCCCTGTAAAGAAATCCTACCATCTTGGAAAATAGCACACATTTCTGGAAAGATCTGAAATGATGGCGCTGATAATTGCCAGGCTCTTGCTTGGTGGCAAGCCCAGCACTGTCCAATGCTCCACTTGCCACAGTCCATGGGCTTCCTGGGCCTTGGCTCAGATGCCTCTGAAAGCTGACAGGTGAGAACCAACCCCAAGGGAAGGCAAAGAGAGCTCAGAGGGAAGTACTGAGCAGCCTTCTCTGATCACCAGGGCAATTTTCCTTTGAAAGTTTTTAGAAATGTTTTAAAATTATACTTTGTAGGCATGATGTTGTCCTTAATAGAAAACTGGGGACACTGCAGGAGGCTACAAAATGTACAGACTTCCCTGATGGCTCCTGGTAAAGAATCTGCCTGCAGTGCAGGAATTGCAGGAGATGTGGGTTCTATCCCTGGGTCAGGAAGATCCCCTGGAGGAGGGCACGGCAACCCACTCCAGTATTCTTACCTGGAGAATCCTGGTGACAGAGGAGCCTAGGAAGCCACAGTCCACAGGGTTACAAAGAGCTGGACAAAACTGAAGCAACTTAAACATGCACATATAATGTACACTAGCTTAACAGTTAAAAAGTTAAACATGGAAGGGAGGGAGGCAAGATGGTGGAGGAATGAGAGGAGGATTTCACCAGCTCCTCAACAGAATCACCAGGAACTAATCAAGAAATGGGACAATCCCTGCAAACCAGCCTCTAGACGACTAAAGAAGTCCTCGAGGGCTAAGCTGGGCTCCATGGAATGAGGAAGGAAAGCCCAGAGACACAGAAAGGGGAGAAAGTAAAGACAAAAGAGTGTGCCATCTCTGAGGGATGGAGGAGAGAAACAGAACCGGGAAGAGGCACCCACACAATGGCGGCTCAGGAGAACAGCGGAACTCTGAGGAGAGTTAGGAGAAACTCTCAGGCCATGAAAACACCCCACAGACAGAGACCAAGCAGCCTGAGCTTTTCCCCGAGCTCCCATCCCCCAGCTCCCACATCTGACCAGGTGGGGAGAGCCCTGGGAAGTGGGCCGGGACGGGAAAGCCATGCTCAGTGTGAGAATCCCACCGGTGACAGTACTGCGACTACTGAGACGGAACGCTAGCGGAGCGTGGGAAACAGAACGGGGAGATCCCTCGCGGGTCACCAGTCCAGCAGCCCAGCTCGAGACCATACGGGGATCCCCTACAGCTGTCGGGAGTGCCCTGACAGGCGCACCAGGCATCTGGGACTGAGCCAGCCAGTGGCAGAGCTGCGGCAGGGACACCAGGAAGACAGCTAAGACAGAAGGCTATCAGGGTGTATGGAGTAGAACTGGGGAATCATCTGCAGCAGAGTCCAGTGGCCAAACCTGTGCCCAGAAAGCGGTGCTCAGTCCCGCCCTGGCAGGGCTGCAATTGGATGAAAGAACAGCTTTTGGGCAGGAATCTGCAGAACCATACACTGTGGAGAAACCAGAGCAACCACTTCTGCAAGGGCCCTGCTTACAAACTTGAAACCTGGCTCTCACTGAAACCTAAGACTTAAGCAGCTACCCCACTCCCACACCCAGCCCCAAACAGACCAGGGACCTCTGGGACAGCATCAAAGGCAAACTGGTGGAAGATCCACACACAGATGAGAAGATAGACTCAAAACTAAGAACCAGGGACAGTATTATTTTTTTCTTTCTTTTTTCCCACTTCTATTGGTCTTTCATTTATTTCCATCTTTGTTCTTTGGCCTGTGTGGGCCTCCCATTGAAGTGGCCCCTTTCACACAGAGCACCGGCTCTGGGAACACGTGCTCTGGAGCTCTGGCTCGGTAGTTGGACACACTGGTCCAGCTACTTCGTGGCATGGGGCATCTTCCCAGGCCAGGGACCAAACTGGCACCCCTTGCACTGCTAGGTTGTGTCCTTACCCACTGGACCACCAGGGAAACCCCCTTCTTTTTTTTCTTTTTCCTTTACCACAGCTTCCTCTCTCTAAGCCCAAGCTGTAAAATCCTTTTATGTCTACTACTATCTTCTATATAAATATCTCCTTCCTTGCTGTCTGTACTGTTCTCTTCCTGCTGTACTAAACTTTAAGATATACTGCTCTTGGTTATCTAACCGTACATAATCCTTGTAACATGATTCTATTCCCTTTCATTACCTATCCACTCTCCTTTTTCTCACCGCCAACACATGTCTTAGTTAAAAACTGCTTTCATTGCAATATGAAGGAACCTGGCTCTAGATCTGTTTTTCTAGGCTGTATTTTATTTAGCTTAGCTCTTCGTGCTCAGGTATCAACTTTGATTGTGCTGTTTGTGAGAACAGTTTCCTGTGCTTTATCCCTTTTAGACAGTTTGAGTTTGATTATAGATGTATATTTATGGATATTTTTCCATTATGTTACACAATATTTGCATGATTTTATGACTGCCACCTACCAGAGATGAACCTTTTGTCCATCATATGTTTATATTTGAACTAATACCACTGGACAACATAGAAAACCAGACATAGAGCCTACACTCCCTAGCTAGAGATCTCAGAGTGGAAGCCCCAACTCCAAGACTCTACACTACCAAAGAATGCACAACACTAGAGAATATGCACCTGCAAACAATCCAACAACATCTAACTAAGACACAAACCATTGAACCTTTCTGCAAGGACAGAAACCAAAAGTAAGGGAGAACTCAACCACGAAGCCTGGAAAAAGAACTCAAACACACACACACACATAAACAAAAATTAACATAAAAATGAAAAAGCAAGAAAAACACTGCACAAATGAAGGAACTGAGAGACTCACAAATCCAAATGACCAAAGAGGAGATAGACAAACTATCTGAAAGAGAATTCAGAAGAGCAATACTAGCAAGGATCCCAAACTCCGAAAATAGAATATTAGAGGAAATTAGCACACTGAGAAAAGACATGCAAGAAATGAAAAATAAACAGAGACAAACAACTCAATTGCTGAACCTAAAAATACTATCCAAAACTAGCAAAAGGTCCAGCTACTTCGTGGCATGGGGCATCTTCCCAGGCCAGGGACCAAACTGGCACCCCTTGCACTGCTAGGTTGTGTCCTTACCCACTGGACCACCAGGGAAACCCCCTTCTTTTTTTTTTCCTTTACCACAGCTTCCTCTCTCTAAGCCCAAGCTGTAAAATCCTTTTATGTCTACTACTATCTTCTATATAAATATCTCCTTCCTTGCTGTCTGTACTGTTCTCTTCCTGCTGTACTAAACTTTAAGATATACTGCTCTTGGTTATCTAACCGTACATAATCCTTGTAACATGATTCTATTCCCTTTCATTACCTATCCACTCTCCTTTTTCTCACCGCCAACACATGTCTTAGTTAAAAACTGCTTTCATTGCAATATGAAGGAACCTGGCTCTAGATCTGTTTTTCTAGGCTGTATTTTATTTAGCTTAGCTCTTCGTGCTCAGGTATCAACTTTGATTGTGCTGTTTGTGAGAACAGTTTCCTGTGCTTTATCCCTTTTAGACAGTTTGAGTTTGATTATAGATGTATATTTATGGATATTTTTCCATTATGTTACACAATATTTGCATGATTTTATGACTGCCACCTACCAGAGATGAACCTTTTGTCCATCATATGTTTATATTTGAACTAATACCACTGGACAACATAGAAAACCAGACATAGAGCCTACACTCCCTAGCTAGAGATCTCAGAGTGGAAGCCCCAACTCCAAGACTCTACACTACCAAAGAATGCACAACACTAGAGAATATGCACCTGCAAACAATCCAACAACATCTAACTAAGACAAAAACCATTGAACCTTTCTGCAAGGACAGAAACCAAAAGTAAGGGAGAACTCAACCACGAAGCCTGGAAAAAGAACTCAAACACACACACACACATAAACAAAAATTAACATAAAAATGAAAAAGCAAGAAAAACACTGCACAAATGAAGGAACTGAGAGACTCACAAATCCAAATGACCAAAGAGGAGATAGACAAACTATCTGAAAGAGAATTCAGAAGAGCAATACTAGCAAGGATCCCAAACTCCGAAAATAGAATATTAGAGGAAATTAGCACACTGAGAAAAGACATGCAAGAAATGAAAAATAAACAGAGACAAACAACTCAATTGCTGAACCTAAAAATACTATAGAAGGACTCAACAGTAGAGTATCAAAGGCCAAAGAACGGATATGTAAGCTGGAAGATAGAATGGTGGAAATAACTGCTGAAGAACAGAACAAATCACAAAGAATAAAAAGAACTGAGGATAGCCTCAGAGACCTCTGGGATAGTATCAAATGCACCAACATTAGAATTATAGGGGTCCCAGAAGAAGAAGAGGAAAAGAAAGGCTATGGAAAATTTTTTGAAAAGATTATAGTTGAAAACTTCCACAGCATGGGAAAGGAAATAGTCAACCAAGTCCAAGAAGCACAAAGAGTTCCATATAGGATACATCCCAGGAGAAACATGCCAAGGCACATTCTAATCAAGCTAACACAGACTCAACACAAAGACAGATTACTTAAAGCAACAAGGGACAAGTAACATACAAAGGAAACTGCATACATTTAACCACTGATCTTTCAGCACAAACCCTGCAGGCCAAAAGACAATGGCAAGAGGCATTTAAACAGCTAAAAGAGAATAACCTACAACCAAAAATTCTCTACCCGGCAAGGACCTCATTCAGAATTGATGGAGAAGACAGAAGCTACACAGACAAGCAAAAGCTAAAATAATTTGGTACCATGAAACCAGCCTTATAACAAGTGTTAAAGGGCCTGATATAACCAATAAATACAAGAGTAGGAAAAGTCCTACAAAACAAACCCCAAACATCTATGAAGATGACAATAAGAACATTCATATCAATAATTGCTTTGAACGTAAATGGACTAAATGCTCCAAGCAAAAGACCACTGGATGGATACAAAAGCAAGACCTATATATATATACATATGTGTGTGTATATATATATGTATATGTATATATACACGTATGTATATATATATATATATACACACATACAGACACACACACACACACACACACACACACACACACACATATATATATATATATATATATGTATATATATATACTGTTTACAAGAAACCCACTTCAGACATAAAGACATACATAGACTGGAAGTGAAAGGATGGAAAAACATGTTCCATGCCAACGGAAATCTAAAGAAAGCAGGAGTAGCAATCCTCATATCAGACAAAATAGGCCTCAAAGTAAAGAGGATTATAAGAGACAAGGCAAGACACTTCATAATGATCAAGGGATCGAACCAAGAGGAAGACATAACAATCATAAATATCTACGCACCCAACATAGGAGCACCCCAACACATAAGGCAAACACTTTCAGACATAAAAGAAGAAATTGACAGTAACACAGTAATAGTAGGAGACTTTAACATCCCTCTTACACCAGTGGACAGATCAACAAAACAGAAAATTAATAAGGAAACATACGCCTTAAATGACACATTAGAAGAGAAGGATCTCATTGATATCTTTAGGACCTTCCACCCCAAAGCAGAAAAATACACTTTCTTCTCAAGTGCACATGGAACATTCTCCAGGATAGATCACATCTTGGGCCACAAATCAAACCTCAGTCAATTCAAGAAAATTGAAATAATATCAACCATCCTTTCTGACCACAATGCTGCGAGACCAGATAATCAATTACAAGAAAAAAAAAAAAAACTGAGACACAAACACATGGAGATTAAACAACACTTACCTAAAAAACAAAGAGATTACCAAACAAATCAAAACAGAAATTAAAAAATTCCCAGAAGAAAATGACAACCAAAACACAACAGTGCACAACCTATGGGACACCACCAAAGCAGTCAAAAACAATACAGAAGGATTAAAAATGTCACCAGAAGAAGATGACAATAAGAACATTCATATCAATAATTGCTTTGAACGTAAATGGACTAAATGCTCCAAGCAAAAGACCACTGGATGGATACAAAAGCAAGACCTATATATATATACATATGTGTGTGTATATATATATGTATATGTATATATACACGTATGTATATATATATATATATACACACATACAGACACACACACACACACACACACACATATATATATATATATATATATATATATATATATATATATATGTATATATATATACTGTTTACAAGAAACCCACTTCAGACATAAAGACATACATAGACTGGAAGTGAAAGGATGGAAAAACATGTTCCATGCCAACGGAAATCTAAAGAAAGCAGGAGTAGCAATCCTCATATCAGACAAAATAGGCCTCAAAGTAAAGAGGATTATAAGAGACAAGGCAAGACACTTCATAATGATCAAGGGATTGAACCAAGAGGAAGACATAACAATCATAAATATCTACGCACCCAACATAGGAGCACCCCAACACATAAGGCAAACACTTTCAGACATAAAAGAAGAAATTGACAGTAACACAGTAATAGTAGGAGACTTTAACATCCCTCTTACACCAGTGGACAGATCAACAAAACAGAAAATTAATAAGGAAACATACGCCTTAAATGACACATTAGAAGAGAAGGATCTCATTGATATCTTTAGGACCTTCCACCCCAAAGCAGAAAAATACACTTTCTTCTCAAGTGCACATGGAACATTCTCCAGGATAGATCACATCTTGGGCCACAAATCAAACCTCAGTCAATTCAAGAAAATTGAAATAATATCAACCATCCTTTCTGACCACAATGCTGCGAGACCAGATAATCAATTACAAGAAAAAAAAAAAAAAAACTGAGACACAAACACATGGAGATTAAACAACACTTACCTAAAAAACAAAGAGATTACCAAACAAATCAAAACAGAAATTAAAAAATTCCCAGAAGAAAATGACAACCAAAACACAACAGTGCACAACCTATGGGACACCACCAAAGCAGTGCTAAGAGGGAAGTTTATAGCAATACAGTCCTACCTCAAGGATCAAAAAAAAAAAACAGCAAAAATACAACCTAATGCTACACTTAAAACAACTGGAAACAGAACAACAAAAAATTCCTGAAGATAGCAGAAGAAGAGAAATTATAAAGATCGGAGTAGAAATAAATGAAAAAGAAATGAAAGAAACAATAGTAAAGATAAATAAAACGAGAAGCTGTTTCTTCCAAAAAATAAACAAAATTGACAAACCACTAGCCAGGCTTATCAAGAAAATAAGAGAGAAGAACCCAGATCAACAAAATCAGAAATGAAAGAGGAGAGGTTACAACAGACAATACAGAAATACAAAGGATTACAAGAGAGTATTATGTACAATTATATAGCAGAAAACTGGACAATCTGGAAGAAATGGACAGTTTCCTAGAGAAATTTAATCTCCCAAGACTGAACCAGGAAGAAACAGAAATTATGAACAAACCAATTACAAGCTCAGAAATAGAATTTGTAATAAAATATCTACTAAAAATAAAAGCCCAAGGCCAGATGGCTTCATAGGTAAATTCCACCAAACATTTAAAGAAGAGCTAATGCCTGTACTTCTAAAACTCTTTCAAAAATTGCACAAGAAGGGAGACTTCCAAACACATTCTATGAGGCCACCATCACCCTGATACCAAAACCAGGCAAAGACATCACAACAAAAGAAAATTACAGGCCAATATCTCTGAGGTATTTAGATGCCAAAAATCCTCAACAAAATTCTAGCAAACAGAATTCAACAACACATCAAAAAACTCATGCATCATGACCAAGTCGGGTTCATCCCAGGCATGCAAGGATATTTCAACATCCAGAAATCAATCAATGTGATACACCATATCAACAAATTGAGAGACAAAAAATCACATGATCATCTCAACAGATGCAGAAAAAGCCTTTGACAAAATACAACATCCATTTATGATAAAAACCATTCAAAAAATGGGCACAGAAAGAACCTACCTTTACATAGTGAACGCTATATATGAGAAGTGCACAGCGCACATTATTTTCAATGATGAAAAACTGAAAGTATTCCCTCTATGATCAGGAACAAGACAGGGTGTCCACTTTCACCACTATTATCCAACATAGTCCTAGAATTCCTAGCTACAGCAATAAGAGAAGAAAAATAAAGAATCTAGATGGGAAAAGAAGAAGTAAAACTCTATTTGCAGACAGCATGATACTGTACATAGAAAACACCAAAGACACTATTAGAAAACTATTAGAGCCAATCAACGGATTCAGCAAAGTTGCAGGATACAAAATCAATACACAGAAATCATTCACATTCCTATATATGAACAATGAAAAATCAGAAAGAGAAATCAATGATGCAGTTCCATTCACCATTGCAACCAAAAGAATAAAATATTTAGGGATAAACCTACCTAAAGAGACAAAAGAACTGTACACAGAAAACTACAAGACACTAATGAAAGAAATCAAAGATGACATAAACAGATAGAGAGATACTCCATGTACCTGGGTTGGAAGAAACAGTATTGTGAAAATGACTACACTGCCAAATATCATCTACAGACACAATGCAATCCCTATCAAATTACCAATGACATTCTTCACAGAACTAGACCAAAAAATAACACAGTCCATATGGAAACACAAATGACACCAGATAGCCGAAAAGTAATCCTTAGAAAGAAGAATGGAGCTGGAGGAATCAGCCTTCCTAACTTCAGACTCTACTACAGAGCAACAGTCATCAAGACAGTATGATACTGGAAAAAAAAGAGCAACAATAACTCTGAGGTATTTAGATGCCAAAAATCCTCAACAAAATTCTAGCAAACAGAATTCAACAACACATCAAAAAACTCATGCATCATGACCAAGTCGGGTTCATCCCAGGCATGCAAGGATATTTCAACATCCAGAAATCAATCAATGTGATACACCATATCAACAAATTGAGAGACAAAAAATCACATGATCATCTCAACAGATGCAGAAAAAGCCTTTGACAAAATACAACATCCATTTATGATAAAAACCATTCAAAAAATGGGCACAGAAAGAACCTACCTTTACATAGTGAACGCTATATATGAGAAGTGCACAGCGCACATTATTTTCAATGATGAAAAACTGAAAGTATTCCCTCTATGATCAGGAACAAGACAGGGTGTCCACTTTCACCACTATTATCCAACATAGTCCTAGAATTCCTAGCTACAGCAATAAGAGAAGAAAAATAAAGAATCTAGATGGGAAAAGAAGAAGTAAAACTCTATTTGCAGACAGCATGATACTGTACATAGAAAACACCAAAGACACTATTAGAAAACTATTAGAGCCAATCAACGGATTCAGCAAAGTTGCAGGATACAAAATCAATACACAGAAATCATTCACATTCCTATATATGAACAATGAAAAATCAGAAAGAGAAATCAATGATGCAGTTCCATTCACCATTGCAACCAAAAGAATAAAATATTTAGGGATAAACCTACCTAAAGAGACAAAAGAACTGTACACAGAAAACTACAAGACACTAATGAAAGAAATCAAAGATGACATAAACAGATAGAGAGATACTCCATGTACCTGGGTTGGAAGAAACAGTATTGTGAAAATGACTACACTGCCAAATATCATCTACAGACACAATGCAATCCCTATCAAATTACCAATGACATTCTTCACAGAACTAGACCAAAAAATAACACAGTCCATATGGAAACACAAATGACACCAGATAGCCGAAAAGTAATCCTTAGAAAGAAGAATGGAGCTGGAGGAATCAGCCTTCCTAACTTCAGACTCTACTACAGAGCAACAGTCATCAAGACAGTATGATACTGGCACAAAAACAGGAATATAGACCAATGGAACAAGATAGAGAACCCACAGATAAACTCGTGCACCTATGGATACCTTATTTTTGACAAAGGAGGTGAACATATAAAATGGGACAAAGACAGCCTCTTCAACAAATGGTGCTGGGAATATTAGACAGCTACATGCAAAAAAATGAAGTTGGAACATTCCCTGACACCATACACAAAGATCAACTCAAAATGGATTAAAGACCTAAATGGAAGACCAGAAACTATAAAACTCTTAGAGGAGAATATAGGCAAAACCCTCAAGGACATCAATCAAAGCAAGATCTTCTCTGACCCACCTACTAGAATAGCAGAACTAAAAACAAAAATAAACATGTGAGACCTAATGAAACTTAAAAGCTTTTGCATAGCAAAAGAAACTACAAACAATGTAAACAAACAAGCCACAGAATGAGAGAGAATCATAACAAATGAAATAACAAGGAATTAATCTCCAAAATCTACAAGCAACTCAGACACCTCAACACCGAAAAAACAAAGAACCCAATCAAAAAATGGGGAAAGACCTATACAGACATCTCTCCAAAGAGGACATACAGATGGCCAAAAAACACATGAAAAGATGCCCAACCTCACTTATTATTAGAGAAATGCAAATCAAAACTACAATGAGATATCACCTCACACCAGTCAGAATGCCACCTTTAAAAAATCTGCAGATAACAACTGCTGCAGAGGGTGCGGAGATAAAGGAACATTCCTGCATTTTTGGTGGGAATGTACATTAATACAACCACTATGGAAGACAGTATGGAGATTCCTCAAAAAGCTAAAAATAGAGCACCATATGATCCAGCAATCTCATTATTAGGCATATATCCTGATGAAATCAAAATTGAAAGAGACACCTGTACCCCAATGTTCATTGCAGCTGTCTACACAATAGCTAGAACATGAAAGCAACCTAGATGTCCATTGACAAATTAATGGATAAATAAGCACTGGTTTTCAATGGAACTTTCCAGATATCAATCTACAGACACCATCAGATTTACAACTCCCAAAAAGTCCATATGGAAACACAAATGACACCAGATAGCCGAAAAGTAATCCTTAGAAAGAAGAATGGAGCTGGAGGAATCAGCCTTCCTAACTTCAGACTCTACTACAGAGCAACAGTCATCAAGACAGTATGATACTGGCACAAAACAGGAATATAGACCAATGGAACAAGATAGAGAACCCACAGATAAACTCGTGCACCTATGGATACCTTATTTTTGACAAAGGAGGTGAACATATAAAATGGGACAAAGACAGCCTCTTCAACAAATGGTGCTGGGAATATTAGACAGCTACATGCAAAAAAATGAAGTTGGAACATTCCCTGACACCATACACAAAGATCAACTCAAAATGGATTAAAGACCTAAATGGAAGACCAGAAACTATAAAACTCTTAGAGGAGAATATAGGCAAAACCCTCAAGGACATCAATCAAAGCAAGATCTTCTCTGACCCACCTACTAGAATAGCAGAACTAAAAACAAAAATAAACATGTGAGACCTAATGAAACTTAAAAGCTTTTGCATAGCAAAAGAAACTACAAACAATGTAAACAAACAAGCCACAGAATGAGAGAGAATCATAACAAATGAAATAACAAGGAATTAATCTCCAAAATCTACAAGCAACTCAGACACCTCAACACCGAAAAAACAAAGAACCCAATCAAAAAATGGGGAAAGACCTATACAGACATCTCTCCAAAGAGGACATACAGATGGCCAAAAAACACATGAAAAGATGCCCAACCTCACTTATTATTAGAGAAATGCAAATCAAAACTACAATGAGATATCACCTCACACCAGTCAGAATGCCACCTTTAAAAAATCTGCAGATAACAACTGCTGCAGAGGGTGCGGAGATAAAGGAACATTCCTGCATTTTTGGTGGGAATGTACATTAATACAACCACTATGGAAGACAGTATGGAGATTCCTCAAAAAGCTAAAAATAGAGCACCATATGATCCAGCAATCTCATTATTAGGCATATATCCTGATGAAATCAAAATTGAAAGAGACACCTGTACCCCAATGTTCATTGCAGCTGTCTACACAATAGCTAGAACATGAAAGCAACCTAGATGTCCATTGACAAATTAATGGATAAATAAGCACTGGTACATATATACAATGGAATACTTTTCGGCCGTAAAAAGAAATGCAGAAGAATCAGTACTAATGATGTGGATTTATCTAGAACCTATTATACAAAGTGAAGTAAGTCGTAAAGAAAAGGACAAATACAGTATACTAACGCATATATATATGGAATCTAGTAAGATGGTACCGATAAATGCACACGCCAAGCAGCAATGGAGAAACAGACTTAGAGAGCAGACCTATGGTCATTCATGGGAGGGAAGATCAGACGAGAGGTATGGAAAAAGCAGGAAACCTACGCTATCATATGTAATAGAAATAACCACTGTGATTAAGCTGTAAGACTAAAGGAACCTACATGGGGACTAAGCATCAACCTGGGGGGGTGGAAAGGGGGAAAAGGGAGGGAGGGCTCAGGGGAGAAGGGTCAGGGATACAGCTATGACTGTTGGAGATTATGTATACTTGTAAACAAGAAAACTCTGTAAAAACGTATAACAATAACTTCGCTGTACACTTGAAGCTAATGCAACATTGTAAAACAAATATACCCCAATAAAATTTTTTTTAAAAAAGGTTAAACATGAAAACAAACACCTTGCTATTTACTATCCCAATCTCTACATAAAATAAAACTCATGATACAAAAGAAATTCAATGTATTGAGTCAAATCTTTCCTGGTTCAGCATTTTCCCTATTAACACGTGGGATGTATAAGGCAGAATGTGTTCTTGAGCATTCTGGTGTTTAAAGCCTGTCTGACTGTCCTGCTTAACAGGGGAAAGTGGGTTCAGATCCAAGTTCCACATCTAAGCAGATGTGTGACACTATGAAAGTTATTTCTCCCTCCCGTAACCTCAGCGTTTTCCATCTGTGAAATGGGGACAGTGGTTCAGGTATTATTTTGAGGATTTAATCAGAAATGAGATACAAAGCACCTAGACTTAACAGTTACTCAGTTAAAGCACATTACTATTTGGCCTTTATTTCAATTCTGGTCATTCACTAAATGTAAACACCATGAAAAACAGAGACTTCACTTCATTCACTGATACACCAGTATGGAGAACAAACGGTACTGGGCACATATGAATAGTTCAGAAACTGGCCAAGTGTTCGAAATAATTTGAGAAAATTGACAGCAGCAGCTTTGTAGTGAAGACTTGATGGAATATTAAAAGCATTCTTTATTCAACAAGTAGCACCACTTTGGGCAAGTAATTTTTCCTGGTGATGTAAGGAAGAGAAAGATGAATGAGTCAAATTGTACTCTAGAAAGGTTTGGAATTCACTGGAACTTGATTAAGAACCCTTGTTTTAGAACCATATATTTGAATGGATATAGTATTTTCTTTCATCTTTATTTTATATTGCAGTATAGTTGATTTACAATGATGTATCAGTTTCAAGTGTATCACAAAGTGATACACACACACACACACACACTAGTAGCTGAGACAGTACAGAATCCATCTGCAATGCAGGAGACCCAGGTTCGATCCCTGGATCGGGAAGATCCCCGGGAGAAGGCCATAGCAACCCACTCCAGTACTTTTGCCTGGAGAATCCTATGGACAGAGGAGCCTGGAGGGCTACAGTCCATAGGGTTGCACAGAGTTAGACATGACTAAAGTGACTTAGCACATATACATATATCTATTCTAAAGAATCTAATACCAGATTCTCTTCCATGTAGGTTATAACAGAGTATTCAGTAGAGTTCCCTGTGCTATACAGTAGGTCCTAGTTGGATGTCTATTTTATATATAATAATGTGTATATTTAGATTTCAAACTCCTAAATACATGTTTTTATTCCTGTTTATTCCATGTTTTTACTCCTGCTGCTCATTTCAGCAGGAGTTGGAAGAAAGTTTATGAAGTTTAATGGAAACCCTCTTAAAGCCTTCATTCATCTCCTCTCTGGGTTCATCCACGTAAGATTCAATTGTATTGCTGACTGGCACAAAAATATCTGTGGTTCCGAAAAAGGTCACCAAAGACTGGCATTTAATTCTGTCCATTCTCAGAGTTCATGATGTGAATTTCGAAAATAGGTATGATTTCTGGACTTAGATGCTCTTAGCCTGATAGCTTGCTCGCTCTCTCTCTTTTTTAAAGGAGTTCAAGATGCCCGTTCCAATTCTGGCTATGATCTGCCAGGATCTCTTACCCAAAGCAGATACTAACATCTGTTGTTCTCACCAGGGATGCTTTACACTGTACAAGTCATATTAGTTGTCAAGATTGGACAAGTGGCTCACCATGTTTATCTTTCTACTAGCTTCCAAAGTTATGTGGCTGATATTAAAATGTCAATTCTTTGACCTTTAGATGCACCGAGAAGCCTCAGAGGATATTCCCAGAAATTTGAAAGAAAGCTGTGAAAACTTGGTACTGGAAAGTAACATTATTTGCAGTTGAACGGCTTTTGGAATTAGTCTGGTACTGTTTTAAAAAGCGTTCTGGAGCACTTTAAAAGCATTCTGGAGCGCTTTTAAAGCGTTCTTGGAGCTTTAGTTGAGCAAATTTAGAGCACAATGCAAGGTAAAGTAATTATTCCTTAGAATTCCTGAATATTTAGTGATAGGAAGTTTGAAAATAAATTCTTTTCCTTGGGATTATGTATTTTTGGACTCCTTAGCCTACTCTTGGGAAAAGACCCTGATGCTGGGAAAGGTTGAGGGCAGGAGGAAAAGGGGTCGACAGGAGGAGGTGGTGGGATGCCATCTTTGATTCAATGAACGTGAGTTTCAGCTAACTCTGGGAGATAGTGAAGGACAGAGACGCCTGACTTGCTGCAGTCCATGGGGTCACAAAGGGTCACACAGACTCAGTGACTGAACAACACAGATATATGTACCTGGGGACATGCCCTTAGAAATGCCATTGGGGTCTGCTGCAGAGAACCCATTTTCTCAAGAATAACCAGGACTCTGGACAGTATTCTTCTAGGAACTTCTTGATGAATAGGTAAACATTTCTACATCCCTCAAACTTGAACTAATTAAAATGAACATGGTTGTGGCTGGGTAAAAGGCAAATGCAATTTTAAATAGTGATTAGCAAAATTTATATTCTAGGGTAAAAAATGAATATGGGCAAGGAAATGAGGCTTATCAAGTCTTTCCACTTGCTTCACAAATCTTCTATGAATTAATAATCACTGACATTTTTATGAAACAATGTCATTCTGAGCACCAGTCTCTGCTTTCCATATTATGACCACCTTTATAAAGGCTTACCTCAAAATGAGAGGAATTAAAAAGAAGTCTTCACAGTACTCTTCAAACAATTACTGAGAAAGCAGCAGAGGGAAATAAAGACCTAGCTTACTCTGCCCTGAAGAAGTCTGGCAACTGACATAAAACTAATATGAATCCATTGAGAAGAGAATATAAATGCCACGTAATTCCAGAGAGCCCAAACTAGATGAATGATCAGGGAAGACTCCAAACTGGAGAAACAGGCTCTGTGACAATCATTACCTTTTAAAAGTCTCTTATTAGATTAAGGTAGCATAATTCCAAGTTTTCTACATTCACTCAGGCCCAATTTAATTAAAAAAAAAAAACATGAAAATAATGTAAAACAAATTTGTCTATTAGTATAAAGGCAATCTGAAGCAAAGGTACATTTCTGGTACATTATGTTTTGTAAGAAAGAATGATAAACTTAATTTGAAGTTTGAAACTCTTTAGCAATCAAGGGCAACTTTTCTGTAGTTAGAGATTCTTTAGTAATCACAATTTCTAAGTTTATCTAACCTACTTAGAGAGTCTTTCAGCACATCAATGGTAAAACAAATTCTTGAGACTAAAAACCTAGGGTCTTCCAATGACTTCTTTGCTCCACATACACCTATGAGAAGTTCCGTTGTGTACACTCGGTACCAAAAAGAGGAACTTGAGCACCAAAGCAAGTAAAGCAATTGCCTGCTGATAATGGGCTTATGCAAATAGGCTTCCTAGGTGGTAAAGTGGTAAAGAATCTGCCTGCAGTGCAGGAGACCCAAGAGATGCAGGTTTGGTCCCTGGGTTGGGAAGATCCCCTGAAGGAGAGCATGGCAGCAGTATTCTTGACTGGAGAATTCCATGGACAGAGGAATCTGGCGAGCTACAGTTCAAGGGATCACAAAGAACATGGTTGTGGCTGGGTAAAAGGCAAATGCAATTTTAAATAGTGATTAGCAAAATTTATATTCTAGGGTAAAAAATGAATATGGGCAAGGAAATGAGGCTTATCAAGTCTTTCCACTTGCTTCACAAATCTTCTATGAATTAATAATCACTGACATTTTTATGAAACAATGTCATTCTGAGCACCAGTCTCTGCTTTCCATATTATGACCACCTTTATAAAGGCTTACCTCAAAATGAGAGGAATTAAAAAGAAGTCTTCACAGTACTCTTCAAACAATTACTGAGAAAGCAGCAGAGGGAAATAAAGACCTAGCTTACTCTGCCCTGAAGAAGTCTGGCAACTGACATAAAACTAATATGAATCCATTGAGAAGAGAATATAAATGCCACGTAATTCCAGAGAGCCCAAACTAGATGAATGATCAGGGAAGACTCCAAACTGGAGAAACAGGCTCTGTGACAATCATTACCTTTTAAAAGTCTCTTATTAGATTAAGGTAGCATAATTCCAAGTTTTCTACATTCACTCAGGCCCAATTTAATTAAAAAAAAAAAACATGAAAATAATGTAAAACAAATTTGTCTATTAGTATAAAGGCAATCTGAAGCAAAGGTACATTTCTGGTACATTATGTTTTGTAAGAAAGAATGATAAACTTAATTTGAAGTTTGAAACTCTTTAGCAATCAAGGGCAACTTTTCTGTAGTTAGAGATTCTTTAGTAATCACAATTTCTAAGTTTATCTAACCTACTTAGAGAGTCTTTCAGCACATCAATGGTAAAACAAATTCTTGAGACTAAAAACCTAGGGTCTTCCAATGACTTCTTTGCTCCATATACACCTATGAGAAGTTCCGTTGTGTACACTCGGTACCAAAAAGAGGAACTTGAGCACCAAAGCAAGTAAAGCAATTGCCTGCTGATAATGGGCTTATGCAAATAGGCTTCCTAGGTGGTAAAGTGGTAAAGAATCTGCCTGCAGTGCAGGAGACCCAAGAGATGCAGGTTTGGTCCCTGGGTTGGGAAGATCCCCTGAAGGAGAGCATGGCAGCAGTATTCTTGACTGGAGAATTCCATGGACAGAGGAATCTGGCGAGCTACAGTTCAAGGGATCACAAAGAGTCAGACAGGGCTGAGTGACTAACCACTTTACTGAGGTATTGTGGCTAAAAGTCTCTTTTATTTGCTTGCATATATGCTAGGCATACAAACAAGATGTCATTTTCAGGCAAACAGGGAAATTTAAAAGACATTGCAGATCGTATAAATTAAGGCAAATTACCTGTTAATTATTTTCCCCAACACACACAGTGCTAAGAGCTTTACATTATACATGAATTGGGCACTCAATAAAAATGTGTGGAGAGGATGAAAAAGTGAATCTCAGGGACTGTCCAGAACAGTGATGGATTTGAAATAGACTGAAATGGGGGGAATCAAAGGGAATAAATAGGCAATGGTAGCTATGATGTGAAAGGAGCACTGTGGCAGGGGAAGGATGTGCATGCTCAGTCACTAAGTAGTGTCCATTTCTTTGGGACACTATGCACTGTAGCCCACCAGGCTCCTCTATCCATGGTATTTTCCAGGCAAGAATACTGGAATGGGTTGCCATCTCCTCCTCCAGGGGATCTTTCTGACCCAGGGATCAAATCTGCATCTCCTGTGTCTCCTGCGTTGGCAGGAGGATTCTTTACCATTGTGCAATGTGGAAGCCCCCCATAAAGCAAAACTATTTACCTCAAAGCTGGTGTTGGGGTATAGATGTTACTATAGATGCTAGGAGAAAATTTTTGAAATAATGATGTGGCCAAGTATTCTCCATGCCTAATTCAATGCCTGACATACCCTAAACTCTCAACTCATTTCAAGTCTCTAATAGTTAAAGCATAAGATGCATATAAATATTTGCTCTATAATGAATTTCTCTTTAGTAGGCTGCAACACTGCCACATTGGTCCTAATCACATTTTCAAATTCATAGCACTGAAGAATTGATGCTTTCAAATCTTCAGAGTCCCTCAGACTGCAAGGAATTTTAACCAGTCACTCCTAAAGAAATCAACCCTGAATATTCACTGGAAGGACTGATGCTGAAGCTCCAATATGATGGCCACCTGATGTAGAGAGCCAACTCATTGGAAAAGACCATAAAGGCAGGAGAAGAAGGAGATGACGATGAAATGGTTGGATGGCATCATCAACTCAGTGGTGACTTTGAGCAAGCTCCAGGAGATGGTGAAAGACAGGGAAGCCTGGGGTTGCAAAGAGTTGGACATGACTGAGTCACTGAACAGTAACAGGAAGAAGGAAGCCCATGCCTGACCCTTCAGCCATGCATGGTGAAACCTTTGAGAAGTTCTGGGGTAGTAGGCTGGCCTGCACACTGGAGGATCTCTTCAATCACCATTTCCTCAGAAATTCATTTGAAAGTAGTATCTGCTTCAAGGGACCTTACCTTATTGAATCATTAAGTGAGATTGTAGCTGACCATTATTGAAAAATTACTCCATGTCAGCCATGTGTCTACACATCCTTCACACAGAACCTCAGGCTCTGAGTCCCTTTATTGAAAGGCACTGTGCACGGAGTTCATGCTTCACTAAGTAGTGTCCATTTCTATGGGACACTATGCACTGTAGCCCACCAGGCTCCTCTATCCATGGTATTTTCCAGGCAAGAATACTGGAATGGGTTGCCATCTCCTCCTCCAGGGGATCTTTCTGACCCAGGGATCAAATCTGCATCTCCTGTGTCTCCTGCGTTGGCAGGAGGATTCTTTACCATTGTGCAATGTGGAAGCCCCCCATAAAGCAAAACTATTTACCTCAAAGCTGGTGTTGGGGTATAGATGTTACTATAGATGCTAGGAGAAAATTTTTGAAATAATGATGTGGCCAAGTATTCTCCATGCCTAATTCAATGCCTGACATACCCTAAACTCTCAACTCATTTCAAGTCTCTAATAGTTAAAGCATAAGATGCATATAAATATTTGCTCTATAATGAATTTCTCTTTAGTAGGCTGCAACACTGCCACATTGGTCCTAATCACATTTTCAAATTCATAGCACTGAAGAATTGATGCTTTCAAATCTTCAGAGTCCCTCAGACTGCAAGGAATTTTAACCAGTCACTCCTAAAGAAATCAACCCTGAATATTCACTGGAAGGACTGATGCTGAAGCTCCAATATGATGGCCACCTGATGTAGAGAGCCAACTCATTGGAAAAGACCATAAAGGCAGGAGAAGAAGGAGATGACGATGAAATGGTTGGATGGCATCATCAACTCAGTGGTGACTTTGAGCAAGCTCCAGGAGATGGTGAAAGACAGGGAAGCCTGGGGTTGCAAAGAGTTGGACATGACTGAGTCACTGAACAGTAACAGGAAGAAGGAAGCCCATGCCTGACCCTTCAGCCATGCATGGTGAAACCTTTGAGAAGTTCTGGGGTAGTAGGCTGGCCTGCACACTGGAGGATCTCTTCAATCACCATTTCCTCAGAAATTCATTTGAAAGTAGTATCTGCTTCAAGGGACCTTACCTTATTGAATCATTAAGTGAGATTGTAGCTGACCATTATTGAAAAATTACTCCATGTCAGCCATGTGTCTACACATCCTTCACACAGAACCTCAGGCTCTGTGTTAGTCCTTGCAACCAGGATGAACAGGTTCCCCAGACCCCCCAGGTGATCCACATGCACACTGAAGTTTGAGAAACACTAAATTAGTTCACTTATTTCTTCTAACAGCCCTGTGAGGTGGAGAGGTTGTTGTTGTTTAGTTGCTAAGTCATGTTCGACTCTTTGGGGACCCCATGGACTGTAGCCCATCAGGCCCCTCTGTCCATGGGATTTTTCAGGAGAGAATACTGGAGTGGGTAGCCATTTCCTTCTTCAGAGGATCTTCCTGATTTAGGGAATCTTCCTGACTCAGGGACTGAACCCAAGTCTCCTGCTTAGCAGGATTCTTTACCACTGAGCCACCAGGGAAGCTCAGAAAGGTAGTTACCTTTGCTTTAAAGAAGATGAAACAGAGACATTGAGACGTTGCATTCCATATACTAGGACATATGCCCCGCAGGATCAGGACCAAGATTCAGACCTAGCAAGGCTGGCATAGTACTGAAAAATCTAACCCACAGTACTGTTTTTCTTTATGATAGCACCACCAACAGCAGAGATCCAAAATCTCTAACAAAGTACAATAAAGGCACAATTAGATCTTTGAACACTGGGGACATGAAAATGAAACTAATGCTTTCCACCAAGTAGCAGAAAGGACATAGGCTTTGGAACCAGACATATTTGAATTTTGCCCCTTATTACCTGCCTGACCTTGTACGACGTTTATTCTATTAATTTCCTCATCTGTCAAACTAGCTTTTAATTTGCCAGACTGTTTTAAGAACTGAAGATAATGTACTTCATTTACCTTGAAAGGTATCTGAAACCTGTGGTCATTTTAATGAGAGGGATCTGCAATTTTATGTTTGTTGTATGTAGCTTGAAACATTTACTGGAATATCTTTCAGAATAGTTATAACTCCCTGAGAAAATATCCAAACAAAACCTATATTTTTGCCACCATTTTCAATGAAAGGAAAAACTACTTTTAACACTTTCAGCAGCTTCGATAATTACAAAGATGTTAACTTAATTGTTTTGAAGGACAGGTTGGGTACAAAAGTGAACTAGTCATTTTGCAGGAGTTGGTCAAATCCAGCAAAGAGCCAAAAGTTTCTATTGAATTCTTAGAGAAAGCACTGAACACCAGTCAAGAACCATAAGAAGTTAAGTTTCAAGAAGGATGGGATCCTCAGGTTTTACCTTCTCTTCCTAGAAACCCCTAAACGAGGATGACTTCCAGGAATAATACTGCAGCCAGGTCTAGAATCACTCTGGGCCATCACCAGTATTAATTTCCTATCTGAATGACAAGGAGGAAAAGACATGGGCCACTTAAATGGAATTTTAAAAGCAGAAAACAGAGGAAATTTGTCTTCCCTTTCCTTCTGGCCCCTGATTTCTTCAGAAAAGATGATGTTAAATGTAGCCACTGAACTTTGAATTTTCAAATTTTGCTTATAACCTATTCCTTTATTTGCTTATGGTGGTTAAAATTGAAACCGTAATGGAGGGTCCAAGCTCAGAGCATAAAGCCACCTCTTCTCTGTCCTATGTGGAGATGCATTGCCTCACTGGGACTAGAGGGAGAAAAACAAGCTTAAAGTGCCTAAGGGAAGGAATTTTCAGCCCTTAATTCAGTTGTCAAAGCCCAGGCAGAATGTTAAGGTAATTGGCCCAATCTAAAGCATATAATCTATTTTTCTTTGTCTCCCAACTGTTTCCCAGTACCATTAGGTTCTTACGTCAAGCTTTTCTCAGAAATAAAGCAATTATATTAATGATGTCAATCACTGCTGCTAAAATGATCAATAAAAACAATGTTAACCTTACTAATTAATTGCTAGTCATCACCTAACTAACTTGAAGAAACTATTAGTTGCACCAAACTGAATAAGGAAATGCTCTAAGTGATGTCTAGAATGTGCTATTTGCAAAACAAAAGATTTCAGTTCTGCTCTGAAATAGAATCTTTCTGGTCTAAGTGAAAAACAGTAGCTTTTTTTATTTGGTTCTTGATGAGAGTATGTTTTTAAGGCAATTATCACTCAAGGCTGCTGACAGTAAATAAAGCTGGAATGTTCATTGGAGATGTGCTATTTGTGAAGAAGTTATCTGAATAATTTTGTTCTGATGGAGTCAGGCAAAAGCAATCTCTTCTTAGGCCCCAGCAAGGTTGCACAGTCACCTGGGTCATCTGATTTAGAGGGTTCTGGTTTAACAATAGCCCAAGGCACTTCTTAACTTGAAATTTTCAGGAAACAAAGGAATCATTGAAATACTCCTTTGGGCTTCCCAAGTAGCTCAGTGGTAAAGAATCCCCTTGTGAATGCAGAACCCATAAGAGACTTAGGTCTAATCACTGGTGGGGAAGATCCCTTGGGGGCAAGAAACGGCAACCCACCCCAGTATTCTTGCCTGGAAAATTTTGGCTTTTCAGTATCTACAATGCAGCAGGTCTGATTTATTTATTTTGGGGGCGGGTTGGGGAGGGAGGGAGGAGGGCGGGCCACTTCTATTGGTCTTTCATTTCTCTGTTTTCATCCATCTTTTTTCTCTGGCCCATGCGCAGCGGCCTCTGTTGTCGCAGAGCACCGGCTCTGGGTGCATGAGCTCCAAAGCTCCAGCTTGGTAATTGGACACATGCATCCACCTGCTCCGTGGCACATGGGATCTTCCCAGGCCAGGGATCGAACTGGCGCCCCTTGCACTGCAGGGCGGTGTCCTCACCCACTGGACCACCAGGGAAGCCCCTGAATTATTTTTATTTTGTTTTGTTTTCATTTAATGTTTCTGAAACAAAAGTCAATTCTTTGTCCAATGATACTGTACAACAATTGGGATTTGATGAAGGCCAAAGGATCTGGTCCTTGTGATTTGTAAATATATATTTTTTAATTGAAGTGAAGTATAAGGTAAAGGGTCTACCTGTAATGCAGGAGATTCAGGTTTGATCTCTGGGTCAGGAAGATTCCCCTGGAGAAGGAAATGGCTCTCCACTCATGTTCTTGCATGGACAGAGGAGCCTGGTAGGCGATAGTCCATGAGGTTGCAAAGATTCAGACACAACTGAGCAACTAAGCACACACAGAGACGTAGTTCAGTTACAATGTTGTGTTAATTTCTGCTGTACAGTGAAGTGATTCAGTCATATGTACATATAAATTCTGTAAGTATTCTTATACTGTATTTATGATTTCTGTTTTTATATCAGGGTAATGGAGGAGCTCCAAAGTGACAAGTGGCTGCTGAATTTTAATCCTCTTGAGAGGGAAGCAGAATCAAAATGTGGTGTTAAATCAGGTAAAAGATGAATTTCCCAAATGCCTTTTAAATAGTCTCTGTATGATGACAGTGATATTATTGTCAGTGAAAAAATCATTGAAATACTCCTTTGGGTCCATGGTGAAAGAACCCTTGTGAATGCAGAACCCATAAGAGACTTAGGTCTAATCACTGGTGGGGAAGATCCCTTGGGGGCAAGAAACGGCAACCCACCCCAGTATTCTTGCCTGGAAAATTTTGGCTTTTCAGTATCTACAATGCAGCAGGTCTGATTTATTTATCTTGGGGGCGGGTTGGGGAGGGAGGGAGGAGGGCGGGCCACTTCTATTGGTCTTTCATTTCTCTGTTTTCATCCATCTTTTTTCTCTGGCCCATGCGCAGCGGCCTCTGTTGTCGCAGAGCACCGGCTCTGGGTGCATGAGCTCCAAAGCTCCAGCTTGGTAATTGGACACATGCATCCACCTGCTCCGTGGCACATGGGATCTTCCCAGGCCAGGGATCGAACTGGCGCCCCTTGCACTGCAGGGCGGTGTCCTCACCCACTGGACCACCAGGGAAGCCCCTGAATTATTTTTATTTTGTTTTGTTTTCATTTAATGTTTCTGAAACAAAAGTCAATTCTTTGTCCAATGATACTGTACAACAATTGGGATTTGATGAAGGCCAAAGGATCTGGTCCTTGTGATTTGTAAATATATATTTTTTAATTGAAGTGAAGTATAAGGTAAAGGGTCTACCTGTAATGCAGGAGATTCAGGTTTGATCTCTGGGTCAGGAAGATTCCCCTGGAGAAGGAAATGGCTCTCCACTCATGTTCTTGCATGGACAGAGGAGCCTGGTAGGCGATAGTCCATGAGGTTGCAAAGATTCAGACACAACTGAGCAACTAAGCACACACAGAGCGTAGTTCAGTTACAATGTTGTGTTAATTTCTGCTGTACAGTGAAGTGATTCAGTCATATGTACATATAAATTCTGTAAGTATTCTTATACTGTATTTATGATTTCTGTTTTTATATCAGGGTAATGGAGGAGCTCCAAAGTGACAAGTGGCTGCTGAATTTTAATCCTCTTGAGAGGGAAGCAGAATCAAAATGTGGTGTTAAATCAGGTAAAAGATGAATTTCCCAAATGCCTTTTAAATAGTCTCTGTATGATGACAGTGATATTATTGTCAGTGATAGAAAAGCAGAGTTTGAATAATTTTCTTTTAACCCACAGATTAAAATGAAAGTACCACATTGATTCTTTTCTCAAATTAAAAATTATGAGGCTTTAAGTAGGCATTAGGGAGTGGACAGAAGACAGTAACATTGACAAGTAAATTGCATTTATATGCTAGTGATGAATGAAACTTCCTGCCTTTTTCATTCCTACACCATGGGCAATGTTGTGACCTGGTCTAGTTTTAGCTGAGGATTCATTTAATACACATATTTGATTGCCTGCTATGTGCAAGGAACTAAACTGAACTACCAAATTGGGACATTTATCTTTCCTTAGGGACCTTACAGTATGAAAGAAAGGCATGGATATGATTTATCATAATCTAGGGCAGAAGGCAGAGATGGTATTAAAAATGCAAAACAACCAGTTGGACATAGCTAAGAGTCAACCAGAATGAACACTGCCCCAAGCATACAGATGCCCGCCGTCAGCAATTGTTCTACCTGCAGAAGTGCATGCAGGGTGAATGTGCCAATGGAGGTGATCAAGTTCTCAGGAGAGGGACAAATTGTAGATCAGAAGATTCCGTTCTGGTTGAGGGTGTCAGGGAGAAATGGGTGGTATTAATGAAAAATTAGATACAGGAAAATGCTTAAAATTTTTAAAAAGCATGAATTCAGAAGAATTCAGGGAATGTTTCAGGACCAATTAAATACTACTTCTTCAGTTTTCTGAGTGGAGAGACATACCAGATGGGGAAAGAGTTTGGTCAGGAACTAGGAGAAAATCTATACAGGCAGAAGACCAAGTCAGCCCCACCCCCAGAAGATGTGGGAGGGTGCAGAGTATGCCGGGTGTCACCTGGTCTTGTCCCTCCAGACTTTTGAGGTAACAGAAGAAACAGAAAACCTGGAAGGAAGATTAAACTGTACCAATTCTGAATATCTAGGCAAGAATAGACAAAATCACTATATTGAAAAAAAAAAAAGAAAAGAAAGAAACAACACTATTAAAAAGTTGCTTCCATGAGGTAGGCTCAGAGCTTAAATCAGAAATCTGACAATTCTGGCAATAAAGAAAATCACATTTGCTGCACCCTTAAGATTTTGATGTGAAATTCATTGCTATGATGCTTTTAAAGCACTTAGGTCTTCCTTAAAGGTGGCAATTATTAGTAGCCTGAAAACCTGTAAGATCTTCAAGTCTAAATGAAATCTTCCATGTGCCAGTTCAACTTTTTTTTCTTTATCTGTTCCACTGGAGACAGAAAACAGATCCTGTTCCATCCTTTAATGTCTTTAATGATTTTTCTTGTTCAGGTTAAATCTCTTCCTCCAGCTGCCTATTTCTCAAAACCTAATACATTTCAGCTCCTCTACATTGGATGATCTTCAAATTTAACTCTGGAAGGAAAAGCTGAAAGGATGTCAAGGCAATGTTGCAAAAAATGAGGATGGCATTCCAGAAATATCCTGTACTCACACAGGTATAGTATTTCCAATCCCATTTACCAAAAGAGAAAAACTTTTATAGTTTTAAATAATACGTGTTATTTATTTTGTTTTACAAACATAGCTGACCCTCATTTTGGCCTTTAGACCTCAGAGTCAGTCCTAAGCCTTCTTATATTTATGAGGTTTCCATATGATTTTCTATTGCCTCTGTGATGTAAGGCTTTCTTTATGCCTTCTAGTCTTACTTGGTACTTGCTTGAAAGTGGAAGTGTTAGTTGCTCAGCAGTATCCAGCTCTTTGTGAACCCCCCAGGCTTCCCAGTCCAAATGCCAACCTAACTATTTGCTTCCAGTTTGAATGGGTCATTCTGCATTCCAAGCCTCTGAGTCCTTGGTGAATTTGTAGCCGTTTCTTCTTTGGCAGCAGAAGTCTTGCAATTTGGGAAAGTTGTCTGAAAACACAACTCTAATAATCCCACAACATGTAATGGTTTTATTTTTAGTGTCTTCTGACATCATGAAGGAATTCAACCACTCTCACATGATTGCTGGCTGGTAATCTCCAAATAAGCATGAGAAGAGGTGGTCTACCTTTTGCTTGAGGACAGGAAATATTAGTCTGACCTGTTGGCATTTCGATGTGAGATTACTTCCTGAAACTTTGAAGAAACAATGCAGTGCATGTGTACATGCAGTGCATGTCTTAGAGGTGGCAGGCATATGATGTTAATGGAGCAAACCACAGGAACACATCCTCTTTCATTTTCATATAATCTGAGGAACCCTACAATACACACATTTGTCCTTGGAAGCACTAGATGCAAGGGAAAGAATCTATAAGATTGAATTTACTCCTTTGTGAGTGAGCACCTTCAATGGAATTCCCTCATGACACAGTGGTAAAAATAAAATAAAAAGCCTGCCAATGCAGGAGACACAGGTTGGATCCTTGGGTAAGGAAGATCCCTTGGAGAGGGAAATGACAACCCACTCCAGTATTTTTGCCTGGGAAATGTTGTGGTCAGAGGAGCCTGACTGGCTACAGTCCATGGGGTCACAAAGAGTCAGATATGACTTAGCAACTAAACAACAGCAAGCTCGTTCATGCTCCAACTGCAGTTTTGAACCTCACAATACTATCTCTTAAAATCAAGCTAAATGATCACTGCTATTTATCCTTTGGGCTTCCCTGGTGGCTCAGACAATAGAGAATCCACCTGAAACGCAGGAGATCTGGGTTCAATTCCTGGGTCGGGAAAATCCCCTGGAGAAGGGCATGGCAATTTACTCTAGTATTCTTGCCTGGAAAATCCCCATGGACAGAGGAGACTGGTGGGCTGCAGTCCATGGGGTTGCAGAGTCAGACACAACTGAGCGACTAAGCACATTTACTGTTTAAGCAAAAGTGAACACCCATTGTTTTGGATCTGTCATATTTTGTAGCTCACTTTTCTATTTTAAGGATTAAACGACTGGTTCCTGCAAATGAAAATATACCCTGATTCCTGCTAGACAGAAATTCTGCAGGTGGTGACATGGCTGAATGTAAGACTACCGGTTGTTGGGATACTTTGTTAAAAAGGAAAAAAAAAAAAACAGGGTAGAAATAAGAAAACAGAAAGTGACCAGCATTTAATATGTTATGGTCATTGCCTTCATAGCTTTTCTTTCTTTTTTTAAATCCCCCTCAATTTCCAAAGTGAGCTGCTTCTTCATTTAGTTGTTATTAAACAGCACGTGTCTATGCTTGAGCAAGGCCCTGGCTAGTGCACAGTGAAGTGGCATGGGAATCCATCCTGAGGCTGGGTGCATAAACTAGAATAAATACCGTTAGAAAAAGTACTTCACTATGCTTTGCAAAATAAGAATTTTATTGCCTTTTCAACTTTCATTCATTGAGGATGTAAATTCACGTTTAAGATTGAATTTTACTCCTTTTTTTTGAGTGAGCACCTTCAATGGAATTCCCTCATGACACAGTGGTAAAAATAAAATAAAAAGCCTGCCAATGCAGGAGACACAGGTTGGATCCTTGGGTAAGGAAGATCCCTTGGAGAGGGAAATGACAACCCACTCCAGTATTTTTGCCTGGGAAATGTTGTGGTCAGAGGAGCCTGACTGGCTACAGTCCATGGGGTCACAAAGAGTCAGATATGACTTAGCAACTAAACAACAGCAAGCTCGTTCATGCTCCAACTGCAGTTTTGAACCTCACAATACTATCTCTTAAAATCAAGCTAAATGATCACTGCTATTTATCCTTTGGGCTTCCCTGGTGGCTCAGACAATAGAGAATCCACCTGAAACGCAGGAGATCTGGGTTCAATTCCTGGGTCGGGAAAATCCCCTGGAGAAGGGCATGGCAATTTACTCTAGTATTCTTGCCTGGAAAATCCCCATGGACAGAGGAGACTGGTGGGCTGCAGTCCATGGGGTTGCAGAGTCAGACACAACTGAGCGACTAAGCACATTTACTGTTTAAGCAAAAGTGAACACCCATTGTTTTGGATCTGTCATATTTTGTAGCTCACTTTTCTATTTTAAGGATTAAACGACTGGTTCCTGCAAATGAAAATATACCCTGATTCCTGCTAGACAGAAATTCTGCAGGTGGTGACATGGCTGAATGTAAGACTACCGGTTGTTGGGATACTTTGTTAAAAAAGAAAAAAAAAAAAAAAACAGGGTAGAAATAAGAAAACAGAAAGTGACCAGCATTTAATATGTTATGGTCATTGCCTTCATAGCTTTTCTTTCTTTTTTTAAATCCCCCTCAATTTCCAAAGTGAGCTGCTTCTTCATTTAGTTGTTATTAAACAGCACGTGTCTATGCTTGAGCAAGGCCCTGGCTAGTGCACAGTGAAGTGGCATGGGAATCCATCCTGAGGCTGGGTGCATAAACTAGAATAAATACCGTTAGAAAAAGTACTTCACTATGCTTTGCAAAATAAGAATTTTATTGCCTTTTCAACTTTCATTCATTGAGGATGTAAATTCACGTTTAATTTGACCATTTACATTTCATTAACTTCTCCATAATCATGTAGCATATACACCTCAACTATTCCTGGATCATTTCCAAAATATGGCTGAATGTATACCTAAATTCTCTTTTCTTAAAGACTGTCTTCAGGAATTCAAACATGTATTTTGACAAATGAATTATTATGAATGGTTTAAATTACCAGCTTTAGAAATAATTAACTTACTGATTCAATACAATTTTATAGTTTTAAATAACACGTGTTATTTATTTTGTTTTACAAACATAGCGAACAATCACTTAAGGAAATTTGAACAAGAAAGAATGAAGAAATTATTTTTCATGTACTCTCACATTCAGAGATAAACACTGTTAAATTTTTTTCAGTGTTGGTATATATTTATAACCTTTTAATATACCAATATATTTGGAGATTTTTTCCCCCATGCTCCATATTATTTGTTGTTAGTTGCTCAGTCGTGTCTGACTCTTTACGATCCCATGGACTACAGCACACCAGGCTTCCCCGTCTCACCATCTCCCAGAGCCTACTCAAACTCACATCCATGAAAAACTACTGGAAGAACCATAGCTTTGACTATACAGACCTTTGCATCATGAGGGACTGGAATGCCAAAGGAGGAAGTCAAGAGATACCTGTCCTTTGCCTTCTATGTTATTAAATATTTTTAACTAATTTTTTTCATGACAATAGCATTTCATCAAACAAAAGTACCTAATTCTAATTTTTTTCTTACTCATTTAATTAATTTTTGGTTTTTGCTGTTATAATCACATTATTATGCAAATTTATATGTACATACAGTTTTGTGTATATTTGATTACTTTTTAGAAATTAGAACTAGACAGTTCCTGAGGGTTAAATTATAGAATTAAAAATATTAACATTTTAAAACAATATGCATTGTCAAATTACCCTTTATAATTTTCTCTGCCAATTTAGTGTCTTTTAAAGTGACTAAAAGTACTTTAAAAAAAAAAATATTTTTCCAATGGAGGAAGGTTTTAATTTTAAAAAGAGATTAATTTCAGATGCTGTCCTAAGTGATGATGAAATAGCAAACTCTGTAAGATCTATTTCTTTTTTAAAAATTAATAAATTTATTTTAATTGGAAGATGATAACTTTACAATAGTGTGACGGTTTTTGCCATACATCAGCATGAATCGGCCATAGGTATACATGTGTCCCCTCATCTGAATCTCCTTCCCACCTCTGTCTCCACCTTGTCTCTCTAGGTTGTCCCAGAGCATGGGCTTTCTACTGAGCTCGCACTGGTCATCTGTTTTACATATGTATGTTTCAGTGTCCCACTCTCTCCTTCTCCCATGGAATCTAAAAGTCTAATTGCTGTCCCCTTAATGATTTCTACCGATGTGGGTTGAACAGTTGCTCTCTGCAACAACAATCAAAGGTTTTGCTTTGTTCTGTTTTGTTGTTATTTGTCATATTTCAGGGGAAGAATAATTCCTAATACTTCTCATATTCTCAGCTGCTAAGGCCAATAAGGTGTCATAGAACCTCTGATAGCCACAGTTTCTGAAAGGCATGGAGGGGCATGTATGTGTTCAAGAATTTTTCTTCCAAGGTTCTCATTTTTATCAAGTTCTAATTGTCCCTGGATGCTCCCAAAGGCCTCCAGCCCTACAGGACGATCAAAATAAAAGCTCCAGTGACAGATTACAAGGAACTCTGCCTTACACTTTCATCTGCTGTCACACCCTGTCAAGCTTTTGTTAAATTTCTGCCAGAAGAAGGCCCATACAACTTTCATGCATTTTTCTTCTGTTCCTGCTTTGACCATGACATTCTCTTCCCTGGAACATCCTTTCTCAAACCAGAGTCTCTATAAATCTGGGAAAACTCTTACTCATTAATTTTTGGTTTTTGCTGTTATAATCACATTATTATGCAAATTTATATGTACATACAGTTTTGTGTATATTTGATTACTTTTTAGAAATTAGAACTAGACAGTTCCTGAGGGTTAAATTATAGAATTAAAAATATTAACATTTTAAAACAATATGCATTGTCAAATTACCCTTTATAATTTTCTCTGCCAATTTAGTGTCTTTTAAAGTGACTAAAAGTACTTTAAAAAAAAAAATATTTTTCCAATGGAGGAAGGTTTTAATTTTAAAAAGAGATTAATTTCAGATGCTGTCCTAAGTGATGATGAAATAGCAAACTCTGTAAGATCTATTTCTTTTTTAAAAATTAATAAATTTATTTTAATTGGAAGATGATAACTTTACAATAGTGTGACGGTTTTTGCCATACATCAGCATGAATCGGCCATAGGTATACATGTGTCCCCTCATCTGAATCTCCTTCCCACCTCTGTCTCCACCTTGTCTCTCTAGGTTGTCCCAGAGCATGGGCTTTCTACTGAGCTCGCACTGGTCATCTGTTTTACATATGTATGTTTCAGTGTCCCACTCTCTCCTTCTCCCATGGAATCTAAAAGTCTAATTGCTGTCCCCTTAATGATTTCTACCGATGTGGGTTGAACAGTTGCTCTCTGCAACAACAATCAAAGGTTTTGCTTTGTTCTGTTTTGTTGTTATTTGTCATATTTCAGGGGAAGAATAATTCCTAATACTTCTCATATTCTCAGCTGCTAAGGCCAATAAGGTGTCATAGAACCTCTGATAGCCACAGTTTCTGAAAGGCATGGAGGGGCATGTATGTGTTCAAGAATTTTTCTTCCAAGGTTCTCATTTTTATCAAGTTCTAATTGTCCCTGGATGCTCCCAAAGGCCTCCAGCCCTACAGGACGATCAAAATAAAAGCTCCAGTGACAGATTACAAGGAACTCTGCCTTACACTTTCATCTGCTGTCACACCCTGTCAAGCTTTTGTTAAATTTCTGCCAGAAGAAGGCCCATACAACTTTCATGCATTTTTCTTCTGTTCCTGCTTTGACCATGACATTCTCTTCCCTGGAACATCCTTTCTCAAACCAGAGTCTCTATAAATCTGAAACTTGGGTTAAAACTTGATCACTTTACAGATCTTCTGACTATATGATGCTCATTTTGGTCCCTTCTTTAGAGTCTTTTGTATAAAAAATGTTTGTTTAAGAAACATGATGGCACACAATTGACTTGATTAAATTCTTAGTTAATTGCAAAGCTCCTATTTTTATTATTTTATTTTTTACTTCTCCCTTCATTCTCCAACTCAGTCCTATTCCTCACTTCCTCTTTAGCAACCACTCTCTATTTAATGGAAGTCTTTTGACAGACATATGTGTACCTTTAAAAAAGACTCAGTGCTATTTATATGGATGCAGTTTACATGAATGAGTTGACATTGTATAATGGATTCCATAAGGTTCACTGCTTTTTAAAATCAACATTAGGGGCTTCCCTGGTAGCTCAGTGGTGAAGAGTTCACCTTCCAATGCAGGAGACACGGGCTTGATCCCTGATCCAGGAAGATCCCACATGCTGTGAAGCTGCTAAGCCCGTGAGCCACAACTATTAAGCCTGTGCTCTAGAGCCTCGGAGCCACAGCTATTGAGCCCACGTTCCGCAACTACTGAAGCCCGTGTGCCCTAGAGCTCGAGTTCCACCACAAGAGAAGTCACTGCAACAAGAAGCCTGCTCACCTCAACCAGAGAGTAGCCCCCACTCCCTGCAACTACAGAAGAGCCTGTGGCAGCAGTAAAAACCCAGAATAGCCGAAAATAAATAAATAAATAAAAATTTTAAAAATCAACATTAAGTTATTGAGACCTGCTCATACTGCTATATTTAAATCTGTTTAATTACTTTGACTATTGCTTTATATTCCCTTGATGGCATATACCATGTTATAGTGCTTCCCTGGTGGCTCAGACAGTAAAGAATGCACCTGCAAAGCAGAAGACATGGGTTTGATCCATGGGTCCAGAAGCTCCCCTGGAGAAGGGGTTCTTGCCTGGAGAATCCTACAGACAGAGGAGCCTGGCAGGCTACAGTCCATGGGATTGCAACAGAGTTGGACACAACTGAGAGACTTAACAGTTAAACCATGTTATAATTATTCAACCCCTCTTTAAGGGTTTCCTAAAATGCCTACTTTTACTAGCATTTAAAAATTCTGCAAAATTCCTGGTAGAACCCCTTTTTTTATTAAACATCCTTTCTCAAACCAGAGTCTCTATAAATCTGAAACTTGGGTTAAAACTTGATCACTTTACAGATCTTCTGACTATATGATGCTCATTTTGGTCCCTTCTTTAGAGTCTTTTGTATAAAAAATGTTTGTTTAAGAAACATGATGGCACACAATTGACTTGATTAAATTCTTAGTTAATTGCAAAGCTCCTATTTTTATTATTTTATTTTTTACTTCTCCCTTCATTCTCCAACTCAGTCCTATTCCTCACTTCCTCTTTAGCAACCACTCTCTATTTAATGGAAGTCTTTTGACAGACATATGTGTACCTTTAAAAAAGACTCAGTGCTATTTATATGGATGCAGTTTACATGAATGAGTTGACATTGTATAATGGATTCCATAAGGTTCACTGCTTTTTAAAATCAACATTAGGGGCTTCCCTGGTAGCTCAGTGGTGAAGAGTTCACCTTCCAATGCAGGAGACACGGGCTTGATCCCTGATCCAGGAAGATCCCACATGCTGTGAAGCTGCTAAGCCCGTGAGCCACAACTATTAAGCCTGTGCTCTAGAGCCTCGGAGCCACAGCTATTGAGCCCACGTTCCGCAACTACTGAAGCCCGTGTGCCCTAGAGCTCGAGTTCCACCACAAGAGAAGTCACTGCAACAAGAAGCCTGCTCACCTCAACCAGAGAGTAGCCCCCACTCCCTGCAACTACAGAAGAGCCTGTGGCAGCAGTAAAAACCCAGAATAGCCGAAAATAAATAAATAAATAAAAATTTTAAAAATCAACATTAAGTTATTGAGACCTGCTCATACTGCTATATTTAAATCTGTTTAATTACTTTGACTATTGCTTTATATTCCCTTGATGGCATATACCATGTTATAGTGCTTCCCTGGTGGCTCAGACAGTAAAGAATGCACCTGCAAAGCAGAAGACATGGGTTTGATCCATGGGTCCAGAAGCTCCCCTGGAGAAGGGGTTCTTGCCTGGAGAATCCTACAGACAGAGGAGCCTGGCAGGCTACAGTCCATGGGATTGCAACAGAGTTGGACACAACTGAGAGACTTAACAGTTAAACCATGTTATAATTATTCAACCCCTCTTTAAGGGTTTCCTAAAATGCCTACTTTTACTAGCATTTAAAAATTCTGCAATTAATTTTTTTATATTTATTCCCTGGTAGACATGTGATATTTCCTTCAGTGGTAACAGGACTTCTTTCAAATTACACTTAGTAGTGGTAAACTGGATCTGGATTTTGGAAATATCTTACAATTATTCAAAACAGAGTGATTTATTAAGCTTATGAATATAATTTGCAATCTGATTGGCTCATATGGTTAAAGGGTTTTGCCTTGATAGTTTGCTTTTGCTACTTATTTTCTGTTTCTTTCTATAGAAACAGGATATGAAAGTATTGAAGAATATGGGCTTGCAAGTCAAGATGGTTTAAAGAGATGAGAAAAAAATAAAAAACAATGGTGAATACTAACTTACTAATAGAGTTATTTTGAAGATAGTAAGAGAAAGTAGTTAGTACATGGAATAAGCATTTAATATGTTATTGCTGACATCGTCATAATTATCATTAGCTAGATTATTCCATATTACCTAACAAACTCAAGCCTATGTGAGAAGACTACTCCCTTGGTCTAACTTGTTTGATTATTTTGTTTAAGACTGTTACTGGCAGTCAGACTGACTCATCTTTCCTAATGAGACAATATAGTCAGCCTGGGGAAATAGCATTTTCTGCATATTTTCCTTCTGATCCTCCTTGGATTTTAAATTTTTCTTCATCATACACCTGTCAATCAGGAAACAAAATTATCTACAGACTGTATAATAACTCCGCACATATTTATTCCATATACTTTTGCAGCAAATGAGTAATTACTTCTCTGTTTCCTGGATTTAAGGGTTTATCCTCAGTTCACTGCCCCCAGCAAACCCACAAGCAGGTAAACACAGTAAATACTTCTCTGGCATAGCAATTACTGAGTTCAATTAGTATGTTTTAAATGTGCAACAGATGTAGAAGAATCCTCTTTAAAATTTTGTCAACCTAAAGGAATAAATTACAGCTTATATCCAAAATAAAGCTCACAGACCCTAGCACTAGGGAGCATTTTTAACCTTCTTCAACAAAAAAGAAAACATTAACTCAAATTGAGGCTATTGTGTCAGAATTAGTGACTTAAATAGGCATCTTGTATTACCAAATTATAGGCAACTCTAACTACGCCACTAGTTTCTAGCCACTGGAAATTGAATCCCTTTGCATATTTTCTACAACTTGAAATTTAAACCTTCTCATTCCCTGATCTTTGTTAGCAGGCTTGCAGGGTCAATTTAGAGCTAAAAGACATGCATGTTGGGTTTGGGTAAATGGCTGGATGCTAGACGGAGAGGGAACCTTAACAATGTTTCATAGGAACAATTTTTTCCTATGAAAAATTTCTCCAAATTTTTTGAAGATCAAAAATAGAAGAGAGGAGAGTAGAGAGAAAAGTTTGACAAAACCATGTTTTCATGACATGGTTGGCTAGAAGTAGCATTATAATCTAAGGTGACACTCTCTAAATCCTTCATTCCAATGCTGGCCCTCATGTTCCCATCAGTTCTGTGTGGTAGAAGTTATCTTAGAGATAAGGGTGGCCAAAGAGGACCTAGCCTCTGGATAGATTTCTGGAGGGGGCAGAGGAGAGGTCAGAAGTGTGGGAGGTGAAATTGGAAGTAAGATAGCAACTGAGAAAATAAAAGCGCTCTTCCAGCCTTTTGAGGACCCCAGGTAATGGGGCAAAGTGTATGGGTGATAAGAGGGTTGGGCCATCCTCATTTTACTTAGGAAATAATAACGATAACCATTTACCAACAGAAAAGAAAACTAATGGGAAAGTTATAGATACTGAGGTCACTGCACACTAGAAATAAGGTAGTAGGTTCAGAATGTAATAACTTATCAACAGTATTGGGGTCCCAGTAGTTTTGTGAAGTACTGGCAGTGATACATGATTCATGAATAGTGCCATCAAAGTAAACAGCCTCCATTTCCATCACTGGCCACAGACTTAGGTTGCTCTGTGAAAGAGAATGAAGTGCAGAGCACCCCATGGGGAGAGCTATCCTGAGTTTTCTTTCTGCCAGACAGTAAGATAATACACTTTAACATGCAGGTGATGTTCCAACTTGCAAAAGGTTAGGTCCCTGGGAATTTTCTTTTAGATAGTTGTCCTTATTTTACAGTATGATGTCATATCATTAAGTAAATGAAATCTAGCCCCTACACAGTAATACCTCAAACTACCTCCTTCCTAATACACACATTGGCGTTCTCTTCTTGGTGATTACATCTGTCACAATGCGGTATCATTCTACAAATCCCTTTGCAAAAATTTTGAAATTTAAACCTTCTCATTCCCTGATCTTTGTTAGCAGGCTTGCAGGGTCAATTTAGAGCTAAAAGACATGCATGTTGGGTTTGGGTAAATGGCTGGATGCTAGACGGAGAGGGAACCTTAACAATGTTTCATAGGAACAATTTTTTCCTATGAAAAATTTCTCCAAATTTTTTGAAGATCAAAAATAGAAGAGAGGAGAGTAGAGAGAAAAGTTTGACAAAACCATGTTTTCATGACATGGTTGGCTAGAAGTAGCATTATAATCTAAGGTGACACTCTCTAAATCCTTCATTCCAATGCTGGCCCTCATGTTCCCATCAGTTCTGTGTGGTAGAAGTTATCTTAGAGATAAGGGTGGCCAAAGAGGACCTAGCCTCTGGATAGATTTCTGGAGGGGGCAGAGGAGAGGTCAGAAGTGTGGGAGGTGAAATTGGAAGTAAGATAGCAACTGAGAAAATAAAAGCGCTCTTCCAGCCTTTTGAGGACCCCAGGTAATGGGGCAAAGTGTATGGGTGATAAGAGGGTTGGGCCATCCTCATTTTACTTAGGAAATAATAACGATAACCATTTACCAACAGAAAAGAAAACTAATGGGAAAGTTATAGATACTGAGGTCACTGCACACTAGAAATAAGGTAGTAGGTTCAGAATGTAATAACTTATCAACAGTATTGGGGTCCCAGTAGTTTTGTGAAGTACTGGCAGTGATACATGATTCATGAATAGTGCCATCAAAGTAAACAGCCTCCATTTCCATCACTGGCCACAGACTTAGGTTGCTCTGTGAAAGAGAATGAAGTGCAGAGCACCCCATGGGGAGAGCTATCCTGAGTTTTCTTTCTGCCAGACAGTAAGATAATACACTTTAACATGCAGGTGATGTTCCAACTTGCAAAAGGTTAGGTCCCTGGGAATTTTCTTTTAGATAGTTGTCCTTATTTTACAGTATGATGTCATATCATTAAGTAAATGAAATCTAGCCCCTACACAGTAATACCTCAAACTACCTCCTTCCTAATACACACATTGGCGTTCTCTCTTCTTGGTGATTACATCTGTCCTGGGAATAAGCACCACCATTTATAATGCTGTTTATTTGCTGCAAATCATTCAGCTCCTTAATAAAACTCATCCATATTCAGTTAAGCCTGTATGAGTCACAGTGCACTGTTAGCCAGAATATTAATATTTCAAGATATGATCCAATCTGGAACAGAAGGCATATGAGGACAATTCACCAATTTACTAAGAGTTTCCTCTTTATTCAGTCTGGGTCTGTTCTACTGAGCAGAACTAACTGATGAGTCATGATGTTTTTTTCAGGGATCTGAAATTGCTGAAATCAATTGGTGGTAAACTTTCAAATCTGATTATCTGTATATAAAACCACACTAATTCTGTAATCGGAACCAAATTAGCAGTTTTTGAATGTGTAGTTACTATGTTTAACATATAAGTTAGAACTTTATGATTTGGGCCTTTTTCAAGATCTTTTGTCTCTGGGGAAGAAAGCAGGAAGGAAAAGAAGAAAAAGAAAAGAGGGAGGAAGGCAGGAAAGAGTTGAGATGTCCTCATTCCTTACTAGCCAGGAACCTAGAGTTAAACATCAAGTGTCAAAAAAGGAGCCCCAGGTGTGGAGAAGACTGATGGAGAATAGCTGGTATCAGTTAAATGTGACAAGTTACTTGCCTGCAAAAGTACTGTGGTCTGGACTTCCCTGGTGGCACTGTGGTTAAGAATCTGCCAATGCAGGGGGCATGGGTTTGATCCCTGGTCTGGGAAGATTTCAAATGCCGTGGAGCAAGAGAAACCACTGCAATGAGAAGCCCGTGTTCATTGCAATTAGAGAAAGCCCACGCAAAGCAAAGACGACCCAGCACAGCCAAAGATAAATATAATTATTAAAAAATACAAAAGGAGGGGGCTTCCTTGGTAGCTCAGTGGTAAAGAATCTGCCTGCCAATGCAGAAGAAACAGGTTTGATCCTTCATCAGGGAAGATCCCACATGCTGCAGAGCAACTAAGCCCATGAGCCACAACTAGGGAGCCTGTGCTCTAGAGCCTCGGAGCTGCAACTATTGAGCCCATGTGCCGCAACTACTGAAGCCTGTGTGCCCTAGAGCCCAAGTTCCACAACAAAAAAAGTCATTGCAACAAGTAGCCTGCTCACCTCAACTAGAGAATAGCGCCCCCTCTCTGCAACAAGAGCCTGCAGCAGCAGTGAAAACCCAGAATAGCCAAACCTAAATAAATAAATAAATAAATAAAGTCCGACTCATGGGATCAGAACTCTTAAAAAAATACAAAAGGAGCTGTCATGTGAAAAAAAAAGTATCTCAATTTCTAAGACTCCTGGCACCAGATTCAGAGTGGCAGCTGTGATATGCTCTACCAAAGATGGGCCTCCCTGCTCCTGCATATAAGTTTCTGAACATAAGCCCAGCTGCAATATTGCCAGTTTGATTATTCTTTCCTTGTTTTCTAAGTCATATAGTTACATACATGAACCTGTGTTGAATTTTCCCTCCCTTTCTTTCTTCCTTCCCTTCAATATTAATTGAATTAACCTCTTGAAATATTAACTGAATATTCATTATTGTTGTTCATTCACTCAGTCACATCCAACTCTTTGCAACTTCATGGACTGCAGCATGTCAGGCTCCCCTGCCCTTCACTATCTCCCAGAGGTTGCTCAAATTCATGTCCACTGAGTCGTCGATGCAATCTAACCATCTCATCCTCTGCCACTCCCTTCTCCTTTTGTCTTCCATCTTTCTCAGCATCAGGGTCTTTTCCAATGAGTTGGCTATTGGCATAAGGTGGCAAAGGACTGGAGCTTCAGCTTCACATCAGTCCTTTCAGTGAATATTTAGGATTGATTTCCTTTAGAATTGACTCATTTGATCAACCTGCAGTCCAAGAGACTCTCAAGAGTCTTCTCCAGCATCACAATTCAAAAGCATCAATTCTTTGGTGCTCAGCTTTCTTTACGGTCCAGCTCTCACATCCATACATGACCACTGGAAAAACCACAGCTTTGACTATATGGGCCTTTGTTGGCAAAGTGATGTCTTTTCTTTTTAATATGCTGTCTATAGTATTCCTTATATTTTAGTCAGGTCCCTGACTGCTGCGAACATACAGTCTATGAGGAACAGAAACATGGGAAAAAATAAAGGTTGATGCAATAGTAAAGTGAGTGACTGGGCTGATAGGTTGGTTGTATTTGCTCTTCTCCCCATACTTTAGCCTATGTACAAAGGTTCTTAAGGTACGAATTCAAGCACCTTCAAAACAGCTAATAGTGACTGATAATGATACTGATGCCACACAGAAGTAAAATAAAATAAAATAATGAAGTCGTGTTACCATCACAACTCCTTTTATAGTCACCCTCTTCGATGGTAGAACAGACCAGGGTAAAATTCTCATGGCAAGCATGTATCTATATTACTAACACACCTTTAAAACTAAGAATAAACTGTGTTGGAAATTACATTCTGGCCTTTGAGGGCTAGAATTAAGTATCAATATTTTAGTGTTTATTACAACAACCATGCTATTAATGAAGCAGATACATAACAAATATTTCTGATTTATCAGAAAAACAGGTCATTAAAAGTGCAGCTGTGAAGCTTCAAGGTCTATGTCCAAATCTAAGCAGGAAAAAATGAGAGAACACAATGTTTCAGAACAGTGTGTAATGAAAAATCTGTACAAATGTATTTACATAACCAGGAGAAGCCTCTAGAGAAAGGGAAATTTGCAGATAAATTAATGAAATGGATTCACAGAAAAAAAGGCAGAGTTCTGGGAGGCCCGAAGGTACACTTTACAATGAATAATTCCATCAGAATTATGTGTGCAAATTAGATCAATTAAAGTGGAATCAGTCACATTTACAAATGAATATTCAGGATTGATTTCCTTTAGGATTGATTGGTTTGATCTCCTGCAGTCCAAGGGACTCTCAAGAGTCTTCTCCAACACCACAGTTCAAAAGCATCAATTCTTTGGTGCTCAGCTTTCTTTATAGTCCAACTCTCACATCCATACATGACCACTGGAAAAACCACAGCTTTGACTATATGGGCCTTTGTTGGCAAAGTGATGTCTTTTCTTTTTAATATGCTGTCTATAGTATTCCTTATATTTTAGTCAGGTCCCTGACTGCTGCGAACATACAGTCTATGAGGAACAGAAACATGGGAAAAAATAAAGGTTGATGCAATAGTAAAGTGAGTGACTGGGCTGATAGGTTGGTTGTATTTGCTCTTCTCCCCATACTTTAGCCTATGTACAAAGGTTCTTAAGGTACGAATTCAAGCACCTTCAAAACAGCTAATAGTGACTGATAATGATACTGATGCCACACAGAAGTAAAATAAAATAAAATAATGAAGTCGTGTTACCATCACAACTCCTTTTATAGTCACCCTCTTCGATGGTAGAACAGACCAGGGTAAAATTCTCATGGCAAGCATGTATCTATATTACTAACACACCTTTAAAACTAAGAATAAACTGTGTTGGAAATTACATTCTGGCCTTTGAGGGCTAGAATTAAGTATCAATATTTTAGTGTTTATTACAACAACCATGCTATTAATGAAGCAGATACATAACAAATATTTCTGATTTATCAGAAAAACAGGTCATTAAAAGTGCAGCTGTGAAGCTTCAAGGTCTATGTCCAAATCTAAGCAGGAAAAAATGAGAGAACACAATGTTTCAGAACAGTGTGTAATGAAAAATCTGTACAAATGTATTTACATAACCAGGAGAAGCCTCTAGAGAAAGGGAAATTTGCAGATAAATTAATGAAATGGATTCACAGAAAAAAAGGCAGAGTTCTGGGAGGCCCGAAGGTACACTTTACAATGAATAATTCCATCAGAATTATGTGTGCAAATTAGATCAATTAAAGTGGAAGATGCTCAGTCACATACTGGTCTAAGAGTTAGACACTGTGGGAACAGATGTAAAACCAATTCTACCTAAAATTGTAGAGAATATCCCTGGTGGAAAACAATAATTCCTGAAGGAAAGAATATTACATTTTTTCTGGTCTTTTTTAAGGTCAACACTTTTTTAAAAAAATCATGCATGTTTTTCCTATTTGTGCATATCTACTCTCCTTAAACAACAGAAATACCAGAAAAAAGGCACAAAAGTTTTCTCATGAACTAAAAAAGGCCGAGCAAAAGTTGGTACAAAGTGATGAATGATCCTAATTTTATCAAACTTCAGAGATTTAATCTCCTACTTTGTTAGATTTTTTTCTACACTTTTTCAAGTATTTCTTAACACGTGAACTACAAGAGAGAAATGGGGCCACTGAGCATGCTATTTCCAGATAAAGCCAATGTGAGCTAATCCAGTGCATATTATACACAAGGTGAATTGTTTTGCTCTGTTAACTGTAACTGTTTAAGCCTCTATGGCAGCTAGGCAATTCTTCAAGTTCTAGCTGGGCCCACTTATACATACCTGGTCATCTGCAGGTTGGGTAAGCAATGCTCCTGATCTAGGCAGGGCTCCTTGCAAAATCAAGCATCGCTGCCTAGCAGCTGGGGTGTCTCAGCTCTTCTCCACATGCCCCCTCATTGTCCATTAGCCTAGAATACACTCGTTTCTCATAGTGGAGGCCAGGTTTTGAGAAAGGAGAGCTATAGGAGATCTCTTGAGAATGTAGATTTGGAACTTGTATGCTGTTGCTTCCCCCACATTCTACTGGCCAAACAAATCAGAAGGTAATCTTGTACATAAGTAATGGGGAAATAGACTATGTTTATGGGAAGAATTCCAAAGCCACATCTTAAAGAGTATGGATGTAGGGAGACTGTTACTTAGGCCATAAGTGCAAGCTATCTCTCTTCTAAGGGCTAAGCAACCTGAGGGAAATAGGACTTTATTTTAGGTTAATTATTATAGGATAGCAACATCAAAACTATTGCCCCCCAAAATGGTAGAATCTTGAAGAGAAAGCAAACAAGAGTTAACTTCAGCTCATGGAACCACCTGCTATTCATTCTCCTATCCTGATAACTAATGTGACATTTACCAGTGGCTTTGGGTGTGGTTGGGTTTATGTCATATTTTCAGCACAGTAACAAGTAACACTTGGTGGCTCAGATGGCGAAGAATCTGCCTGAAATGGAGGAGACCCAGGTGCAATCCCTGGGTTGGAAAGATCTCCTGGAGAAGGGAATGCCAACCCACTCCAGTATTCTTGCCTGGAAAATGCCATGGACAGAGGAGCCTGGCAGGGTACAGCCTATGGGGTTGCAAAGAGATAGACACACTTGAGTGACTAAGCACAAACACAAGCAACAGGTAACAGTAGATAAGTTATTAAACACCTGATTTATATCTAGTATTAGGCAGACTATCTACCTAACTTATTTAACCTTTAAAAATGAGTCTATTTATTTTGGGTGGGGGTCGGGTTGGGGAGGGAGGGGAGGGCGGGCCACTTCTATTGGTCTTTCATTTCTCTGTTTTCATCCGTCTTTGTTCTTTGACTCCTGTGGGCCTCCCATTGCAGTGGCGTCTGTCGTTGCAGAGCACTGGCTCTGGGCGCATATGCTCCAGAGCTCCGGCTCGGTGATTGGACACATTGGCCCAGCCGCTCCGCGGCACGTGGGATCTTCCCAGGCCAGGGATAGAACCGGTGCCCCTTGCCCTGCAAGGCGGTGTCCTTACCCACTGGACCACCAGGGGAAGCCCAATGACTCTATGGTGTGCCACTTATCATAGAGGCATAAAACAAGAATTTCTCCCAGAAAACATCACTAGTAATTTACAGGATTTGAATCTAGAGCCCAAATACATGCTTTTTTCTCTCTTAAAAATATGAATGTTTAATTACGTAAGTAGACATTTGCAGCGGACATCCTTATTATTTGCTTCTTCAACATCCTCTCCCTCTTTGGAGAGCAATTTCAAATTTTATTTGGAACTGCATTCTAGTACAGTTTTACTGTACTAGAAATATATTATAAGCATTTAAAATTTTAAATGGTGTGAGAATATTGCATTCTTTGCACTCTCATAAATATTTGGTATCATTAAACTTTTAAACAATCTGATAGATGAATATGTTGTTTGAATTTTTACTTCCCCAAATATTAGTGAAGTTGAATAAATTTTTTTTATCTACACTGACCTTTTGAAGTTTCTGTTCTTTAAAGTGACCATTTATTTTACTGATTCTTACTGCACTGCATGTCCTTTCTTATTGATTGGTACAAATTCTATGTATACTCATTACATTGCAAGTATTTTCTCTCTGAATGTCTTAACTGTTTTTTCTATTAGAGATACAGTTCATCAATGAGAAGTCCTAACTTTTGATACAGCCAAACATAAATTTTTGGTGTCACAAGATCTTCCCCATTTCAAGGACAAAAACTTAATCATTTTTACTTTCTTCTATTATTTTTATTGTGTTGTCTTTTACATTTAGGTGTTTCATCCAACCAGAATTTAATATGATAATTGCTATAAGGAGTAATATAATTAGCTTTTCAAAATAATTTGATAATTGTCTGGAAAGCTTTTATTGAATAATCTATCTTTTCTCCACTGGTAAAAATGCTGCATCTATCATACCTAATTTCCCAACTATGCATGGGCCATTCTCTGTAGCATCAATTTAATTCGTTAATGGATTTGTTCTTTAGCTAATTCCACACAGTTTTAATTACTATACTTTATAATGTGTTTTAATGTCACACAGGGAAAATCTATCTTTTGTTTTTAAATATTGTCTTGGCTACCATTTTGCATTTATTCTTGTACATGACTTTCAGAATTAAATTTTCAACTGCCGTGAAAAATTTTATTGGGATTTGATTTGAAATTGAATTGAAAAAATCACTAGTAATTTACAGGATTTGAATCTAGAGCCCAAATACATGCTTTTCTCTCTTAAAAATATGAATGTTTAATTACGTAAGTAGACATTTGCAGCGGACATCCTTATTATTTGCTTCTTCAACATCCTCTCCTCTTTGGAGAGCAATTTCAAATTTTATTTGGAACTGCATTCTAGTACAGTTTTACTGTACTAGAAATATATTATAAGCATTTAAAATTTTAAATGGTGTGAGAATATTGCATTCTTTGCACTCTCATAAATATTTGTTATCATTAAACTTTTAAATAATCTGATAGATGTATAGATTGTTTAAATTTTTTACTTCCCCAAATATTAGTGAAGTTGAATAAATTTTTTTTATCTACACTGACCTTTTGAAGTTTCTGTTCTTTAAAGTGACCATTTATTTTACTGATTCTTACTGCACTGCATGTCCTTTCTTATTGATTGGTACAAATTCTATGTATACTCATTACATTGCAAGTATTTTCTCTCTGAATGTCTTAACTGTTTTTTCTATTAGAGATACAGTTCATCAATGAGAAGTCCTAACTTTTGATACAGCCAAACATAAATTTTTGGTGTCACAAGATCTTCCCCATTTCAAGGACAAAAACTTAATCATTTTTACTTTCTTCTATTATTTTTATTGTGTTGTCTTTTACATTTAGGTGTTTCATCCAACCAGAATTTAATATGATAATTGCTATAAGGAGTAATATAATTAGCTTTTCAAAATAATTTGATAATTGTCTGGAAAGCTTTTATTGAATAATCTATCTTTTCTCCACTGGTAAAAATGCTGCATCTATCATACCTAATTTCCCAACTATGCATGGGCCATTCTCTGTAGCATCAATTTAATTCGTTAATGGATTTGTTCTTTAGCTAATTCCACACAGTTTTAATTACTATACTTTATAATGTGTTTTAATGTCACACAGGGAAAATCTATCTTTTGTTTTTAAATATTGTCTTGGCTACCATTTTGCATTTATTCTTGTACATGACTTTCAGAATTAAATTTTCAACTGCCGTGAAAAATTTTATTGGGATTTGATTTGAAATTGAATTGATAAATTAATATCATTACAATGGATACTCATGATACTGAGTTTATGAAGCCATAAATATACCTTTCTATGTAGGAAATCATTGTTTTTATGCCCTTCAGTAGCATTCAATATGTTTCCATGGATTTAAAAAAGTTAAATAGTTATATTACCAGCTATTTTGTTGTTTTGTGCCTATGAAAAATGACATCTTTTTCTACACTTTATAATGGGCTATGCAAGTCTCTAGACAAATTATCATCTGTGTATATAAATGAAGAGTATCCTATAGTTTCCTGTAATTTGCTATCACTATTCATAGTATATTTGATTCTAGTGTTTTGTGTGAATCAAAATAAATTAAGTGGCTTTCCACATTTTCTTACACCCTGAAACAGTTTGTATAAGCTAAGAATTCCACATTCCTTGAAGATTTAGTAAACATCACCTGTAAAGGGATTAGGAATTAGTACCTTTTGAATGTTGGGCCTATTTTTATTTGGACTGCATTATATTCAGTGGATAATGGTTTCATTGGGTATTCTTCTTATCTGTGCCAGTTTTTTATAATTTAAATGTTAATAGTAGGCCATGCAATTCATTTCATATATATTGATATAAGTTTGCACATAGGACCCTTACCTTTCAAATCTCTTCTTTCATATAATTAGAATATTAAGAGTTTCCCAGGTTGGCTCAGTGGTAAAGAATTTTTCTGCCCACACAAGAGATGCAAGAGACATAGGTTAAATCCCTGGGTCAGGAAGATCCCCTGGAGTAGGCAATGGCAACCCACTCCAGTATTCTTGACTGGAAAATCCCATGGACAGAGTAGGCAGACTACAGTCCATGGGGTTGAAAAGAGTTGGACACAACGACTAAGCACACAGCACATCTATTACTATTATTACTATTCTCCATCACTTCATGGTAAATAGATGGCAAACAATGCAAACAGTGACAGACTTTATTTTCTTGGGCTCCAAAATCACTGCGGATGGTGACTGCAGTCACGAAATTAAAAGACATTTGCTCCTTGGAAGAAGAGTTATGACAAACCTAGACAGCATAGTAGAAAGCAGAGACATCACCTTGCCAACAAAGCTATAGTTAAATATAGTCAAAGCTCTGGTTTTCCCAGTAGTCACGTATGGATGTGAAAGTGGACCATACAGAAAGATGAGCACCAAGAATCTTTGAACTGTGGTGTTGGAGAAGACTCTTAAGAGATATGTTTCCATTTAAAAAGTTAAATAGTTATATTACCAGCTATTTTGTTGTTTTGTGCCTATGAAAAATGACATCTTTTTCTACACTTTATAATGGGCTATGCAAGTCTCTAGACAAATTATCATCTGTGTATATAAATGAAGAGTATCCTATAGTTTCCTGTAATTTGCTATCACTATTCATAGTATATTTGATTCTAGTGTTTTGTGTGAATCAAAATAAATTAAGTGGCTTTCCACATTTTCTTACACCCTGAAACAGTTTGTATAAGCTAAGAATTCCACATTCCTTGAAGATTTAGTAAACATCACCTGTAAAGGGATTAGGAATTAGTACCTTTTGAATGTTGGGCCTATTTTTATTTGGACTGCATTATATTCAGTGGATAATGGTTTCATTGGGTATTCTTCTTATCTGTGCCAGTTTTTTATAATTTAAATGTTAATAGTAGGCCATGCAATTCATTTCATATATATTGATATAAGTTTGCACATAGGACCCTTACCTTTCAAATCTCTTCTTTCATATAATTAGAATATTAAGAGTTTCCCAGGTTGGCTCAGTGGTAAAGAATTTTTCTGCCCACACAAGAGATGCAAGAGACATAGGTTAAATCCCTGGGTCAGGAAGATCCCCTGGAGTAGGCAATGGCAACCCACTCCAGTATTCTTGACTGGAAAATCCCATGGACAGAGTAGGCAGACTACAGTCCATGGGGTTGAAAAGAGTTGGACACAACGACTAAGCACACAGCACATCTATTACTATTATTACTATTCTCCATCACTTCATGGCAAATAGATGGACAAACAATGGAAACAGTGATAAACTTTTATTTTCTTGGGCTCCAAAATCACTGGGGGTAGTGATATTAAAAGACATTTGCTCCTTGGAAGAATAGTTATGACAAACCTAGACAGCATAGTAGAAAGCAGAGACATCACCTTGCCAACAAAGCTATAGTTAAATATAGTCAAAGCTCTGGTTTTCCCAGTAGTCACGTATGGATGTGAAAGTGGACCATACAGAAAGATGAGCACCAAGAATCTTTGAACTGTGGTGTTGGAGAAGACTCTTAAGAGTCCACTGGACTTCAAGGAAATCAAATCAGCCAATCCTAAAGGAAATCAACCCTGAATATTTTTTGGAAGGACTGATGCTGAAGCTGAAGCTCTAATACTTTGGCCATCTGATGTAAAGAGATGACTCACTGGAAAAGACCCTGATGCTAGGAAAAATAGATGGTGGAAGGAGAAGATGATGACAGAGGATAAGATGGTTGGATGGCATCACCTAGTCAATGGACATGAGTTTGAGCAAGCTTCAGGAAATGGTAAAGGACAGGGAAGCCTAATGTGCTGCAGTCCATAGGGTCACAAAGAGTCAGACCCAACTGTGTGACTGAGCTGATTTCAACTGATTCTTCTAGCAGTTATTCCTAACTTTTAAAAATACATATTTTTATTTGTGCTTTACAGTCAATATCAACATTTCACCAGCACCTATATCTAATATGTAGTTGTATATATGTATATATTAGCTATATTATATTAGCTATATCTGAATATACCTATTTTGCTCTAAAGCTAACAGTTGTCTACTGAGTGCCTACTCCATGCCAGGCCCTTTATTAACCAATCCACGAAATGCCATTACAAAGTGGTCATTCTTATTCCAATTTCACCAAAAAGGAACCTCAGAGACTAAGTGAATTATGCAGGATCACAAAGCTAGAAATGTGGGCAACAGAGGCTTAAAGATAAGTCACAGCTTGTTCTATAGCTCATCGAGCACTGTCCAGAAATCCAGGTTTTAATACACTGTCATCTATCTTCTGTTAAAAATGAATTTAGGCCAAATAATACGATAATAAACTATGAAGGCAAACTTAAACCTTGGTTAATCAATAGAATCAACTTGTAGGCTTTTAAATATATGTAATTGTGTGAATCCTATTCCAAACTCTAAAGTGACAGACTTTATTTTCTTGGGCTCCAAAATCACTGCGGATGGTGACTGCAGTCACGAAATTAAAAGACATTTGCTCCTTGGAAGAAGAGTTATGACAAACCTAGACAGCATAGTAGAAAGCAGAGACATCACCTTGCCAACAAAGCTATAGTTAAATATAGTCAAAGCTCTGGTTTTCCCAGTAGTCACGTATGGATGTGAAAGTGGACCATACAGAAAGATGAGCACCAAGAATCTTTGAACTGTGGTGTTGGAGAAGACTCTTAAGAGTCCACTGGACTTCAAGGAAATCAAATCAGCCAATCCTAAAGGAAATCAACCCTGAATATTTTTTGGAAGGACTGATGCTGAAGCTGAAGCTCTAATACTTTGGCCATCTGATGTAAAGAGATGACTCACTGGAAAAGACCCTGATGCTAGGAAAAATAGATGGTGGAAGGAGAAGATGATGACAGAGGATAAGATGGTTGGATGGCATCACCTAGTCAATGGACATGAGTTTGAGCAAGCTTCAGGAAATGGTAAAGGACAGGGAAGCCTAATGTGCTGCAGTCCATAGGGTCACAAAGAGTCAGACCCAACTGTGTGACTGAGCTGATTTCAACTGATTCTTCTAGCAGTTATTCCTAACTTTTAAAAATACATATTTTTATTTGTGCTTTACAGTCAATATCAACATTTCACCAGCACCTATATCTAATATGTAGTTGTATATATGTATATATTAGCTATATTATATTAGCTATATCTGAATATACCTATTTTGCTCTAAAGCTAACAGTTGTCTACTGAGTGCCTACTCCATGCCAGGCCCTTTATTAACCAATCCACGAAATGCCATTACAAAGTGGTCATTCTTATTCCAATTTCACCAAAAAGGAACCTCAGAGACTAAGTGAATTATGCAGGATCACAAAGCTAGAAATGTGGGCAACAGAGGCTTAAAGATAAGTCACAGCTTGTTCTATAGCTCATTGAGCACTGTCCAGAAATCCAGGTTTTAATACACTGTCATCTATCTTCTGTTAAAAATGAATTTAGGCCAAATAATACGATAATAAACTATGAAGGCAAACTTAAACCTTGGTTAATCAATAGAATCAACTTGTAGGCTTTTAAATATATGTAATTGTGTGAATCCTATTCCAAACTCTACTGAATCAGATTTTCTTGGAATAAGATCAATACAGAGGCTGGGGCCCAAGATAGCAGAGGAATGAGAAGAGGATTTCACCAGCTCCTCAACAGAATCACCAGGAACTAATCAAGAAATGGAACAACCCCTACAAACCAGCCTCTAGACAACAAAAGAAATCCTCAGGTCTACAAGGGGTAAGCTGGGCTCCCTGGAATGAGGGAGGAAAAGACCAGATACACTAAAAGGGGGAATGTAAAGACAAAAGAGTGCTTCTCCATCTCTGAGGGAGGCAGGAGAGAAAGAGAACAGGAAAGAGGCACCCACCCAGTACTGGCCCACACAAGGGAGGCTCAGGAGAACAGCGGAACCCTGAGGAGAGTTAGAAACTCTCATGCCATAAACACCCCACAGACGGAGACCAAGCAGCCTGAGCTTGCCCCGAGCTCCCGTCCCCCAGCTCCCACATCGGACCAGGTGGGGAGAGCGCTGGGAAGTGTGCTGGACAGGAAAGCCGTGCTCAGTGTGAGAATCCCACTGGCAACAGTACTGCGGCTGCTGAGACAGAACGCTAGCGGGGCATGGGAAAAAGAAAAGGGAGATCCCCCGCGGGTTATAGTCCAGCAGCCCAGCCCAAGCCCAGTCCGGGGACATAGAGAGGAGTTCAGTCCCGCTGCCGGGAGTGCCCAGACAGGTGCACCAGGTATCTGGGATGAGCTGCGCACAGCCAAGCCATAGGCAGAGTTGTGGCAGGAAAACCAGGAGGACAGCTGAGACAGAAGGCTACCAGGGTGTATGTGATCAAATCGCAGAATTCTCTGCAGGACAGAGTCCATTGGCCCAAACCATGCCCCACCAGGGAGCGACCCCCCATCCCCCCGCCTCCCCCATCAGGGATAGAGAGTCAACCCGCGCCCAATTGGAGAGCCCCCACCAGCATCAGGTATGAGCTCAGTTCTGCAGCCTGCAGAGCCCTGACTGAATCAAAGAGAAGCTTTCAGGCAGGGACCTGCTGGGAACCCAACAGAAACACACTGTGGAGACACCAGAGCAACCAGTTCTGTAAGGGCCCTGCCTACGAACTTCAAACCTGGCCCTCACTGAAAACTAAAATATAAGCAGCCACCACCCCACCCCCACCCGCCACCCGCCCCAACACCACCACCAGGACAGACCTAGGACCTCTGGGACAGCATCAAGAGCAAACTGGTGAAAGATACACACTCAGGGGCTTCCCTGGTGGTCCAGGGGGTAAGGACACTGCCTTGCAGTGCAGGGGGCGCCAGTTCAATCCCTGGCCTGGGAAGATCCCACGTGCCCACGGAGCAGCTGGACTGATGTGTCCAATTACCGAGCCCGAGCTCTGGAGCGCATAAAGCAGGTGCTTTGCAACAACACAGGCCACCGCAATGGAAGGCCCACATGGGCCAAAGAACAAAGATGGATGAATATAGACAAACGAAAGACTGATAGAAGTAGCCCGCCTGCCCCCGTCCCTCCCCACCCCACCCCCCTCAAATAAATAAGTCAATAAATCTTTTAAAAAAAATGAAAGATACACACTCAGATGAGAAGATAAGAACCAGGGACAGTATATTTTGATTTTTTAAACAACAGCTTCCTCTCTCTACATTCTAACCATAAAATCAGTTTATATCTACTACTATCTTTTCTATAAATATTTCCTTCCTTGCTGTCTCTACTGTTCTCTTCCTGCTATACTAAACTTTATTATATACTAATCTTTGTTATCTAACCCTACATAATCCTTGCAACACGATTCTATTCCTTTTCTATTCCTATCCACTCTCTTCCTTTTCACCCCCAACACAAGTCTTAGTTAAGGACTGCTTTCATTGCAAAATCCCCAGCCTGGATTTTGCTCTAGATCTGTTTTTCCAGGCAGTGTTTTAATTAGCTTAGATCTGAATGGTCAAGTACCACTTTGGATTGCATTATTTGCCAGAACAATTTCCTGTGCTTTATCCCTTTAAGACAGTTCAGATTTGTTTATAGATGTGTATGTATGTACGCTTTTTGATTGTGTTACACAATATCCTGTTTTTCATTGGTATCCTACATGATAGCTCAGTTCTGCAGCCTGCAGAGCCCTGACTGAATCAAAGAGAAGCTTTCAGGCAGGGACCTGCTGGGAACCCAACAGAAACACACTGTGGAGACACCAGAGCAACCAGTTCTGTAAGGGCCCTGCCTACGAACTTCAAACCTGGCCCTCACTGAAAACTAAAATATAAGCAGCCACCACCCCACCCCCACCCGCCACCCGCCCCAACACCACCACCAGGACAGACCTAGGACCTCTGGGACAGCATCAAGAGCAAACTGGTGAAAGATACACACTCAGGGGCTTCCCTGGTGGTCCAGGGGGTAAGGACACTGCCTTGCAGTGCAGGGGGCGCCAGTTCAATCCCTGGCCTGGGAAGATCCCACGTGCCCACGGAGCAGCTGGACTGATGTGTCCAATTACCGAGCCCGAGCTCTGGAGCGCATAAAGCAGGTGCTTTGCAACAACACAGGCCACCGCAATGGAAGGCCCACATGGGCCAAAGAACAAAGATGGATGAATATAGACAAACGAAAGACTGATAGAAGTAGCCCGCCTGCCCCCCTCCCTCCCCACCCACCCCTCAAATAAATAAGTCAATAAATCTTTTAAAAAAAATGAAAGATACACACTCAGATGAGAAGATAAGAACCAGGGACAGTATATTTTGATTTTTTAAACAACAGCTTCCTCTCTCTACATTCTAACCATAAAATCAGTTTATATCTACTACTATCTTTTCTATAAATATTTCCTTCCTTGCTGTCTCTACTGTTCTCTTCCTGCTATACTAAACTTTATTATATACTAATCTTTGTTATCTAACCCTACATAATCCTTGCAACACGATTCTATTCCTTTTCTATTCCTATCCACTCTCTTCCTTTTCACCCCCAACACAAGTCTTAGTTAAGGACTGCTTTCATTGCAAAATCCCCAGCCTGGATTTTGCTCTAGATCTGTTTTTCCAGGCAGTGTTTTAATTAGCTTAGATCTGAATGGTCAAGTACCACTTTGGATTGCATTATTTGCCAGAACAATTTCCTGTGCTTTATCCCTTTAAGACAGTTCAGATTTGTTTATAGATGTGTATGTATGTACGCTTTTTGATTGTGTTACACAATATCTGCATGATTTTATAACTGCCATCTACCAGGGATGCACCTTTTGTCTCTCATATGTTTATATCTGAACTAATACCACTGAACACCATAGCAAATCAGACATATAGCCTACAGTCCCTGGCTAGAGATCAAATCAAGGAGCCTCAGAGTGGAAGCCCTGACTCCAAAACCCTACACTACCAAAGAACACACAACACTAGAGAATATTCACCTGCAAACAATCCAACAACATCTAAGACACAAACCATTGAACATTTCTACAAGCACAGAAACCAAAAGGAAGGGAGAACTCAACCACGAAGCCTGGAAGAAGAACTCAAACAAACACAAAAATTTTAACATAAAAATGAAAAACCAGAGAAACACTGCACAGATGAAGGAACTAATGAGAGACTAACAATTCCAAATGACCAAAGAGGAGATAGACAAACTATCTGAAAGAGAATTCAGAAGAGTGATACTAGCAAGGATCCCAAACTCCAAAAACAGAATATTAGAGGAAATTAGAACCTGAGAAAAGTCATGCAAGAAATGAAAATAAACAGAGACAAGCAATTCAATCGCTGAAATTAAAAATACTATAGGATTCAACAGCAGAGTATCAGAGGCAGAAGAACAGATAATTGAACAGGAAGACAGACTGATGGAAATAACTGCTGAAGAACAGAACAAATCACAAAGAATAAAAAGAACTGAGGATAGCCTCAGAGACCTCTGGGACAATATCAAATGCACCATTAGAATAATGGGGGTCCCAGAAGAAAAAGAGGGAAAGAAAGGCTATGAAAAAAAATTTTGAAGAAATTATAGTTGAAAACTTCCACAGCATGGGAAAGGAAATAGTCAACCAAGTCCAAGAAGCACAAAGAGTTCCATATAGGATAAACCCCAGGAGAAACATGCCAAGGCACATTCTAATCAAGCTAACACAGACTCAACACAAAGACAGGTTACTTAAAGCAGCAAGAGACAAACGACAAGTAACATAGAAGGAAACCCCATATGTTTAACTGCTGATTTTTCAGCAGAATCCCTGCATGCCAGAAGAAAATAGCAGGACACATTTAAATGGCTAAAAGAGAATAACCTACAACCAAGAATTCTCTACCCCACGAGGACCTCATTCAGAATTTATGGAGAAGTCAAAAGCTTCACAGACAAGCAAAAGCTAAAAAACTTTGTTACTGTGAAACCAGCCTTACAACAAGTGTTAAAGGGCCAGATATAACCAATAAATACAAGAGTAGGAAAAGTCCTACAAGACAAGCCCCAAACATCTAAGAAGTTGACAACAGAAACATCGATACCAAAAATTGCTTTGAATATAAGTGGACTAAATGCTCCAAGCAAAAGATACAGACTGGCTGGATGGATACAAAACCAGGACCTATATATATGCTGTTTGCAAGAAACCCACTTCAGACATAAAGATACACATAGACTGAAAATGAGAGGATGGAAAAACATATTCCATGCAAATAGAAATCAACAGAAAGCTGGAGTAGCAATCCTCATGTCAGACAAAATAGGCCTCAACAGAGGGGGCCAAGATGGCAGAGGAATGAGGGCAAGATTTCACCAGCTCCCCAACAGAATCACCGGAACTAATCAAGAAATGAAACACCACGAACAAACCAGCCGCTAGACAACAGAAGAACTCCTTAGGTCTGCAAGGGTGGAAGAGTGAACAGCCAGAACTTTCCCGGAGCTACTGTTCTGAGAACCCTCCCTCTATCCTAACCTCCACCCCAGACCGACGGAGAGTGCGCTAGCAAGTGCCCTAAAAGGGGGCCTGAGTGGAACGTTGGGGGAGAGAAGGCAGCACTCAGTGCGAAAATTCCAAGAATCTGGCCAGATCACCAGCAGAAATTAAGACACTGCGAAGATAAGATACTGGAGCAGGGCCGGGCAGAACACAATTAGGAAGTTCCCTGCAGGGAGCTGCCTAGGGACCTGGATAGAGCAGAACAGGGAGTGCCCACCGTGAAAATCGTGCCGCTTGGCTGGGTGAAAATCGCGACTTTCCACCTGGCACCGGGTAAGTTCAAACACTCCTAGTCGGGGGCTTGCTGAACCGAGAGGGGAAGTCGCCCACGGATTGCTGACCAGGGACTGGGATCCAGCCAATGGGAAAGCTCGTGCCTGCCTTTCGCACTTTGATGCGTAACTGGCAGTGCTCGCGCGCCAGTGGCGGAGGAGCCCGTGCGCTCCCAGAGCTGCAGCTGCAGCGGAGGAAGCCAGGAGAAGGGCAGGTATTGGAGGTTACCGGCAGGTGCGCGGTAGGGCCGGGACGCCCCTCTCCAACAAGGGACTGTGCGAGCAGTGGCACTCCGCCTGACGGACTGGGATCAGCCGCCGCCCCGCCAGCACCTGAGCTCGCAGCAAAACCTTTGTTTTTCTGAAAACAAAAACAGAAACCATAGCAACTGGTGCTGTAAGGGAAAGGCTACATCATCAAGACAACACCATCAAGAGAGATTGGCTTTCACAAGACAGATGAGAGGATAAAAACCAGGGACAGTATTTAGCTTTTTTTGGTTGTTTATTTGTTGTGGACGGTTCTGTTTATTTGTTTGATCGGTCAGGTTTGGGTTTTTTTTTTTTTTTAATCTCTTATTAAGTTTTTCTCCCCTTTTTAATTTTTAATGTCTTTTTAAAAAACTTTTTAATTTTTAATTTTTTTTAAAATTTTAATTCTTGGAAACTTCTAATTTTCTTTTCTCTTTGCCACTGCTTCCCCCATGTTCTAAATGTAAAACTTTCTCCTATCTACCACTATCCTCTAGATAAATATTTCCTGTCTCCACTATTCTCTTCCAGCTGCACTAAACAATACAACACAGTAATCTTGGCAGCGTAGCCCTATAAAATCCTTCCAAGACGAATCTATTCCTTCTCATTACCCATACACTCTCCTCCTCCTCACCCCCAACACATGTCTTAGTTAAAAATTACTTTCAATGAAATAGTCCAAGCCAGGACCCTGCCCCAGATCTGTTTTTCCAGGCACTATTTTAATTAATTCAGCAATTAACAGGCAAATATCATCTTTGATTGCATCATTTGCCAGAAAAATTTCCTATGCTATATCTCTGTAAGCCTGTTCAGTTGTGGTTATTGATGTGTATGTATGTATATCTTATGACTATGTAAGAAAACATCTGCATGCTTTTATGACTGTCACCCATCAGGGATACACCTCTTGTTCCTCAGATGCTAGTATTTGAACTAATATCATGGAACACTATAGCAAATGAGACATAGAGCCTACACCCACTGAACAATCATCAAACCAAGGATCCTTGGAGTGGAAGCCCTGACTCCAAGACCCCACACTATCAAAGAACATACAACACTAGAGATTATTTATCTGTAAACAAGACCTAACACCACCCAAAACACAAACCACTGAACCCTTCTAGAAGGACATAAACCCAAAGGAAAGGAGAATTCAACCAAGAAGCCTGCTGGGAAAAAGAACTCCACACATACAGACACACACAAAGAAACAAAAACTAACCTAATAATGAAACGACAGAGAAACATTGCACAAATGAAGGACCAAGCTAGAGAAACACAGCTCCAAATGACAGAGGAGGAGACAGACAAATTATCTGAAAGAGAATTCAGAAAAGCTATACTAATGAGGATGCAAAACACTGAAAACAGAATATTAGAGGAAATTAGTGCACTGAGAAGAGACATGCAAGAAATGAAAAATAAGCAAATAGAGACCATCAACTCAATTGCTGAACTCAAAAATATTATAGAAGATCTCAACAGTAGAGTATCAGAAGCAGAAGAACGGATAAATGAGCTGGAAGACAGAATGGTGGAAGTAAGTGCTGCAGAACAGAACAAAGCCCAAAGAATTAAAAGAACTGAGGACAGCCTCAGAGACCTATGGGACAATATCAAACGCACCAACATTAGAATTCTAGGAGCTCCAGAAGAAGAAGAGGGAAAGAAAGGCTATGAAACAATTCTTGAAGAGGTTATAGTTGAAAACTTCCCCAGCATGGGAAAGGAAATAGTCAACCAAATCCAAGAAGCACAAAGAGTTCCATACAGGATAAACCCCAAAAGACAATCTCTTCAACAAGTGGTGCTGGGGAAATTGGACAGCTACATGCAAAAAAATGAAATTGGAACATTCCCTGACACCATACACTAAGATCAACTCAAAATGGATTAAAGACCTAACTGTAAGACCAGAAACCTTAAAACTCTTAGAGGAGAATATAGGCAAAACACTCAAGGACAACACTCAAAGCAAGATCTTCTCTGACCCACCTACTAAAATAGCAGAACTGAAAAGAAAAATGAACATATGGGACCTCATGAAACTTAAAAGCTTTTGTACAGCAAAAGAAATTACAAAAAAGCTGAACAGACACCCCACAGAGTGGGAGAAAATCATAGCAAATGAAACAACAGACAAACACTGCACAAATGAAGGACCAAGCTAGAGAAACACAGCTCCAAATGACAGAGGAGGAGACAGACAAATTATCTGAAAGAGAATTCAGAAAAGCTATACTAATGAGGATGCAAAACACTGAAAACAGAATATTAGAGGAAATTAGTGCACTGAGAAGAGACATGCAAGAAATGAAAAATAAGCAAATAGAGACCATCAACTCAATTGCTGAACTCAAAAATATTATAGAAGATCTCAACAGTAGAGTATCAGAAGCAGAAGAACGGATAAATGAGCTGGAAGACAGAATGGTGGAAGTAAGTGCTGCAGAACAGAACAAAGCCCAAAGAATTAAAAGAACTGAGGACAGCCTCAGAGACCTATGGGACAATATCAAACGCACCAACATTAGAATTCTAGGAGCTCCAGAAGAAGAAGAGGGAAAGAAAGGCTATGAAACAATTCTTGAAGAGGTTATAGTTGAAAACTTCCCCAGCATGGGAAAGGAAATAGTCAACCAAATCCAAGAAGCACAAAGAGTTCCATACAGGATAAACCCCAAAAGACAATCTCTTCAACAAGTGGTGCTGGGGAAATTGGACAGCTACATGCAAAAAAATGAAATTGGAACATTCCCTGACACCATACACTAAGATCAACTCAAAATGGATTAAAGACCTAACTGTAAGACCAGAAACCTTAAAACTCTTAGAGGAGAATATAGGCAAAACACTCAAGGACAACACTCAAAGCAAGATCTTCTCTGACCCACCTACTAAAATAGCAGAACTGAAAAGAAAAATGAACATATGGGACCTCATGAAACTTAAAAGCTTTCGTACAGCAAGAGAAATGCAAAAAAGCTGAACATACAGTCCACAGAATGGGAGAAAATCATGGAAAATGAAACAACAGACAAAGAATTCATCTCCAAAATCTACAAGCAACTCAGACAACTCAGCACCAGAAAAAGGAACAACCCAATCAAAAAATGGGAAAAAGATCTAAAGAGACGCTTCTCCAAAGAGGACATACAGATGGCCCAAAAGCACATGAAACGATGCTCAACCTCGCTTATTATTAGAGAAATGCAAATTAAAACTACAATGAGATATCACCTCACACCAGTCAGAATGGCCATCATCAACAAATCTACAGACAATAAATGCTGGAGAGGGTGCGGAGAAAAGGGAACCCTCTTGCATTGCTGGTGGGAATGTAAATTGATACAGCCTCTATGGAAGACAGTATGGAGATTTCTTTAAAAACTAAAAATAGAAGCACCATACGACCCAGGAATCACACTCTTAGGCTTATACCCAGATGAAATCAAAACTGAAAGAAGCACCTGTACCCCAATGTTCATGACAGCTCTCTATACAATAGCCAGAACATGGAAGCAACCTAGATGTCCATCGACGAATGAATGGATATATACAATGGAATACTACTCAGCTGTTAAAAGAAATGCAGAAGACTCAGTCCTAATGAAGTGGCTGGCTCTAGAACCTATCATAACAAGTGAAGAAAGTCAAAAAGAGAAAGACAAGTACAGTATGCTAACACACATATATGGAATCTAGTAGGATGGTCTTGATAACACACGCAGTGAACTCATGAAAAAACAGAGCATAGACATAGGGACATTGTGGGGAAGAAATAGGGAGGGGGAGGCATGGAGGGAGTAACATGGAAACCTATACTGTCATGTGTGGAAAAGATAGCTATTGTCATTGTGCTAAGGGAATAGGAGTGCTCACAATGGCATGGGGCGATGGTCTGGAGGGGTGGGATGGGGGGAATTGGGGGGGTAGGCACCAGGGATATGCATTGACTGATCTGGGAACATACATGTCTGTGAGTAACAAACTCTGTAAAACCTTTAAAATAAAGAATTTAAAAAAAAAGGGGGAGGGGAGATGCTGATCCAGACCTGGTATTGTTCAAGTCCAGGGATGCCCCAAAGGGTGAAGGCACCTATGTTGTAGCCAGTCACGTTGTATATGGTCATTGAAATCTGATTAATGGCTTCTGTGTCCTAAAACAAATAGTATATAATGAACAATAATAAAAAAAGTATGGTTAAAAAAAATAGACCTCAAAATAAAGATTATGAGACAAGGCAGGTCACTACATAATGGTCAAGGGATTGATGCAAGAGGAAGACATATCATAAATACCTATGCACCCAACACAGGAGCACCCCAACACATAAGGCGAACACTTTCAGACATAAAAGAAGAAATGACAGTAACACAATAATAGTCGACTTTAACACCCTTCTTCCACCAATGGACAGATCAAGAAAATAGAAAATTAATAAGGAAACACAGGCCTTAAATGACACATTAGAAGAGAAGGATCTCATTGATATCTTTAGGACGTTCCACCCCAAAACAGAAGAATGCACTTTCTTCTCAAGTGCACATGGAACATTCTCCAGGATAGACCATATCTTGGGCCACAAATCAAACCTCAGTCAATTCAAGAAAACTGAAATTATATCAACCATCTTTTCTGACCATGATGCTGTGAAACTAGATATTAGCTACAGGAAAAAGAAAAAAACACTAAAACAGAAACACACGGAGATTAAACAACACTTACCTAAAAAACAAAGAGATTACCAAACAAATCAGGAGAGAAATAAAAAAAATTCCTAGAAGAAAATAACAATGAAAACACAACAGAGCCACCACCCAAGTAGTGCTAAGAGGGAAGTTTATAGCAATACAAACCTACCTCAAGAATCAAGAAAAACAGCAAAAATATGACCTAATGCTACACTTAAAACAACTGGAGAAAGAAGAAAAAATCCCTAAAGTGAGCAGAAGAGAAATTATAAAGATCTGAGTAGAAATAAATGAAAAAGAAATGAAAGAAACAATAGTAAAGATAAATAAAAGAAGCTCATTCTTCCAAAAGATAAACAAAATTGACAATCCACTGGCCAGACTCATCAAGAAAATAAGAAAGAAGAACCAGATCGAGAAAATCAGAAATAAAAGAGGAGAGGTTATAACAGACAATACAGAAATACAAAGGATTGTAAGAGAGTATGATGAACAATTATACAGCAGCAAACTGGACAATCTGGAAGAAATGGACAGTTTCCTAGAGAAGTTTAACCTTCCAAGACTGAACTAGGAAGAAATAGAAATTATGAACCCAATAACAAGCTCAGGAATTGAATCTGTAATAAAATATCTAACCCAAAATAAAAGCCCAGGGCCAGATGGCTTCACAGGTGAATTCTACCAAGCATTTAAGGAAGATCTAATGCCTGTCCTTCTAAAACTCTTTCAAAAATTGCACAAGAAGGAACACTTCCAAACACATTCTACAAGGCCACCATCACCCTGATACCAAAACTAGGCAAAGACATCACAACAAAAGAAAATTACAGGCCAATATCTCTGAGGGATTTAGATGCCAAAAATCCTCAACAAAATTCTAGCAAACAGAATTCAACAACACATCAAAAAACTCATACCTCATGATTAGGTTGGGTTCATCCCAGGAATGCAAGGATTTTTCAACATCCAAAAATCAATCAGTGTGATCCACCATATCAACAAATTGAGAGACAAAAGTCACATGATCATCTCAATAGATGCAGAAAGAGCATTCAACAAAGTACGACACCCATTTATGATAAAAAAACTCTTCAGAAAATGGGCATAGAAGGAACCTATCTCAACATAGTGAAAGCCATATATGAGAAGCCCACAGTAAACATTATCCTCAATGGTGAAAAACTAAAAGCATGTCCTCTAAGTTCAGGAAAAAGACAAGGGTGTCCACTTTCACCACTATTATTCAACATAGTCCTGGAAGTTCTAGCAACAGCAATAACAAAAGAAAAACAAATAAAAGGAATCCAGATTGGAAAGGAAGAAGTAAAACTCTCTCTATTCGCAGATGACATATTATACATAGAAAATCCCAAAGACACTATTACAAAACTACTAGAGCTAATCTGTGAATTCAGCAAAGCTGCAGGATACAAAATCAATACAGAAATCACTCACATTCCTATACACAAAACAATGAAAAATCAGAAAATGAAATCAATGAGGCAATTCCCTTCACCACTGCAACCAAAAGAATAAAATATCTAGGAATAAAACTACCCAAAGAAACAAAAGAATTGTACACAGAAAATTACAAGACACTCATGAGAGAAATTAAAGAAGACTTAAACAGATGGAGAGATATTCCAAGTTCCTGGGTCAGAAGAAGCAATATTGTGAAAATGACCATACTACCAAATGTCATCTACAGGTTCAATGTGATCCCTATCAAACTACCAATGACATTCTTCACAGAACTAGACCAAAAAATAACACAGTTCATATGGAAACACAAAAGATCCCAGATACCCAAAAAGCAATCCTTAGAAAGACAGAGCTGGAGGAATCAGCCTCCCTAACTTCAGACTCTACTACAAAGCAACAGTCATCAAGACAGTATGGTACTGGCACAAAAACAGGAATATAGACCAATGAAACAAG